>OY992774.1:26183763-26662594 GCA_963921325.1 Logfia minima | reverse complement strand
TTGAAACTCATGCCAATAGGTTGTGGATGAAACAATCAGAATGGCGAATGTCGCTGGATTTATATTTCGTAGAGCAACAAAAGACGTTATCTATGAAGGTATACGACGTTCTATATTCTTTAGTTCATTTTATGTGTTCTTTCTAAAAGGGCTACTATCATGTAGGGTACACCATACCAAAAGGGTGGAATGTGATTCTATTTCTTAGGTACCTTCACACAAATGCAGAAAACTTTGATGACCCAATGTGTTTCAACCCTGATAGATGGGATGTAAGTTAGATATGCCAAGCTTAATTATTATAGTAAATGTTCATCTCACTTTGTCAAACTAAACTCATTTGTGCTTTAAGGCACCAATGAAACCTGGAACCTTGCAAGTGTTTGGTGGCGGGTCAAGATTTTGCGCAGGAAACATGCTTGCTCGTTTACAAATTGCGATGTTTCTCCATTATTTGTCCACTGGGTACAAGTACGTAATCGTCATTTAAGATTTCAAAGTTGTACCATCTAAAAGTAGAAGATGTTTTTTTTTTTCCTTCATATTTAGTGATATATATCTTTGAGCTTTGAAATGGATTTCAGGTGGAAATTGGTGAATCCAGACGCAAAAGTGAATTATCTCCCACACCCCAAACCAGAAGATGGGGTTGAAGTTACCATTGAAAAACTATGAATTTGACAGCTTATTTCAAATTTTGTAATGGTTGGTTGCAAAAGAACAAAAATTATGAAACATATAAATAAGGTTTATTTGACCTTGTGATCATGATCAGTTTAGATATGAAGGATCTGATTTGAGTTATGATTGTCAAAAAGCAAGCAAATAGATATGTGAAACTCTACTGAAGCAACTTCATATGTTAAAGGTCACTAATCCATGTAATTATCTAAAAGGTTTCCTTCTTATAAACTAAACTTACTTCTTATCATTTCAGAAGACGGGTTACTTAAGGGATTTTATTAAACTTGTGATATATCTAAAAGTTCTTATAAACTAAGTCATCTTTACTGAACCATGCAACCCTAACAATATGAACATATATGTTATCCGGAATTGGGTGTATCTGAACAACAAAACATGAATTTATCCGTGAAACACCTCTAATGAAGATAAGATGTGCATGCGTGCTAGTTCTAGAAATTTAAGGACAAAGGGATATTTTGTTGGTTATTCAAGTATCGGGCCTGCTTTACAGTGGGCCAGAAAATGAACTCGTAAATAGGATCCGATCCAACATTAATTGCATCTCCCCATTTGGCCCAGTTTACATAAACAAGTTGAATATAACGTTCAGTTAATTGCATCTCACCTTTTCCATTATCAGCCCAAAACAAGCCCACACCAAAAATAAAAAAAAAGCTACTGTAGCCCCCCATCCTCTCTTCTAGGGCGGAGGCATGATATTTTGCATGAGGGGGCAAAAAAATCTTTTTTGTTCTTGGTTTTACTTTTTTAAGTGACGAAAATAAAAAATATATACATCAATATTACCTTTAAATAAATTTAATTCTCACTTCTCATGTCTTTGAGAGATGATATTAAGGTGTAAATAAGGAGCCCTAAAAATCATATTTTATGTATACTAATCTATGTAATTTATCTAAAATGTTTCCTACCATAAGTAAGCTTACTTTTTATCATCTATACTATTTATCTATCTATACTATTTGTTACAAGACAATAACGCTACATCATGAAGTTGACTTGTCCTCTTCTAAGATAGATTTTATTGCTGATGTGGCTTCTTGTGGTGTATTTGTTGATATTAGCGGGTATGTTGATTCTTTTATATGTTTAATATATTTATCAAACCATTTAATATATAGTTGAAAAATCTTTTTAAAAAAGGTCTGCTCATGTCCTTTTAAAAATCCCGCCCATTTACTTTGAAACCTTAAAACTTCTCCAGCACGCTTAAATTTAATTGGGTTCTTTTTTATCACAACACAACTCAAAATTGAGCCGCTTAATTCATTATCTTATTTTTCTCCTTCATCCGCCGATCTTGATTTTCGTCATATTTTTTCTTCGTTCAATTGAAGAAACATAAACATTCAAAGCAATATCTTTATGTGTTTTCCTACATCAATTTTCTTTAGCGGGTATGTTGATTCTTTTAGTTTCCATATGTAACATCTGTCATTTTACATCATAAAAATAGCTTTATTTTATAGCGGAAACTATACAAATTACATTTTTCTACATAAACATCATCACAAACGTACAATATCTATCTTTTAACATTTCTTCCTCTTAGGTTCTGCATCCATTTATTTCCTTGGACAACTCTCTATTAAACATGAGATATATGCAATAAATGCGTAAGCATAATGACTTAATGAGAACGTGCGTTTTCTATTAAAATACCGCATACAATCATGTCATGACAATGCTATCTATAGGAAAATACATATACATAAAATTGCATGCTTAAAACGTGATCATAAATGCATGCATACAATTCTAACATTTCTAATGCAACATGTAGCACATTAAACACGCATATATCTCAGTTTTCGTAAACAACACGGGTACTCACATTGATTAACCAAGTACGAAACACCTTCAAATACTAGAACAGTGACTTCTATCCCGACGCTTGCTATCAGTGCTACTAACTCCTTCATTTTCAAGCCTTCTAAGAAATGGCATTAATAGTATCTTTCTTTTAGTATAGGTTTGATAATATAAAATAATGAAGTGAATACATCGTTCTTTTTATATATCTACATTTATATTTGGTCACCAAATTGTAGACCATTCTAGATTTCTAGGTCTTATTTGTTGGGATGATCTTAAGTTACGAAGGGATTTAGTTATCAAGTCTAGTATATTAGTATAGACTTAATTAATTGATTTGCATAGCTTCTCGTGGCATCTCTTAATATCATCCACGTAATATTGTGATGACAATTCAATTAAATTTACTTATTCATCCTTAATATTAAGGTTGAACAATTATACTAAGTGGACATTTACATATTATAAATGTGAGCTTTAACACAAAGAAAAATAATACATACACTAATGTATCATTTATCATAATATATTTAATTTGTTTAAAAGTAGGTGCGTTACACCATAGCTCCTTTATAGTGTTTGGTTAAGCACATGTTGAAGAGACAAATGAAGACAATTTCGCCATAAAATTATAGTTAACCCTTTTAATACTCATCAACATATATAACTTATGACCTCATAAGTTATATATGTTGATGAGTATTTCCTCTGCAATAAATAGAGTCCATTTTACAACTTTCTATTAATGAATCTGTTTTTAACAAACTAGGTAAGAAGTTATATGCTAAAAAACTACACAATTTTTGGACCCATTTGCCCATTTATTTTTAGCTGACATGATGAAAACGAATATATTCTACATGGGGCGAAAATACCACTGGAATGTATGTAATTAATACTTACGTTTGTTAAAGTTTTGTTGAGTTTTGCAAAAGAAACTAGGGTTATGTGTTTTTAAATGTATCTAACTTTTTCAAAATATCTACTGTGTGTATCGTACTTTGAACACCTCTATTAAATGTACTCAACTCGTAAAAACACACAATTGTACGTAATTTGGCCACGTATAACTCATACAAAGCACCCATTAGTCACTGATACAAAGTTCCACGTCAAAATATTACATACAATTATGTGTTTTTGACGAGTTCAGTACATTTAATAGAGCCCCGTAAAATACGATACACAAATAGCTTTTTTGACAAAGTTTGATGCATTTATAAACACTAAGACCAAGAAACTAATGTGATTTTAGTTGCATTTGTTATTTTATCAGGTTTGGGGTGAGGATGCAGATGTTCCTACCGGTTACCTCAATATCAAGATAGAATTTTAGGTATGATCCTATATATGTATATGTTTCTTTAACCTAACAGGTCGACGTGGGGCAAGCCTACTATGCACACTATATTGAATTGAATATTACTATTACAACCTTTTTGAATATCAAAGTTCCCGGATTTTTTTTTTCTTTCTTCGAACATAAATGAATAAGTAAATCATATATTCGTTTATCTAATCCAATAATAATGTTCACAGTGGCGGAGCTACTAGGGGGTTAGGTGATGCTTTGGCCCCCGTTCACAGTGGCGGAGCTAGTAGGGGGGGGGGGGGGGTTAGGTGGTGCTTTGCCCCTCCCATAACGATGGTTATATACTTGGTATCTAATTTTGTTTTAAGCAAGAATTTTTTGAATTGCTAGTTGATAATTTTCAAGTTGCAGGAGAGTAATATATGAGTTGCAGGTTGATTAAGAGAGAAGATAACTTTTTCTCAATTTTTCATTTAAGGCCCTTCAACTAATGTTTTATATTTTGATTTAACCTCTCAATTTAATACTAAGTCAATTAAACCCCAATTTTCTTCTTAAACCTATAAAAATAAATATAATTTTTTAAAAATGGTAAAATATCATTATATTTTACTAAAGAGCATATTCTAAGTCTCAAATACTAATCTAATACATTGACTACTACAATGATTATTAGTAAAATATTTCACAAAATTGAAATCAATTTTATGCATTTAAAGTTTGAACAAGAAAATACATAAGTTGTTAGTTGACATGTAAACTTTATGCATTCAAAAAAATGTGTTATTTTTCATTTCTTGTATAATATGAAACTTTTTATTTATATATTTTCTATTTAATAATTATATTTTTATTTCTCAATAAATTAAGTTTCTCTCGATTATAATTCTAGCTCCGCCGCTAAATGTTCAAATAAACACTTCTTGAAAGTTGAAATACATACTCCACATATATATTATATATATATATATATATATATAAAAGCTTGTCTGCTAGTGTTATTGGAATATATTAAACATCTATTAGCATCTTTCATGTTTGTCTACAAATTACGTACCCTTGATTGCAACTTTCATCAATCAAAGACAAAAAGACATAAACATGCATACAGATCGATACAGAATCACTGTGGCAATATGCTTGTCTTGGTGATTGTATTGGTGTATTTCTTTTTAAATTAATTTGCCGTTCTCTAGAAATAGTAATGATAAGAATAACCATATAAAAGTATATTATGATGCAACTAAAAATCCCACAACACAAAGTATTTGAAAGTTTTACGGTTTGGTCATCGGTCATTATAATAATAATAATTATAATTATATTATAATAAAAATGAATCGAAAACAAAAATTAAACTACTAGCTAGTTAAAGGTAATGAATGATGCATATTGATCGAAAGGGGGAAGCTTGATTAAGAGGAAAGAGTAAGATATAATACTCCTTTCATCCCAATTAATTATTCATTAGACAAAAGAATATAGTTTTAAAATGGTACAATTATCGATTACATAATTAATTAATAATAACTCATGAAATATTTTTTTATTTGAACGTATTAAAATAGAAAAAAGACAATTATTGAATGTTTGTTAAGGATGAATATTCATCATCCATTTTGACAAATCGAAAAAGAATATGCCTTAACTAGTAATATTTTACAATATGTTAATTCATATTTTATTGGATTTATAAAAAGTAGCGGTGAATTTATCAAAAAATAATGATAAAATTTATTATTACCCGTTTGTTAAACATAAAAAAAAAAAAAATTAGAACTAAAGCTAATCCGGGACTTGCTAATCGCCACCACTCATTTTTTGGACTCTGTATGTTTCCTAGTTCTGCAACACCGTAATGCACTGTATTTTTAATAATATATTGCACCATAATACATAACACCATGATACATTAAGAACTTTATCAATGTGATACACTAAAATAATGTATAACCTTGAAGTTGTTAAATATCTATTCATCATATAAATTACTGTAATTTTAAAAATCAATGTCACAATTATTTATTTGCTTGAAAAAATAATTTCTAAATTTCAAAAGATGGATGACAATTAAGAACAGTCACTACGGATTCTAGTAGAAAGAACCTTGTATTGCTATTTTATTTAATTGATGATATTTTGAATTTAATTTTTATGAAATACCCGAAATACATTTTTTTCTTAAGAGCCGAAATATATTAAGAAAAGCACCCTGGCAAGATACTAGAGGCAACAAAACAGAGGATAACAATTTTGAACAAGCCAAGTTCGGGTTACATGACCATTCGGTCTAATTTAGATTCGTATTCTTCATTCTATTCGAGATCCATATAAAAGAGAACAAATGATATCTCTTCGAGGTTTTTACGATTGGAACATAACACCATTGCGGGATCTCCATATCAACCAAAGAGCAGTTTGTACCACCCCATCAAAAACAAGCGTTCGAGCTCATCGGGAGTTGAATTAAATTCGCGAGAGAAAGAATATCTTAAAGAGTGTTGTTGAACTGTTGATGATGTTGAAATACTGATTGTGCATTTAGCTAAAGAGCTCCACACTTCTTTAGCAACCGAATAATCAACAAAGAGATGTGATTCCGTTTCTTGATCTTCATCACAAATATGACATCTAGTTGAATGGAGATAAATCCCATACTTGTGGAGATTAATTCGAATAGAAGGTCGTTCGTTAGCTATCCTACATGAGTTTACATTTACCCAAAATACATTTGATTGAGGTAAACTGATTCTAAGGTACAAGATCATATCCCACATCGAAAATATAAAGAAATCAAAGTTTATATGTAAGTTTATGGGCTACTCTTTTTATCACCAATTGATTTTATAGTATAACCTCATCTAGGATTATATACTAGGCTTTGGACGACTTAGGTGAAAAAGGTCCTAACATTGATTAGGTACACATGAGACATTATTTTGGCTTCCCTCGCTTCCTTTTAACATAGCTTAATTTTCGGAAGCACACTCATCATCTATGATTATCAATAAATAGCATCCAGAACGGGATAAACATGTAAAGCGTGTAACTAAATGACTGAGATCTAAATTAAACAGTGCGCTGTTTAAGTAATTTTGTCCAACTTTTTAAGTGTAAGTTTTAGATAGTTTGTATATACACTTCCAGTTAGAAGTAAGCTTAAAATTAGAAGTAAGTTTTTAAGATTTTTCTTCACGTTTGTTCATAATTAACTTCTAGACTTTGTGAGGGTATCTTCCATACATTGCGCATGCATACAAACTTGCAAATACGCCAAAAAGAAACAAAACGGAAGATACACCTGCAATGGGACAGTAAGGTCCACATTATTGGTGTTTTTTTTTTCTATATATTCGATTCGATCTGTAAGCTTTGAAATTTGATAGTATTAATAAACTTATAATATTATGATGTTGTACGTCATACATATGTTTATAATAATTATTTGAATACTTGAGTTTGCTATATAACCGGGAACAAATAGCTAGCCCTCTATCATCATATTCATCAAAGCTCGAGTTTGCTATATTTGGGAAAACAGGAATTAGGAAGTTTTCAACATTGATAACTAATATATTGTATATATGCTAACTGTACAATTAGATATAATCTATAATCTATATCTATAATCTACCTATAACCCTTATAAAGCATTTATGATGTAGACTAAAATTAAGATAACGCAAATCGAACCTGTTGATTCACACGAATACCAGGAACGATTCCTCCAACTATTGTTGATTCAAAAGAATGCCAATAATTAGGTAAAATTCGCCTCAAAAATGAGAGAAAAATGAAATTTCATTCAATCAAAAACTAACTGCTTGATAATGTTCATGAAACCCTAAAAAGGAACCAGAAATTCGAATGGGCCTAAACAGATAAACGGGTCGGACTCTAGCCCAAAAACAAAGTCCAAAAAAGTATGAAAAAAACATAAAATTGCCCATAAATCATAAAAGACAGCGAATTTGGGCCCGAAAGTTGGGCTAACCTTCGATTCGCCTGGTCATGGGCCTCAAACGGACACTCCTAGCCCAAGTTATGGCCTTTTTCGTGAGCCCCCTTTTGATACGCGATCTTGGGCCTCAAGAAACACAAGGGCCCGATCCTCCACACTTGGGCCCGCATCAATTTAACACTCTCTTTCTTAATCCTTAAAAAGGGTTATCAGAAATTACCATTTTATCCCTCCACGTATTCCTCCATTTATTTAATATATAAATAATTCAATTAATACTATAGTTCACATAATACATTTAAATATTTTCTTTTCTTTCTTTATATCACATTTTTAATTTACAATTATAATAATTTATACTATTATAAAAAATCATTTTCATTTAAATAGTAGCAATTATTTTTACATTCATGTACCATTAAACATACGTCTGTCAATATCAACATGCGAAATCTTCATCCACTGATGTGCGCGGGGTCTGACGCTATATATATTTATAGGGTTAGAATTCAAATGAAAATGAAAATTTTAGTGAGAATAGAGGAATGAATCATAGCCATCCATTTGACAAAACTCAATTTCCCCCCAACGTTTTTCAAAGTTAAATATCTCAAAAACGGCTAGTCAAAAAAATATATAAATTACACCATAAAAATCAGAATTTTTTCTCTACAATTAAACATCTCACATGATATACTTTCGACGATTTTTTTTTTTTGTGAGTGTTGAAAACTGGTAAAACATATGTTAGTCGCAAGTAACACATGTGTTACCAGTTTTCAAAACTCATCAAAAATGAAAAAAAAAAAAATTCGTTGAAAGTATACCTTGTGAGATGTCTAATCGAAGAGAAAAAAAACTCTGATTTTTTATGATGGAATTTTCATAATTTTTTAATTAGCCGTCTTTTAGATAATCAATTTTCAAACACGTGGGGGTCTTATTATTTTGATGAAAATAGATGGTTGAGATTGATTCCTCCATTCTCACAAAAATCTCATTCTCATTTGAACTTAATTCTATATTTATAATACGTTCAAGTGCTTTGAAAAAGTTGAATTTTGTTATATAGGAGAATGTAATTGCTGATTAAAACAATATAGTTGAATTTAATACAATATTTAGTACATACGTTGAAGATGCTCTTAGTGTCCATTACGCTAATAACAAGCTTATTCAAGACCAAACCCAAGCCTAGTATAAGAACCAGTTAGACCACTCCCATCGCAGGCGTCGATTTGGGAACCGACGTGCGTTAGCTGAGCGACAACATTGGCACCGCCGCATGGGTTGAATTGTATCGGTAAAGAGAGATGCATGAGGTGGGCCCGAAAACATTTTGTTGTTTTTTTTTAAATAAAAAAACTGATCGTTGGAATGTAAAAAAAAAAAAAAAAAAAAAGAAGGAATTTTAAATCCATGTTTTGTAAAAAAAATAAAATTATATTTTAAACTTATTTATCCTACTCCAAACACACTATAAATACACATACAACTAAGCTTCAATTCACACACACTTTTCATCATCTTTATATTACCTTAAGATATATTATTCCACCCAAATATTCTATATAATTCACACACACGTTTCATCATCTTTTTACAATCAAATACAATATTTCACCAAACTATTCTATATAATTCATACACACTTTTCTTTTTCATACTATAATTCACAAAAATGCCTAAACACCACAATAATTCTCAACCGAGACCCAATATGTTTTTTTCAAAACTTAAACAACACGGATATGTCGTATCTGAATTCACTGGCTTATTCGTCTTCAGCACCACAATCTAGCAATTCACCAACTAACTTCGATTTTGCACAATACAAAAATCAACAATTCTCACATTACCAAAACCAACAACACCCACAATACCAAAACCAACAATATCCACAATACCTGTACAATCAATATTCACAATACCAAAATCAACAATTCTCATAATACCAAAACCAACAACACCCACAATAGTAATACCAACAAACACCATTTAGCCAACATCAATTCCAAAATATACAAATACCACCACACGAAGTCGAAGAAGACGAAGGCAGAGACGAGGTCGATGCTAACCCCAAAATAAAAAGGAAACAAGTAATATGGACGGAAAATGAATGCAAAATATTGGCCGAACGATGTGTCGACGCTTCCTAAAGTTGTGTGTAAGAAAATTTGCAAACCTAATCAGGTTTTTGGAGGCAAATGAAAAGGCCTATAATTCGTTAGTTGATGAGAAACATATTAAACATCAATTAACCAGAAAATGGAACAAGATTTGCAGAGACTTTAAGATATTCACGGGCTTTAAAAAGTATAACGAGCCTCGTGCAAGCGGAATTCGAGATGAAGACGTTTTGAGGGCGGCCAGTGAACACTTCAAGCAACAAGTCGGTCGGAACTTCATTTACGAGCAAGTGTGGCTCGTACTAAAAGATGTCCCGAAGTTATATAACGAGCCCTATGTCATGAACAACAAACGAAAATTCCAAGAAGACCCGAAACCGATCAATCTAGAAGAGGATGAAACCGACCCGAATCCCAACCAAAACGACCCGCTTACTACCGTTATGCAAAGGTTATTCCAAGATGACCCGATTCGTCGTCCACCCGGTCGTACAACAAGTCGAAAAAGTCAAAAAAGTTAGGGTCCATCATATGCAAATTGTCAAAACATTAGAGCGACGAGACCCGAGAGGCACTTTTGGCATCCACAAGAATCCAAATAGAAAACTTTGCAAACTATTAAGGAGACTACGAGTAAAAATGATGCTTAAAGCTTGGAATTTCCTCTGAAACCCAATACCGACAGGCATAAAATAATCACGACAAAGCGGGTTCTCTTCTGATGAAGACTAGATTTTTTAATTAAATTTAGTTTGTTAACTTAATTATTGTAATGTTTTATTTAAATTAATGTAATGTTTTATTTTATTTATGTAATGTTTTATTTTGATTTAATTAATATAGAATTTTTTTATTTAAGTTTGTGTGGGGTGCAGAAATTAAAGTGACACACCCAGGGTTGGCAGGGGTATGCCTGTTTTGTATAAGTTTGGAAGGTGATGATGTGACGCTGAGGTGACACAATTGACATAAAACTTAGTGCAGATGAATGTATCTAACTTTTTCGGGATATGTATTGTGTGTAACCAAATTTTATTTGCTCTATTGTGTGCCCAACCCGGGAAAATGAGCATTTGATGTGAGGCCGGGAGTTTGCTTTTATACTTGAAACGTCTGTGGTACGGGATATTGTTCGAAGTCTTTTGTGTGTACCTCAGACGTGTTACGCCATGTGTACGCTTACATAATTGAAAACCGATGACGTGAATTTTGCTAGCCGGTACCTCACATCATATACACCTTTTCGAGATTAAGTACACACAATATATATCCCGTAAACATTAAGCACATCCTGTTTAATGCTTTCTCATCGAAAACACTTATAGTGGGACATATGTTAGTTAGGTGGTTCTTATGGACACCAAATAATTACTTGCATTACATTATTTTAGAGAAATTGATCGATGAGAAGGACCAACTCTATTTACGTTATTATATTTATTTATTTCAAAAATATTATCTAAATACAAAAAATAGCTATTAAAATTAATAAATTTTCTCCATCCATTGTATCATCCTCCTTCTCGTTATGATTTTATATAGTTAAACATATGATGTAGCGTCAAACATCCGTTTATGAAAATTTCAAGTCAAATGGATGTTCTAAGTTAAAAAGAAACAGATTCGGTTTCAAGTTACAAATGATTAAAAGAACTAAAGTTAAAAGTACAATAAAAACTTAAGGTATAAAATGAACTTCGTCTAATAAAAGACCAAATTAAAAATGCATTAAATTTTAGACAATTAACAAGCCCTGATAATGCTTCTACTTTTAGATAATTACTAAGTTCAAACTTTGTTTTATCAATGTAAGAGTTCAAAGCAAATGTCAAACAAAGTAGGCAGAAGCGGCCACAACTAAAATATAGTTTCCATAAAAAATGGTATCTTAGCGAAAACAGAATCTTAACAAAATAGAATCTTACTATTTTAGCAAGACACAAATACTTTTATATTTTGGTAAAAATGAAATTATATTGATATAATTAAGTTCAAATGGGAATGAGATTTTTTTTAAAAATGAAGGAATCAATCTCAACCATTCATTTTATCAAGATAATAACACTCCTAACATTTTTAAAAATTGAATATCTCACAAACGGCTAGTCAAAAGAATATAAAAATTGCACCATAAAAATCAGTATTTTTTTCTCTTCGATTAGACATCTTACAAGGTATACTTTCGACAAACTTTTTAATTTTATTTTTTGGTAGGTTTTGAAAACTGGTAACACATGTGTTAGTCGCTGGTAACACATGTGTTACCGGTTTTTAACCCCATAAAAAATCGTCAAAAGTATATTATGATGGATGTCTAATCATAGAGAAAAGAACACTGATTTTTATAGTGCAATTTTTATAATTTTTTGATTAGCCGTTTGTGAGATATTGAACTTGGGGGAAAAATTGGGTTTTGAAAAATGGATGACTATGATTCATTCGTTCATTCTCACTAAAATTTTTTATTCTCATTTGAATTCATCCCTATTGATAATGCGTAAACTATAAACTCACATTTCATTTCATTTTGATACAACTAAAAATCATTTCGCGTACATCTCTCATTTCATGTTCATAAGAAGAGTTTAACCTTTCATTACAATAGTAGAAGACATATTGACCATTAATGAAATCTGCCTAGTCTTAAAAAGCTTTTTGAATGATGAAGGAATGATTAATATTTAATGGTGGTTTAGGGTTTTAATATAGGTTGAAAGAGGAGATGGAGAATTCCTAAAAGGGAGAGAGAAGGTGAAATTATCAAATAATTGGGAATGATTCTCCATATCTCCTTGTTTCTTTAGAGGTAAAGGTTAGCGAATAAGAAAACAATTTTTAGATAGAAAAGTGCCCGATTCTGGTGAGATGGGAGTGAGCCATGTGGGATTCATCCTTTTGATAGAAGAAACTATCCCAGTGGAATCGTATGTGATCTTGGCAGGATCTCTAGGTCTGCCAACATATTTTGTTTACTTGTTGCTTAATTTGTTTCCTCCTATAAATATAAACGCCCATGTATTGTAAACCATGGACTACTGAAATAGTAGCAAAAAATCTCTAGTTTGGACCATGGACTAAACTTATCTCCAAGTTGGATATCAGACATAAGCACCTTAAATCCTTGTTTGTGTATTATTTTGATTATCTTGTTTGCTTGGTGTTAATTATACATTTATTGTTTGTGGTGTAACCTCGATTACACGAGTGTTGAAGATTTCTTGGTTAATTACTAACAACAGGTATTAGAATGATCAACTAATCATTGTTGGTTGTTTGGTTCCTCTACAATTTCTAACGGTTTTCTTGTTGAGAAAAACAATAAATAAACCCAAATTATAAATCTAATGAGTCAAAGTCTTAGTTAGAAAACTTAGTAAAAAATTTGACTAAGTATACTTGAGTATATGGTTTGTGCATAGTCTAGGAGCACATACTCAGACTGAGATAGACTAAAGCAACAAGTAAACAAAATATGTTGGCAATAACTTCACACAAACCTTCAAGAATCTGCACCATTCTGATTATCGTTCATGAATCTCCCGAATAATAATCATCAGAATTTTACATTATATATTTCAGAATTCTCCCCCTGAATAGCAAATTTCTTCGTTAACTCTTGAAGGATCTTTAGATTCAAGCATTCGTTGTTGAGCATCAATCGTGAGGTGATATTAAGAAATGGCACTGGTTTGCTCTTTTTCTTTCTTTATTCTTCCACCTTTTCTCCCCTTAGTCTTCTAATTTAGGCAACAACTTTAGGAAACCATTTGAGCACGGTGCCAATAGGATTTGAAATTTTCCAAAACCATTTATAAGTTGTGTCACTATAATCCAAAGACATTGAGTTCCATCTGAAATTGAAACCTTGTGTTACTTTTCTAAAAACTCGTCGTGGAACCATTGTTAGAATAATTATTCTTGGGGAGAAAGGAACAAAATCATTTCGTCTTTTCACATGGTAACATCGTAGAGCAAACATTTGTAGTCTTGAAAATACGAAAGATTTTGTTTGACCATATTCCGGTTGTGTCGGTTTTGAAACTTTTGTTGACTTTTGACATCTTGAACCGGATCTTTTGGTCCGTTTAAAGGCTACAGAATCACAACAACCAACCTTTTGATGATCAAATATTCTGGTTGATTGTGATTTCTTTGAATACTTCTTATTCTTTTCAAAGAATAATTAGTAAACTGTGAAATCTTTTTCGCACAAACCATTTTCGAACATGGTTTGGAAGATTTAGCTAGGTAAATCTTCTTAGGAACCTTGACTGGCGGTTTAGTTGAGTGAGAGACTTGAGTAATTTGCTCGCGAAGATCTTGAATAGTTTTTAATGCGAGATAATGATCTTCTTGAAGTATGGTTACCACCGTTTGTTTACGCTCAAGTTCTAAAATCCGCTCTTCCAGTCTAACAATTTTTGAAAGCATTTCTTCACGTTCCGTCTCCATGCTAAGTATTTGTAATTGAAAAGATTTAATCTCTTCCTCCTTCTTTATCAACTTTTCATTGATCCATTCGTCTGGACTTTTCTTCAATTTATCATTTCTTCCGTAAACCTCTGTAAGTGTTTCCCACAAATCATAAGAGGTTTCTTGATTTTTGAAACATGAAATCACATCTTGTGGTAAACACATTGTAATTGTTTCATACGCTTTCTTGTCTTTGTTAAAAGCTCTTCATTCCTCAACTGACATTTGTCTTATTGTTTTAAACGTAACTGCATCTCGGAAAGTCCCTTCGGGTCTCACGTCTCGCTTAGTAATAGAAGTCCACAAATCTGGGTCGGTGCAGTTAATAAAATCTTCAAACTTAATCTTCCAACTAGCATAGTCTTTATAAAATAGAGACTTTAGCATCGCGTGGACCTTTAAGAAAACCATTTTAGCAAAAAATTTCCCTCCAAAATTTAGAGAACATTTTTAGAGTAAATTTAAATTTCCTCAAATCAAAATTAGTCTATGATAAGCTTAAAATCAAATTTTGGTAATCGACAAAATTTCCCTCCAAATAGTAACACTGACCATTGTCGCTTGAAGTGTCGTTAAATCTGATAGAAAATAACCGTCACTTGTGTCGCTGGACAATTACTAGTGTCGCTCAAACTCAGGATACTGTCGCTCGATGAATATCAACTGCATAATCATAACAATTTCAATTTCACCGTCAAATTTTTTAACCATCAATCACAAATACATCCTAATCACTAATACACTCCATTGCGCGTCCTAATTTGATCAAACAATCAGTTTTAAATCCTATTTTCGATCAAATGAAACTTGGAGCTCAAAAACCCAAAAACCAAATCAAACAATCTCATAATCACATAACCTGATCCAAATCACCTCTAATTGCTCTGATACCACTTGTAGGTCCTATATGTAATGATCTTGATTCGAATCGAACAATCTACATTTACGTAATCCAAATTAGATTCTTTAGTATGTGATTCTCTAAATCAAATGACTTCTTTCTATTCGTTTGCAATACGATTTACAAAAGTATTTACAATATAGCTCTCTCTTAAATCACTCTCTCAACTAAACTCAAAACTCAATTATGAACCACTTCATAAAAAACTTACATACAGAACCACACTTCTGACTATTTATACTTGACAACTCTAAGCGACAATATTAAGTCTCTCTATATGCGACACTAACAAGTATCGCCAAACACTTATACAATCAAGTTAAGTTCTCTAAACAAGTTGATTGTCACACGAATATGTATCAACAATATGTAATTATGTTGTTTCCATAAAATCCGTAAATGTTAGGTATATCTCTGTTAGTTAGAGATTTGGTAGTATTGTATTTCCTAATCGACTACTTTATGTATATATATAGTTTCAAGAAAAGTTCAAATAAGAATGGTAAAAAAACTAAAGAATAGGAGAACCAATAAGATTGTTCCATTTCAAATACTCATTTCCACCATTTTCTTTAAATTAAATATCTTACAAAGCGTAAATCAATAAATTATAAACATTACACTGTTAGAATCAGCGTCATGTTATCTTTAATTAAAGATTTCACATGATATATTTTCGATGATTTTTTTTTCTTTTTATTTTTAATGGTTTTAAAATTCGTAATCTTAAATCACATGTGATTTAAATACTAAATAATTATCACACACAATTATGTCCAATCAAATTTTAAATTCAATCATTGATGATTTAAAAAATTTAAACATACAAAACTAAGTTGTAATCACATGCGATTGAATATTAAAATATCATCTGATTAAAAAGTAATCACATACGAAATCTCATGTGATTATATGCCAAATCATATGTGATTAAATATCAAACTAGCAATCACATTGATTTTTGCTTAAAACAAATGCAATTTTTAAAATTTTATTTATAATATTTATGTGAATGAATATTAAGCTGTAATCACGTGTTAATTTAAGTATACCATGATTAAATAATCGTGTACCAATTTTAACTTTTTATCATAAATCACAGGTGAATATATTTTTAAGACCCAAAAATAAAAATTTCGTCGAAAGTATAGCTTGTGGGATCTCTAATTAAAGATACAAAAACGCTAATTCCGAATATGTAATTTTTTTTAATTTATTGACATACGGTTTGTGAGAGATTTAATTTTAAAAGTTGAGGTGAAAGTGGGTTTTGTAATGAAATAGAGCATCCCTATTGGTTCTCTCACTCTGACTTTTTTGCATTCTTATTTGAACCCACCCCATATAATTTTATATGTATTTGATAGAGACTAGACAACGAGATTATTCATACATTCGATATAATCTGTGTGATTTATATTATTCTTAATTTTGCAAAGCACAATATTACTTTTAATTGTTATTACATTGATATTAAACATTGAATAATTAATAAGTTTCTTTTTACTTTAAAATCTACCGATTTCTTCTTTCGATCTTTGTATGCTTGCATTATTATTCAATCCACCACCTTAAAACATCATTTTATTTCCTTTATATTCATACGTATTATATATGCAAAAACTAATTAAAGTAATATCGTTCAAGCGTAAATAGATGTGTTTATGTCTTTATGTATGAATAAAGCATGAATGCGATATATTCGGCAAGTACCTACCAAAAACCATAAAAAAAACATTTAACTTGGAATCATAACTAGGAAGACTACTACATATAAATTGTTTCCATCACAGGAATAGAAGAAGAATATTATAATTATAAATACCACATTTAGTTTATTCCACTGTTAGCATTGTCCAATGAAACCAAAGTGAATTAAATATAGTCTTCTAGCCTTGTCTACTAATGTACATCGCATAAGTAAAATATATCATGGCATCTTTTTTATAAGTCTATAAATACCTTGAGTCCCATTCCACATTTTCACCAATTAATAACAAGCAACCATGTGGCTGGCGGTGGTTTTAGGAGTGGTGCCACTAGCAGGATGGCTACTGTGGTGGTGGAATGATATTTGGTATGGACTCATGGCAAGTTTCCGGTCATCCGAAAGCGGCACCAAACTGCCTCCTGGCCGCATGGGTCTTCCGGTCATTGGAGAAATGTTTACATTTCTTTGGTACTTCAAATTCCTTCGTCGCCCTGACGATTATATCAATGACAAGCGTCACAAGTAATTACATGTTACTATTAGTATTACTGTTACTGTTAATTTTCAGATAAGTTTTCTTTACTAATATCTTTTGTATTATTCTTTGGTTATTGATTTTGCAATTGATCGAATAGGTATGGCGATGGGATAGGAATGTATAAGACACACTTATTTGGTAGACCTTCAGTAATTGTATTTTCACCAGCGGCAACCAAATATGTATTTCGAGCAGAAGATAGCTTTGCTTTGGAATGGCCAAACGTGGAAATTGTAGGCAAGAATTCACTTGTTGCAGTTCATGGGAAAACTCATGCTAGGCTCCGAACCTTTGTTTCTAGAAGCATTAACCAGCCAGAAGCCCTTCGTCGAATTGCTTGCATCGTGCAACCACGAATGATCTACGCCCTACAATCATGGGCTGAACGTGGTGCAATTACTTCCTACAAGGAAATCAAGAAGGTTACATTTGAGAACATTGGCATGTTTTTTGCTAGTTTCGAGCCAAGCCCTACCCTTGATAAGCTTGATAATTACTTTGTTGGATTGGTTAGTGGAATTAGATCTTACCCATTGAATATAAAGGGATTTGCTTATCATCACGGCCTTCAGGTTTTGTTCTCATTCATCAACTTTCGATCATAACCTATTTCCTTATGCATGTTATGTGACAATTTTTTTTTAATTTTTTTTTTTGGGTAGTGTCGAAAAAAAACCATTGCAATTTTCAGGGAAGAGTTGGTCAAAAGGAAGAACAATATTGAAGTCGATGGGAGTACTGATCAACCCATGAAAGACCTAATGGACGGTTTAATGAAGTTGAAGGACGAAGAAGGGCGCCAATTAAGTGAGATGGAGATTATTGACAATATTGTTAGCATTCTTGTTGCTGGCTATGAATCAACTACTCTTGCAACAATGTGGGCGATTTATTATCTTGCGAAGTATCCAAATGTTTTACAAAAGCTTCGGGTATGACTATACATATAGTCCTTGTTTTTAATTTATCTATGTTCTCTGATTCTAATGTCTTTATTGACATCATTAAAAAGGATGAAAACATGTCACTCAAGAAAACCAAGAACGAACAATTTGTCACGAGCGATGAGATGTTAAAGATGAAATACACCATGAAAGTTGTGGATGAAACAATCAGAATGGCAAATATTGCTGCAATTGTGTTTCGCACAACAACAAAAGATGTTAGCTATAAAGGTACATGATGTTTTCTTGTATTTACTTAGGGTGGGATCAGAGAGGCAGCTGCATTTTAAGGGGAAGGGGCAGGCAATCTCAGCCGTTGATTTCTGTAATCAACGGTCCAGATTCACAATACTGCATTTTACATGCATATTGCATTCTACGTAAAATGTAGTGTTGTTAAAATGCAACAAATATGGGACGTTGATCATAGAAATAACGCTGAGATCACATGCCCCTCCTTCCCCTCAATATGTAGTTGCCCTTGAGTATTAAACTGAATAATGTCCATCAATCCAATAATTCTGTCATACATAATAGAATGATACTCGCGTAATGCGGTGGTAGAAATAACGATAGTAGGTAACAATGGTGATAGTGAAAAACTCCTAATTGTTTAATAGTTTTATATGTTTTGTATGGATTATTATCTTATTTTATATAACAAAGAGTTGTATTTATACATTATATAGTTATATATAATAATAGATTATGAATTATGAATAGGGAATAATTTTATTAATGGAACTACTATAAATAAGTTAACAGTAATTTAGACATTTCCTTATGTTGAGACTAATTTTAAGATAATGGTAAAGATGCATCATATGTAGTTAGAGATATAAATACATGACAAATCGTAAATGGGCTAAGCCCAATATAAAATATCCCGGCCTATCTAAAGAATAACCCGCTAACACCCCCTGACGCTCAAATTGGCACGAAACTCGTCAACTAATACATATGGTAGGCCTTTGGTGAATATATCGGCATACTAGTAGAAGAGTGATAAAGTGACTGTCAATCTCAATGTGCTTCGTGCGCTGATGTTGCACGGGATTAGAAGGGTGATAAACGGTGCTGACATTATCACAATACACAAGCGTAGCATAAAATAGTAGGAAATGAAGCTCTCGAAGAAGATTTCGCAACTAAGAAGTCTCGGCCAGACTACCACATTGTTGACGACACCACGATACTCAACCTCTGCACTAGAACGAGAACGAGAGAGAGTATATTTTCGCTTAGACAGTAAGTTGTTGCCAAGAAAAACACAATAACCAGAAGTAGAGTGGCGAGTGGTTGGGCAACTAGTCTAGTCAGCTTGGATACCATATTATAATGTCCATCAATCCAATAATTGTGTCAAACATAATATACATACATGACAAATAGTAAATGGCGACGCCTAATATAAAATAGTTCTATCTAAATAATAATCCGCTAACACTCATCCTAATATAAAATAACTCTATCTAAAGTATTTGTTACTTGTGTAGGATATACAATACCAAAAGGATGGAATGTAATGCTATGGATTAGGTATCTCCACACAGATCCTGAAAACTTCAACGATCCAATGTGTTTCAACCCTGATAGATGGGATGTAAGTCATATAATGAAATTATAAACTTGTTTTTGTGTTTCTTACTTGCTTTATTCATACTAAATTTGATTATGTAAATAGGTACCCATGGCACCGGGAAAATACCAAGTATTTGGAGGCGGATCAAGAATTTGTGCAGGAAATATGCTTGCTCGTTTACAACTTGCCATCTTTCTCCATCATTTGTCCACCGGATACAGGTATGTATAGTAGTCATTCAGATCTTGTAAAAGATAATAAGAAGGGTAGATTTCATAATAAGAAGAATTGTTTTCTCTTAAGAAAGCAAAACATGATATCTAAAGTTAACGTTGAATTCTAAAATGGATTTCAGGTGGAAATTAGTGAATCCGGATGCAGAAGTGAAGTATCTCTCACATCCTAAGCCTGAAGATGACGTCGAAATTATCTTTGAAAAAATATAAACTCTAAATTTTGGCAAGAGGCAAAACATATCTCCTAAAGTGTTGTATTAAGTATCATCTCCTATATAACCATCCAAATTAAATGCAAACAAGATCTTTCGATTTCAAGCTTGTTGAAAAGTTAGATTAAATACATTTGCTAGTATATACATGTATAAATTGCTTCTAGTCTTACAGGTTTGATCAGCTTCGCTCGATAGGCTTAGACATGTGCCCCAGCCTCTGGTGCTGGAGCATTGGCTTGGGCTTCTTCAATAAGTTTAAGGATTTCTTCTCGTATTTTAGAATCAATCTCTTCAAGTTTGGCCTTTAGTTTGGTCAGGTCTATTTTATCTTCGGGATTCTTTTCCTTTTTCTCCTTCTCCTTCTTTTTGTCTTTCACCTTCTCCCCGGCGTTCTCTCCTTGTTTGTTCTCACTGTTTGCATGTTTTTCTTCCTTTTCATGGTCTGCAACATTCTTTTCATCTGTCTCACCCATGTTTAACTTGTTATAAATGGATTTTCCTTGTATAGCTTTCCTAAAAAACATAACATGATAAGTTAACACTAAGAAAGAGAGATACGAATTAAAGATGAATTTCCATACTTGTCTGAAAGTTTTCAAGTTTTAGAATAAAAAACCCAAGAGATTTAGATGTGTTGGATAAAGAGTGGCTTCAAGCTTTAAAACAAAACATTTATTGGCTATTTCTAGATTAAAATGATGGATTGAGAGTATATACTACAAACCTATGGCCTTAAAAACGTGAATACCCCTCAAATGGTGCATGACCAACGAAATGACTTCTGGCCTAGGAAATATGTTGGGGGCAACCCCAATTCACCATTTCCCCTTGAATTTATTGATCTCGATCTCAAAAACAAAAACAGAAAAGGAGAAAAAAAATGAAAAGAAAAAAAAAACACAAGTAACTACAGAGTACTTCATAATTGCTGCTTTAAAATGTTTCTATAATTGAGTTAATTTTAAGGCAAACAATAATTCCACACTAGATGAACCATATTACTTTTTGATGCACCATTTATACAAAATAGTAGAGTGTTCGCACAATGTAGCGGAGAAGGGTTTTTTAACAAAATTTTTACTCACATCAAGAAATGAAGAAACTAAATAATATAAACTTTCAATTTAATCATTATAAATTATGTACAAACAATATGGATTCATTGTAAAAAAGAAAATCAAATGTTAATTATGGTAAATCTTATATCATTACGGTCATATTTAATATATAATTGTTTTATCATGAGAATTGACATAATATCCTAGTTACAAATGAAAAGGGCAAAGTAGTCTTTTATGATCTTCTACATTTAAGTTAGTAAGGAAAAAGTGGAAGTGATTTATAAGGGGTTATGATGATGTAGTCGAATTAAAGACACTATTCATAAGGCTTTTTAGAGGGTCTGATGCTGTGAGTCTCAAGATTCCACCATTTGAGGATGAATTTCCGCAAACCTTTTGCAACTCAACACTCCAAAAAGATAGTTACGGTTAAGTTTCTTGGTCTTTAGTGCACGACGGGTGTCTTGTTGTGTTTAGATCAATTTGTCTCAAGTGAAGATTAAATCTTGTTGTCATTATATATCCTCTAAGACATTATACCAACTGTATTTGAACATGAATTAGTGTGTGAGAATGCATTTAAATTTAATTCAAACTCTATAGTGTGTATTAAATTTCATTTTGGTCTATTTTGTGCATCCAGCTATTTGTTATTGTATGTATTTTATGATACTTTTCTAATGTATCATTTGTATAAGGTGTCACGTGACATCCCTACAAGTTGATACCTCATCAAAAGTACTACTTGATACATACAATAACGAAATTTGAAAGTTGAATACAAACAATAGACCAAAATGAAGTTAGATACACACTATAGACTATGGATTAAGTTCAATTGCATTCCCACACACTAATCACAATTGAAGAAACAAATTCAAGATAAAGTTTTTATTCTCCAATTATCCTGATTTTGAATCAATATGTCCTTCAACAAAATTTGAATCAAATAAGTACATATGGATTTCAGAATGGGTGATGATATTTTCACCATCGTTTTGATAAACTCACCAAAATTGTGCTATAAGAGCTTGTAGCCTTGTACAATATATTGTAAGTAATACTCAATTTTGATGGATTTATCAAAAATCTATAATGTTTGTCCTTTCGGAATGAACTCCTGATGGGGCTTTTATGTATTCTTAATGCTCATGAATCTTGTGAATTCCTGAAAATTATTGAACTCACGTTGTTCAAGACCATGAGTAGGGGGTTTTGCCAGACCTACACAAAATAAGCAGTTTCCGAACCGAAACCGGTTTGACCGGTTTGGACAGGTTTCAAACCTATTTTGAATAGGTTCCCGCCGAGAAAGGGTACTACCCGTCATTTTTTGGTCGGTTTTTGCCCTTTTTTTGGTGGTTTTTGCTCGTTTTGATAGTATAAATATGTGTTAGATGTTGAGGTTTATTTACAACATTTAAAGCTTGGTAAAAATTATAAAAACACTATCAAATCGCAAACAAAAGCAAACTCTACTCTCAACTCTCAACTCTCAACTCTCAAATCTCATTAGCAATGGCATCATCATGTGGGCAATCACAATCTTCCGTCGGTGTTGGAAAATTGTCTAGCAATGCTATAGTTGTTACCATCATATCGACGAAAACAAACCTGGATATTTGATGCAATTACGACTTGTGCGAAATGTCGAACGGTACTAAAAAAGCTCAATGCAAGAAATGTGGGGCATTTTTTAAGGAAACCTCTAATACTACTTTGAGAAATCATGCAAACCTCTATTGCAAATCGGTGAAATATGAGCCGGGTCATGACCAAACGACAATAGCGAAAGATGCTACGATTTGGCAATACGAAGCGAGTTTGATGTGGGATAGGATGGGGAAGTTTGTGATTCAAGAAAGCTTGCCTTTTGACCACTTCGACAATCCGCGGTTGACAAAACTCGTCCAAGAAACGCTCCAACCTCGTTATACATATGTCAGTCGTACAACTCTTAAACGCTCTAATCTCGTTATACACATGTAAGTCGTACAACTCTTAGACGCAATGTTACTAAAATGTGGAAATTTTGCTAGAAATGAAATGATTTTAGGTTTTGAAAGTATACAAACGAGTATCAATTTAACTTGTGATGTTTGGACGACTCCACATTGTTCACCGGATTCGTACCTTTGCGTTACCGCTCATTGGGTTAATCCACATACGTGGCAAATGATGAAGCGTACGATTGCATTTGAAATGTTTAGATATCGGCATACCGGCGATAATCTATATAAAATTTTAGATTATGTGATAAAAGGTTTTAAACTAGAAGGAAAAGTATTTTCTATTTCTTTTGATAATCCATCTAATAACACTGCCGCCGCATAACTGGAAAAAACCAGTTTTTGACTGGTTTGAGCCCAACCGATTTGAATCCAAACCGGTTTTGACCAAGTTTGACCAAACCGGTTCAGTTTGAAATCCTGTTTGGAAACCAGTCCAACCCGCTTTTGTGCACCTCTAGGTTTTGCCAGGGCCATTTGGCCTCAAAGTGACTTCTGTCATTACTACAGGCAGGTCCAAAAGTGAGTTCCTCCCACCGGATAGATAACTGCTTCAACCTTGTTTTCCATGTGTGGGATCTTTCGGCCCACTGATAGCCAGGTTGCTGTTTTTTGGATCAGCCAGATGTTGCACAGTAGACACTGTTTCATGGCTAGCTGTTTTGGTTAGCCGAATTGAGTCATGCTTTGATCGAGCACCTTTTGTCACATTCCAAGGCCTACAACTGCGAATACTCATTTTGAAGATTATTTCACCAATCCAATTTCTGTTCCAAATATTTAGCTAGTTTGGTTCGAAGCTTGTAAACTTCTAATACGAAGACCAACAATTATTTCTTTTTGCATTTGCAATGTAGTAAAATAAATTTGGTCACTATTATTTTACTTAACTTAGTTTTAGGTTCAATCAAAAACTACATATGTATGTCCTTACTATACAGTAGCACGGTGTACTTTTATAAGAAAAAAACTCATGAACTGATGTTCTATTATACAAAAGGAATTAAGACATGATATAATATAATCAAGTAACTAACTTTTCACACCTACATGTCATTATTCAACAAACCACTTTGTCCCCCCTTTTCTACACAAAAGTAAACAAACCTATGGCCATTTCAAATCCCTCTTCTAAATGTAATACCTTTATATTGGTTTAATATATATAGGTGATAATAAATATATAAATAGAAAATGTCAGCAACTATTACTAGTTATCGAGCTCAACATATTTTCATCGCAAAACACTGAAAATTTGTAGCACCCAATGTGGGGCAAATTTACTCTAAACAAAGCCTTATTGTGTCTCATTCTCATCACTACATTAGCCTATCCGATAAACTTGGAAGCCTTCTAAAGAAATTCAGGCTAGCCGGCGGCATCGGTTCCCTGAACATCGGGTGTCGCAAAAAGTAAAACCCGAGAGCCACTGCTGCCATCTTCGGTGGGACCACGTATAGCACCACCGTGATCATAAGACACACCCCAATAAACAATTTTGTAGCTCTTGGATCCCTCCAGCTCACCAAGGCTTGAATCCTCTCCCCTTGTGTTGCAAAATCACCTAACACAGTCTGGACCCGTGCAGCCAACATTCTTAACCGGTCATATCGGGCCCGAATTAGCTCTGGAGGTCTTGAACTAGGAAACGAGTCGAATTCCTCATCTAAATCCTCGGGATCAACCGTTTCTGCTTGAGATAAACGTATGTCCATACCTGCGGGTGATTTTGGTCGGAATCTATAATACCAAATTCCGATCAAACACACGTATAAAAATGCAGTTGGAACAATCAAATCCGGGTACCAAACAAGAACTAAATACAGCAAATGGACTAAAACCGTTGTAACCGGGTTCCTCCACCTCCTAATGTTATCTAACCATTTCGCTAACCCAACTGCCCAAGCGAGTACACCCACAATTCGAAACCAATTTGCTTTACTCTTTCTCATGCTCCAAGTATGCGAATCCGCATCTAACATATACCGAACTACTTCCGCCCCTAGTGGCGGCTCTGACCTTTGTAGCCAAGCTGCCACCGTTTTCGTTGCGGCCCCACGTAATGCCTCTTGTTGGGCCACTCCAAGTGGACGCAGGTAGTGCATTCGTGGAAGCAAAGGTTGCCCATAAACCGCACATGTGTCAGGCAATAACGACGGACACGCAAACCGAACAGCCACCTCAATTTCTCCCATTTTTTTTAACCCAGTTCGTTGTAAAACTAATAAAGGATATGAATTTGTGTATACCTTATTACTCTCTAACGTAGATACTCTTATTCGGACTTTTCCTATCCGAAAGTCCGGTTTCTCCTCCGCCATGTCAGCGAACATTCGCCAATTGTCAAACACACCAACAGTTAAAACGGTGCACGGGTCATACACCTGCCACGTGTACTGTTCATTCCACCGTGGATCAAAACTATCAGTAATGGTCCGCGTTCTCACCCATTTCTTCCCATACTTCGCGACACAATATGGGTCGGTCGAGCCTTTACCACCACCTCTCGATTTCATCGGAAGCAGCCCACGAGCACCTAAAATCCCGAGCTCTAGTATCCCAATCGCAGGCTTCCACAACTGCTTCGCAGTTGGTCGAAAATCGCTACACACGTGCGCTGCTTCATCCAGCACGTGATAGCCACCCTCCAAACACATTCTTAGGTGTATTCTGCCACAATAAGATCCACCAGGACCACCTTCTAACGACAACCACCTGGACGCCACGTGGCGTTCATCTATTCGTTGCTCAATTGCTGCAATAGGAATCAATACGTGTCCAAGCAGTACTGGATCCTTACCTGTTCTATCCTCCAATAGTAAAATCAAACTATCTTCCAACGGCTCACCGGCAACGAACACCAAATCCTCATGCCAGTAAAATGACGCCGTATGATTATTCATCACACCTCTCCTTGTCCGTACAGACTGAAACCCTAACTGTGCTTTCACTCTAACTTCCGGCGCCGTTAACGGCGGTAAATTCGGAGCAATTTGAAGATCCTGAGCTTCAATAATCGTAACTCTAAGGTACCACAACTTAGGCGATTGATAAACTTTAGATCTAGTATGCGAAATGTACGGGGCGTCGGAGCTCCACGATTCTGGAAACGCATCATCCGCTTGAGTTCCGATCCAAACGGACAACTGTATATCTCCGGTGACTTTTCCGGCGGCGTTAGGATCATCACCGCCTTCGAGACGGTACCACTGCGGAGCAAGTGGACTGTCCGGTGGATCACGAACCGGAACATCGGAAAGATCGAAACACACACCGCCGAGGAAATTCTCCGATTGCGCGTCCCAAACGGAGATCTCGAGCGTCGATGAGTTTTCAGATTCCGGTTTGTTGTAAGCTAGTGCAAAAACCTGATGCCATTCCGGATTCGATGACGGTTCGTTAGGTTTAGGAATCCCTGGCTTTGATCTAACCGAATTACCGATTCTAATATAAGGACTTTCGTTCTGTGAGAGACCACGAGCTTTTACGATCCGTACGAATAGATATTGCATTGGTTCGACTAGATCGTAAGCTGGTATTCGTTCTGATTCACCGGTTGCAGATCGTCTAGGTATTACTCTCGGTGAGTAATCACTGTTATCAGGACGTTTCATAACTCTTACTCTACCTGTTTGCATTCGCCTTATTTCCGGTTGATATTCTGGTTGAGCCGGATGCGGCATTTGATGATGCTGATGATTTGGATGATGATGATGATTTTCCATCTGTACCGTAACTGCAGGTGGAGCTTCTTCAACTGTAACCATGGGCGGTTGGTGTAAATTATCTGTTATACCTTCTGTTGGATGTGGTACTTCCATCACTCTAACCTCATGTTGCGGTGGTTGTTGTGATGGTGGTTCTTTATCTTGCGGTTGAGTATTTTCGTTGTTCTGGGTGTTAGTGTCATAATCGCCGGCTAATTCAACGTCGTCGTAATAGTAGATTCTTAATCCAATCTCACCTCTAATCCAGCTGAAAACACTTTTCTTTTCTAATTGGAAATAGATTAAGCCTTCATCTCCTTTTCGAGCGAATTGGCTTCCGTAGACCTTTACTCTTCCTAGAAAATGATTCTTTCTCGCACTGCCATTACTCAGTCTTTTGTCATTGAATACTTCTATCTCTAACTCTTCGTATTCCATTGTGTTTGGATCCGATACTATGAATTCTAGACTTTCGTTCCATACTGGATTCAAGCTTCTTGAAACGGTGGAAGTTCGTTTCTTTTGCCCGTCGAAGTCAGCAACAACGTAAGCACTTGAACTGCCTAATCCATCTTTTGGAAGCAGGTCACGGGCGTCTGCAACATCTATTACTAGTTTCCGAATTGGCCTTGTTGGTGGCAGCGGTTGTGGTGGTTGTTGCTGCTGCTGTTGCTGCTGTTGTTGCTGCTGCTGTTGTTGCTGCTGTTGGTGGTGCTCCGGCGTCATGGTGTCATTGGTGGTGGATGGTGGAGATAATAGAGGTTTCTTTCTTGATCCTCTTATTATTTTAATTGGGTAAAATATGCGAACAAATCATATAATTTGTCAAGTAGTTATTATTACATATAAAATATAATATCCAGGAAGAATAGGGAAGAGAATGTTTGAGGTAGGGAATTTTTGTTTTGGTGGTTGCTGATTTAGATTATATTCCATGCCCTTTCAAGAAGGCTTCTTCATGCTACTTTTTAGTTTTTTATTCATAATGGAGGGTTTTGTTAAAAAAGAACTTACTTTATAAAAAACTGTCATTTACTTTCAGATTTTCTATTTATGTTTATGTTTTATATTGGTCTTTACCGCCCTGTCATTTGGTTAGTGCAATTTTAGCTTATTCAGGTTATTTTGCATTAAAGATATGATGAAGGGATGAAGAAGTTAAAATAAGAATTTGAATATGTTGCTTTCAGCTAAGCATGTAAATCCTTGTTGTGGACATAAGAATTAGATTCTTTGTCCCAAACAGCAGGTTACTTTCTATTCATCATCGATCTGCATTCTCATTCACTCCAACTCCATTTTGCAGACGCGAATATCACTGTTTTACACCACTCATAACCTAAGATGCTTCTAAGGCACATGATTCCACCTTTCTCCCTTTTAATTGTCAAAAAGCACCTTGAAAAAGGTTTTTTTGGATAAAGTTTTAGGAAGAAAGCATCCCCTTTTTACAACCCATTCCTTTGATCAAGGGACCCTGTTTAATTTTTAATCTTACCATTAGCTGTCATATACATTTGTCTGGCTCTGTACCCAAAAATATTGTTTGGCTCCAACCAGCATGAGGGTCAAGAACAAATAAGTCCAGGAGTAGCTTGAACTCTCATTAACTAAGAAAAGTGGAAACTTGAGGTGAAATTATCTTATTTGTCTTTCAAGCTTGGAAATAATTAGATTATTAATTCTGTTAATTGTTGAATATAATACTTGAGATGTGTGACAAATTTGATCCTTATGATGACAGTATGGCTAGATATTTTGGAAAAGAAAACGGTGAAAAGTAGTGGGTCAACCCAACCCGCCCATTTTGTCACTACTAATATTTTATCATGCCTGGGGCATGATAAAAGCACTTTGTTCCCAATATGTTTGAAGCTTCTCCATTCAGCATCATGTAGAGCCGGTTTGGTTGAGCATAGTGTGGTATCTGATCCTTTCAGATAAGGTAAAAAAAAAAGGAATTACATAGATACTTGTGTTTTTCTTTCAGGTGACAACAATCATGATGATTTCATCTGCTGAATTTGTATTTCACTTAAATTCAAGGTTAGATTTCAGATTGAACACTTGGGATTACCATAATCAAACCGAAACATTATTTGACATGTTTGCAGTTTGTACTACATCTTTGATTCTCTAAGTGCAATTTGATCAAATGTATCATGTACATCTGTTAATTCAAACACCTCCATCATTGTCCGTTTGACTCAAAACTTCTGAGTTACCAACACACCTAATGAAAATGCAAATATTGCTATCATAACAATCCCTTTATTCTTTCTCAGTTTCTCAATCGCAAGTCTTAGAAAAAAATCAGCCTCTTGCCCCCAATCCTCATCAGAACCCCTTCTGTGTGTCTTTCTTTCAAGATCCTTTACATGATCTTTGTTATCACTTTTATCTTCATATTGATCTGATTTATTGTCATCTTCATCTTCTTCTTCATCTCCATTTTCATCAACATCTGAAAGTTGTGCTGGTGTTGGTGCTGATGTTGATGTTGGTGTTGGATCAAACATGTCCATCTTACCACCATGAACGCTACCATGTTTGATTTCTTGATGTTTTTGTTCTACTATTTTTGGGACTGAAATATACAGAATCTCGCCATCGAGCTTCCCTGTGATCTTTTCTACGTCTGCATTGTTTGGCAACTCAAAATGTTGCTCAAATCGTTTGTACTTGTTCTCTGTTACCTGCCTTTCTCCACTAACTATTATATGAGTCTGGTCGGCAACTTCAAGCTTTAGCTCCTGCTTCTTGAAACCTGCAATATAAATATAAACATCATACTATAAAATTCCTTGTTTGTGACTGCAAATAAATTAGTTTGTACAAGTTTCTAAGATCCGAGTAAGATGATGAATTTGATGTACCGGGCAGATCAACAAGGAGGTAATGGCATGTTTGATCTTCTGTCCAAGCTGAAGGAGGCACAAACTCTTCGAATTGCAAACCACTTGAGCTTTTTCTGTCACGAAAATGTGATAGTCGAGGGAGATATTCCATTGATAATCACGTTTGAGCAATGTAGGTTAGGTGTTGGAAGTGTAAAAATAAAATATTAATAATCCATGTTTATATAAATAGTTAATATGAAGAGTTATTTATAGAGCATGATTATAATGCATATATGTTCTTTGATTTCAAGAGATGGTAAAGATTGAAATAATTTTCCTTGCAATCTTATCATCTATTATTCCAAACTTTAGCCCTTGGACACTGGTTTGTTCTTCATTTTGTAGGTTTCGTCTTCATTAATTCTCACGTAACAGGTCAAACAGATATTTGGCTAAATAAAATGGTCACCACGCTGAACCTACCTTATAAGACATTAAGATGACCCAAAGAAATGTCTGTTCCTTGCTTTTGTTGTGTCCGAGAGTCCCATTACACGAGTCTGTGTTGATACTTTAAGAGTGTTGTACCGTGATATTGTTGTCTATCCATCATCAGATTCATGAGCAATTGGTTTGTTGGAAACCAGAAATTAAAAAAATATACAGTAATAATTAATAATAATAATAATAAGTAAAGGGCACGTTTTTCACTATCTTCTTTACAAAAGGAATGGGAATTCAAATCCAATGACTTTACGCCAACCAAACATGTGGAAAGATTTGTAATCTAGTATTTTAAAACCTTTTGGGATTTCAAATTCTTTAGTATTTCAAATGCTGGGATTTTAAATTCGTGAACCAAGGGCTGCCTTATAAGTTTACAACCTTGTTTCGTGGGCTCAACCCAAGTTTAACGTATATCAATCAATATATAGGCAACGCAAATCTTGTGTTATGGAAAGAAAAAATTAATATTTACCCAGTTTGGCAAGAGGTTTAGTATAACAGTACCAATAAAATGTATTCAACATAAGAGTTTCGCTAACCAAAAAAAAAATAAAATAAGTCTTACAAATTAAGGTTCTTAGGTTCACATTAATTATTTGTTTGCAAACCCATTTGATAGTAAAAAAAATAAATAAATAAAAAAGTAATTATCACAAGATCTATAATCTTGTTCCAAAGCTAAATGCATGATTATATTATTTCTATAAAGATTTGAAGAAAACTATATTTCTTGATTACTACGAAAATGTTAGAACACATGCCAGCACGATTTTGAACAGGAATCATCACTTTGAGAAGGATCGATGTTGACTGTTCACTAGAGGTGTAATTGAGTCATTATTGTAACAATAAGGTAAAAGTAATCATATTTTACGTACAATTATTTATAAACAAGTATACAAAATGTCGAGCCAACCAAATGCATTTTGACGCATCACTTGAACCGACCAACCCACATAAACAATCTTAGTCATTAGTCTTATGAAATTTATGATCGTACCTTGCGATGAAAGAGACAATATTGCAAAGTGACAGGCTCAATTTCAAGCAACCACGTGAAAAAACTTCACATTGCAAATTTTGATTAGAAAGGCCTATTATTGATTTTTTTTATTTGTTAGAAAATTCATATAATTCAAAAACTAGAAATAAATAACAAAATAAAAGAAATAAATTCATTAAAAATAAAAAAAAAATATTATACTCCTAAAAAGTAAAATATTACAAGTCCCAAAAAATAAAAGATAACAAGTCCTAAAATATAAAAATACAATCAAGCCTCTCCTCCCGAACCCAAATCTGTTCCAAATCTCATACTTTCGCAAATCTTCTCCTTTTTTCATTTCTATTATCACTTCGTCTTATCTCGTCAAGTGATCCTTCGGCATCGCCAAAATTCGGAGTTGGATTTCGAGATCCTTATTCTGATAGTAGCTTTGCCTGTCAAAACCGATGTCTTGGAAAGTATCGGTAATCGAGTTGTCAAACGAAGCGTGAGATGAAGGGTTGGAACCGAAGGTCGTCTTTTGGGATTTTGCTTTTCCCCATGGACGTTGGAACACATCATTACCGAATAACCATGTCAGTATATGCGTTAGTATAATAGAGTATAAATATATATATAATGTAAATATATAGGTATATAATATGTAACTATATTATAAGCTATAAGTATAATATATATGATATAAGTATAAAAGTCTATTATTATATAGTTAAAATGTAGCTATAATATATAGATATATGTATACTATATGATATAGGCTTAAAATATTAATATAGGATATATATCAATATAATATCACTATATATAAGTATAATGAATTTGATATAAATATAAACTAGAGAGTAAATAACTACAAAAAGGTATATGTAATCGATATATTAAAATATATAAGAATATATAGGTGTAGTAAATATAAATGTAATATATATATATAGTGGGGATCAAGAAGGAAGCAAAAACAAAAAAAGGGAAGGATGGAAGCAAATACCCATTTATTATCAAAACATGATTTTCAAGCAAAATTCATCAAATCAAAGCTTGAAATATAAATGAATCGATTATATACATCATTTAATCAAACAATGTTGTTATAATCTTATGTTTTAAACAAAAAAAACTCTCAAAATCGACATTTATCATTCATTTGTGATGAATGTTAGTCAAAATTTCAACCTAATATTCTTAAAACATCAATTTATGATAAATATTAATGCATATGTGTTATTATACACTGATTATACCATTTATGGGTGAATGTTATCACTAAAAATTCATCAAGAAATGATGTTAAGTAACATTCATGGATGTATAATAACAAATATGAGTTAACATTCATCTGGAATGAATGTTATAAATGATGAAATCAATGGCTGAGATTAGCTTCCCTCCTTCCCCAGAATTTGGAGTTTCTCAATAGATCCTTCCCATATATATATATATATATATGTATATAAGTAAATATTAGAGCGTCCATAAATCTAACTACATATATGTATATCTTATACCAAACTATAGGTTTACATATAGCATATACAATACGTATAGATATAGTATAGATTGAAGTAGATTTGTAAATAGATATATAATATATACCGCTATAACGGTATGCCTAGGTACTCTTGAAGATCCTAAACCATCTACTCATCATACTTTTCTATCATAATCCTAAACCTCCATGCGTTCCTGTCAGAGGTCACATCCTCGGATATCTACAACTCCTTCATATCGAGTTTCAGTCTATCCTCTCACTTAAGTTTTGGTCTACCCCTCCTTCTTGTGTCAACAAATAAGTTAGTTTTGTATGATTTAGCATACGCTCGATAAAGATAATTTGTCTGGTTTTATCCAAAGTTTTGAGACTTGTAACTACGCTACGAAAAAAAATATCAACTTTGTAGATATCAGTAAACTTGAAACGCCAAAACTGTAACATTTTTTATAAAGTAAGTTTTTAAACGAACATAACATTATGTTTCCGCGCGATTAATTGCAAGAGATATACAACAACGAATAGTTATAGTTAGTTTAGTAATACTTGCAACGCATGAAATCATCATGACCCAAGTGTATACATACATACTTCTGCATAAAATCAAAATCCAATTGTATATTTGTATTCATAATTTTGCATAAAATATACTCCGTAAAATTTAGCAATTAAATAGATTTGCAAACAAATCAAAACCGAACAAAATTAATCACTCAAATCAATTCGCAAAACAAACAAAAAAAGAGAGCAACAGTAACGGCCGTCCCTCCTGCTTCTTTCTCGCTAGTTTCGCCATTTATTTCAGAAGTAAAACACAAACCTGCTTCATTCGTCTCTCGATTTCTACAGGTAACGAAGCTTCGATTTTGCTGCTTTCCTCATATAATCATGACTTCTACAGGTAACAAAGCTTCAATTTAATATATGTATGAGTACATCATGCGCTGTTATTATTTGTTTGAATGATGGGCTAATTTGTTCCATACTTCAAGTATTTGGCTATGTCGTTACCGACTTTGGTGGTCGCACACTAGGTGTTCGATGTAATGCCAATGTGAAATGTGGTCATTGATCATGTGGGTTCAAGTCTAAATTTTAGGTGTAGCTAGTATTAAGCATAGAACTTAATTGATTGCATACCTCGTCAATAAAAACACAATGTAATGTGAAACTCGTAAGCCGAAAAAGAATTTGTTCATTGATAAATAAGAAACCAATACATTAATGCATAGCTTCTTGCCTAAAGCTTTAGGAGAGTGTAAGCTATATGGTAACTCCTGCAAATGTACCACACAAATTCCACAACTCTCACCAAACAAGTGATCAACTTTGACCTAGTTACCTTCATTATTGCAGTCTTTTATACTTTGTGACAGAATGTACCAGCAGCATACATTATTAGTTAGTTAGTTAACCCACCTAATTAGTTACTTAGTGTTAATAGATTCTCAGATATTCCACTGAGATGTATATATCGTTTCCACTGTAAATTACTCGTTAAGTGAATGGTTAATCATCGAACTCCAGAATTACTTTCTTAAATTTCTTTTAAACTTCATGTTAGATAGTTCAAATACATTACTGAAGGCCGATTAAATAAGATTTATTAGTTTTAAAATCCCATGAGATGAAATTAATGATCTGTTAACTATCACTAGATGATAGGATATAAATTTTATTTTAGAAAAAAATAGTATCATAAACTTTATTTGGCATAGTTACAGGTGCAAGCTTATTATCATAACCGGGGAAAGATAACGAGTGTCAAAAGGTCTGATTTGCTCCTTTGGATTTCCAGAATCCACATCTGGGTAGGAATGGAGACAAAGAAGAAAAAAGGTTTGGTTATTGAAGGGTACCAAATTGAAGGGCTGTCCATAGCAGGGCACGAGACTTGTGTAATTCTTCCCACTCTCAACTTGGCGTTCGACATTGGAAAGTGCCCTCAGCGAGCTATCTCTCAACAATTTCTCTTCATCTCTCATGGTCACATGGATCACATTGTAAACCTCTCTGCCTCCCTCATTATTCTATCTATCTTAGACTTTCAATACTAATCTCCTGAATTGCTACTATAAGATTTCGAACTAGTCAATCCTGCAGTTGAGTACATCTTAGATTGGTTTGTTCCATAAATCCTGCATACTGTCATTAGCACAGTGACAAAGGTTCAAACTCATGACAACGCATACCATTTATCTTTGTGAATTTTGGAAAAATTGGGTCAAATTGTGTGACCAGGAAAATATTATTTCTATATGACTAATGTAGTGTTTGCGGTATTTTTAGAACTTACTTTCGGAACCAATTCTAATTTCTAAGATATGCAATTGAAGTTCTCAAGCATGTCCTATAACATCTCGAAAGGGAGTATCGACTGAATAAAAATGGACGTCTTTTGTTTAATAAGTAGGCTCCACTTTCTTTGAAGAATGAGTGTGAAACTTTAGGAGATTGGGTTATTTCCACAAAATGTGATTCCTATGGTGTAGATATTTTGCTGGCATATTAGATGCCCAAATAGGGTTTCAAAAACATTTTTTTTTTTGCTTTTTGAAACATGGGATTTGGTGGGCCTTTTCGGATATATCCATGTTCAAAGATCTGTTTAAGGGTATAGGTTCTCATGTGGAATTTTTTTCAAGGGAGGATTGCCTATGTATGTTGCAACTCGTGGTTTATACAGAATGTCTCCTCCAACAATTATTGTACCAACAGTCATTAAAGAAAGTGTTGAAAAAATCTTTGAAGCACACAGGGCTATGGACCAATCAGAGCTGAAACATACTTTGATCGGGTTGGATGTTGGTAATATTTTTTTATTGCTATTATTATTTCAATTCAACACACTGATCAACTATTGGGAGTCTGGGATCAATCAAATACATCATTTCATCTGCAGGTGAAGAATTCTACTTGAGAAAAGATCTGAAAGTAAAAGCATTTAAGACGTACCACGTCATACCAAGTCAGGCTAGTTGTCTTTCCTCATCACTCGACGTATCTTTCTTAAATAGACATAAAAACTCAAGATATTAATAATCTCCTTCGTTGACTTGTAGCAGGGTTATGTAATTTATTCTGTGAAACAGAAGCTTAAGCCCGAGTATGTTGGTCTTCCAGCGGATGGAATAAAGAAGTTGAAACTCTCAGGTGTGGAGGTTTGTCTTCTCACTTTTAGTTATTAAATACTGGATAGTATATATATGTATGCTACAAAGCAGAAACTGAGAAGCTTGTGCTTTTAATTTGGCAGATAACTTACACGACAACATCTCCTGAGGTAGCTTTTACTGGAGACACGACATCGGACTTCATTGTTGATAACGATAACAGTGATGTATTGAAGGCAAAGATTCTCATTATGGAGGTAACACATCTTAGCCGTTATTGCCTTCCTTCCGGGTATTTTAAGTCATAAAATTCATGGTCTTCTGGTCATATAGAGCACATATGTGGAGAATACAATGACAGTGGAGAATGCGAGAGACTATGGACATACACATTTGTCTGAGGTAAAGTCTGCTTGTTTATGTTGAGGATAAAGACTCGTCATCACCGTTAGGGTTGACATATCTGTGGTCGTTTCTTTTGTTGAATCAGATAATCAATCATGCAAGCAGATTTGAGAATAAAGCAATTCTGTTGATCCACTTTTCAGCTCGGTATCAGTTGAGTGTAAGTTGCTTAAATGAATTGAAGCAGTTAAATTATTACTAGCATTATCACCTTCATTGAGGTAATATCTGTTTTGCATGAATCAGGTGATAGAAGAAGCTCTTTCGGCATTGCCTCCACCTTTGGCAGGCCGTGTTTTTGCACTCACAGAGGGATTCTAATTAATGGTAGCTTAGCTAATTATGTCCGAAGTAAGAGGGAGGTTGGATTGAAGTGCATTTCTTTTGTTTGCTTGGAACTTAGCTAATTATGTTTTAATTCCCGTTCATTTGTATTTTTCTCCTGTTCTGACACATGTCAGTAAAGTTTGTTGCCATCATAAAATAGGAATTTTTGTACTCAATTTGAGTTTCCTTCGGTACTATTATTTTTTGGGTAAATAGGATATATATGCAACGTATTGCTGCTCATTGTTCCATGTATGCAAGTTATCCTTTTTATTATTTAGGTATGTATAATACTGGAACTTTTTGTGTCAAGGTAAGTAATATGGTAACCGGTTACCTGACTAACCGGTCAAATATTTTATTTGGCATTTTTCTATTTACCCTTATTTTTTAGAAAGAATTGTTTGGGTCACAGTTAATCGTTATTTATAGGCAACAAATTAGATTTGTATTGAATGTTTTGTAAATGGTCGTTATACATTTTTAGGCAAGTTAAAATGAATAAAATTTGATTTATTTGGTGTTTTGAAGAAATGCATATCTTGTAGATTTGATTCTTGTTCCCTAGAAACCAACTCTGTTGCAATTCTATATATGGTGTGAATACATGTCAAGTGGTGCTTTGACTGTTAACATATCAATTTAAGAATGAAGATGCTACTACTAATGTTTAATAAATGAAGTACCTTTATTTTACTCCCTACATACACTCTAGGAGACTAGTACCATGAGAATTGAGAAAGAAACCCCTCTAATTTCGATCACTTAAACATACATACATACATATACTAATAAAATAATTAGTTAACTATAATAACTAATGCTGTGTTGCAGTAAGATCGTGATATAAATTTAGCTACCTTTTGCTCGTTAACGCTGACAACGATATCATATACCACTACTGTCTTATTACACGTATTTTTAATCAATAAACAGTCTCATAATAAACTTGTAAAATTTCAAACGTCAATTAATTTTTCAGTTTCGTTTTGGTATACAAATCATTTTACAAGGAAGTAAGATATATATTTAGTGAAAAGGAGGAAAAAGCGTTAGTATTTTGACACACTCGTTATTAATCGCATATTTTTGTCTTAAAACAGATTTTAATAACACAACTCCCGACCCAATCGTTGCAATCAACATCATTTCACAAATCATATACAAACAAATATGTCAACGCTTCGACTCTGCAATCGAATCACCAAAAATGTTGTTTCTCCTTCCTTAACATTCTCTACTTCTAGGTATCTCATTTATTTTTCTGTCCCTTTTTTCATTTTTAAATGATTACTTATTTATTATTCTACATTTGGGTGTCTTGATGGTATCCGGATACCTACCCTGTTCAAATGATTAATTTCGTTTAATTGTAGGTGTAGAAATTTTAAACATGCATGTCAAGATATAATTAGGAAATCACATAAATCTTTACTATTATTAAGGACTGCTTTACATACCATCAAAATATTTACATAAAATTCTGTTTTTTCTTATCAATTGTATTTGTATATCAATATCAAATTGTATGTGGTGAACATACTATATTGTCAGTAATAATGTTTCGAAAATACTTAATTCTATTCTTTTTATTTTGGAAATTTTTTATATAAATGTGGCTATATATGGAGAAGGCTCATTCATATTGTTTATTTTAGTGTAATGGTAAATTTAGTGGACCCCGGGTTAGATGGTGCGAAGTATACACCCGACTAAGTCCATAATTGTTGTAGGAGCCAAATTTGACTAAACACTAAAATGCATTGCTAATAAGCTAATAAAATGCTAATGCTAATACAATGAAATGCATTATTGACCAAGTGTGCGTTAGTGACCATCATAAGTGACCAAACTAGTCAGATGATGATGAGATCAGATCAGATAGTGACAAGTGACAGAGGTCTCTGATTAGTGACTTAATTGGTGTCGATCAGGATATGTTGATTAGCGTCAACTTTCATATTAGGTCCGATAACTGCAATGTAACTTGTCCTAAAATTTAGGAAACAGCTCCTAATTTCTGTGATCTCATCTGGACAATATTTAAAGTATACAAACATAAAAATGGATATACACACTAACACACGGATTTAAGTTTTTAAATTGCCCAAAACTTAAAAATTCTGTTGAGTTTCCGAAGATAAATTTTATGCAACCCATGCAATTCAAGGGTCGAAATATTATCTTTGGAAAGTGATTTCCATACACGATTCACATAGATATATCAAGGTCATATAAATCATTCACCTTGTTCACAACCCTAATGTAACAAGCATAGACAATAATTTAATTGATCTCAATGGCGACATCTGTGAAGGATATGACCTCCAAGTTTGCAAAACTTGACAAGTTTGATGGGATTGATTTTAGGAGATGGCAGAAGAAAATGAAACTCTTGTTAACTACAATGAAAGTTGAGTATGTTCTTAGACACCATGTGTCAGAAGACATATAGGAGGAGGAGACTCTGGATCAGACACATAAGCGATGCAAGTGGGAAAATGATGACTTCTTATGTCGTGGTCACATCTTGAATGGTGTGTCCTATATACTCTTCGACATATATCAAAATTTCAAATTTGCAAAGGATCTCTGGAATTCTTTGAGTCTAAGTAAATGGCAGAAGATGCCTCTATAAGAAATTTATGGTTAGTAATTTCAACAACTACGAGATGGTTGATTCCAGGTCTATTATAGAACAGTATCATAAGTGTTTGCGTATACCTGGACATTTTGCAATAGACGATTGACAAGGGATGAATCAATCCAGGTTTCATGCATAATCAATAAATTGCCCTCTTCAAGAAAAGACTTCAGGCATGAATTGAAGCATATGAAGGAAGAACTGACTCTGGTTCAATTGGGTAGTCATTTGCGCTTCAAAAAGGGTTTAAGGATGAAAGATAATGACTAGGGAAAAGGCAAAGATGTTGTTGGTCCATCTAATGTCAACATGGTGGATGAATATAAGGCTGCAAAACATCATGATAAGGGAAAGAACAAGCGAAAGTATCATGATAACAAGGATGATCCCAATAATAAGTCTAAAAAGACTTGTTAGAAATGTGGTATAACTGGACAGTTCAAAAGGGATTGTCTGGTTATGAAGGTTGGTAATAAGAATAAAACGTTCTTCTAAATTATTAGAACTTGTACATAATGATTTATATGACTTTCATGCTACACCATCTTTAGGTAACAAGAAATACTTTGTTACTTTCATTGATGATGCTTCTAGATTTTATTATGTTTATTTATTGCATTCTAAAGATGAAGCCTTGGATAAATTTAAAACGTACAAAACTGAGGTAAAATTGCAACAGAATTCTATGATTAAAAGGCTAAGAAAGATAGGGGAGGTGAATATATAGATCTTGATTATTTCCAATCCGTTGGTATTATTCATGAGACTAAAGCTCCATATACACCCCAACAAAATGGTATGTCGGAGAAAAAGAATATGGTTCTTAAATAATTGGTTAATTCCATGATTTCCTATTCTGGTCTAAGTGGTGGATTTTGGATGGAAGCTATGTTAACGGCTTGCTATTTATTTAATAGAGTTCCTAACAAAAGGAGCAAGGTTACACCTTATGAACTTTGGTTCAAAAAGAAATCAAACTTGACTTATCTTCGTGTTTGGGGTTGTAGGGCAGTTATAAGACTTCCTGAACCTAAGAAGAAAATTTTGAGGGAAAGAGGTATATATTGCATCTTTATTAGATATGCTGAGCATTCCAAGGCTTATAGGTTCTATGTCATTGAACCTAACGATTCTATTTTAGTTAACACTTTGGTTGAATCAAGAGATGTAATATTTGATGAGAACATATTCTTATCTATACCTAGACCAAAGGATATGGTTCCTTGTACTAGTGGAACTGATGAGGTGAGGAGTTTGATATGGCTTTTGATAAGTCAATTGAACTAAGGAAAAACAAAAGGGGAAGGTTCTAGAGATGTATTTAATTGAAGGTTCTAGAGATGAGGTTTCTATCATATATCCATATTGCTTTAATATTAAGGAGGATCCAAAAACATTTGAAGAAGCAATGAAGTGTCAAGATTTTGCCTTTTGGAAAAAAGCAATCAATGATGAAATAGATTCAATCATGAGAAATAACACTTGGTTGTTGCCTGACTTACCACCAGGTTGAAAACCTTTGGGTTGTAAGTGGATCTTCAAAAGGAAGATGAGAGTTGATGGAACCATTGAAAAGTTCAAGACTAGGTTAGTCATACAAGGTTTTAGACATAAACTTGTAATTGACTAGTTTGATACCTATGCACATCTGGCTCGGATATCTACTATTAGGCTGTTTATTGCCTTGGTTGCGATACATAATATAGAGATTTACCAAATGGATGTGAAAACTACATTCATTAATGGTGATTTGGATGAGGAGGTTTATATGAAACAACCTAAAGGCTTTGTTATGCTTGACTCTTTTTACGTTAACTTCGCTTATACTACAAACCATTTTTAGGATATTGGGGGAAAACGGTTAATGGAACGACATATGCTGGACTTAGAGCAAGAACTAAAGGGGCTCCACAGAATTATTGGTGGGTAGAAACAAGTCACTTCTTACTTTTTTTCTTCTTTTTCTTGAAATTGGAAGTCATGTGCCTAAACTTGTGAAGATATTACGAAAATGGATGTCTTCAGGTTTGGACCTGCTGGAGATCCAAGAGGGGCAGGAATAGGGACTCCTGAAGCAATAAAACTGGTGTGGTCTTGTTATAGAGAAGTCATATATGATTTTGGTCAAATGGCAAATCCCACCTTCTACTTAAGTCACGTGTGCTGATTGAACATGACCATATGTTCATCAAAGTTTTGATCTTTAATCTACTTTTACACGAATGTACGGCCATTAGTTTTTTCTATAATCTATGTATGTAGTTTGAGCCAACGGTAGAAACAAATAGTGGTTCCAGCCATCTCGGGAAGATGTTTAAACCCATACTTTGATTCCTAAATTCATGACAGATTTTAATACATGGAATGCTTTACTCGGGTTCCTATTTACTTGCACTCTTCGCTAATTACAGTTTTTATTTTGCACGAAAGTCACTCAAAGTGTATATACTTGCATAGAACTTTCACCATTAATTCATTTGATAAGTCACATTATTGTTGTGATAATATCACTTGCAATCTTATTTAAAATGTTAATCATTAAACAAACATAAACAAAATGTGTTTGTAGGTCAATCTAGGGTCTGTTTGACATGAAGCTTTTAAGAGCTTTAGCTTTTAGTTTTTGAACAAAAAGTTCCTACGAAAATAAAAGTCTTGTTTGTTTGTCATGGACAAGCGATAGCTTTAGAATCCAACGAAAACCTCAAATTTTCAAAGCTACTAGAAGTAGCTTTTCATCCGGACCAAAAGCTACAGCTAACTAAACATACCCCTAACCTACATTTAATAAGTAGCAAATTTGAGATGTTATCTTACTCGTTTCATTTTATCACCTTTAACAGTAATCTTTTGATTTAGAATACTTTATTTACAACAATCAATAATTAGATTTCTAAGGGTGCAACACATCCAGATTTCCTTCTCTTTGGCTCTTTAACTTTTGCGTTATGACCCTGCTTCTAGGTCTTTAAGCAAGTTAGTCAAGGTATCTCAACCTTTATACATTTTTTACATTCAGCTTGAAGCAGTTTCATGCTCAATGCAACGGCAGAAGTTGGGTTAACATGGTTGTCAGTTGTTTCATTGCTTAGATATACTTTATTCTCAATGTTTTTTCAATTTGAATTTGTTGGTATGGTACCTATTCTTGAAAGCCAAATTTTACGTACAGCTTCAACACTACACCAACATGAAAGCTTTGATCATAACTCAGCAACCAAGGAATGAAAAGCACAAACCAAACATACTTTTCGGGCTGACTAATTCAGGGAAAGAATATCCATTCATGAAGAAAATTACAAAAAACCAAGTTCATAACTACAGAGAAATACGACTAGTATATAAATTCCAAGTTTCCAACAATTGCAACCAACCAGTAAAAATTTACCATCAAAACAACGAAAAACATAAATCCGAAGTTACAAATTTGCACACCACAAACATGTATCTATACGAAGGAAAAGCCTCCAGTAAAGCATTGAAGACATGACCAAACAGGGAGAAAACTGTATATATGTATATGTGTTCCAGCAAGCTTGATACCCATAGCATTCCTTAAGCTTCCAAGCTAATCTCTTCCCCCAGGGGAGCATCCTACCACATGACACAGATCAATATCAAAAAAATATATTCAAACTTCAATTGACACAACACATCTCAGTGAACTAAGTTACCATGTTCTCTTTGTTTTCTTCTAGCACTACGTCCTTAGAATCGGTATCCATCAATTGAGCTGCCAAACAAAATACCCCATTAAAATTAGAATGTACATCTTCTTCAAAGTCATTATGATACTAATATAATATCAAGTAACTCCAACTACATGATTAATTTAGTTTACCTTCTTTAGCAGGTTTCATTCCTTCAGTCTTGGCCTTCGCTTTCTCTTTCTTGGATTCTTGTTTGCTTAACTTCTTAGAGTTCTTTTGCATCTTGTCATTGCCAGTTTCTAAAGCAGGGTTCTGGTTGGTGGTTTTCTTGTTCATTGGAGCTTTGATTCTAGATACAAGATTAGTCTTCTGGGTAGTTTCTTTAACTAATTCTTTTGCAACTGAGGTGGCACCACTGCTTTTCAAGGACCTTGGTTTCAGCTGAGAACCTCCAGTAACAGAAGACGAGCAGTTTGAATCATCAACATCTTCAGGCACATGAGAACAAGTTTCAGAAACTTGCAGCTGCTCAATGGTTTCCGTTATGTCATATCCCAGAAACACTTCTTTTGCAGATTCTCCAAGATCGAGAAGGTTGTGGCGGCAAGCATAAGACTTGAGCTCATCTTTCAATAGCTGAACATTCTACAACACAAAATTTATACCATACAACAAGAATAGCATGTAAGCATATCTTAAAAAAGTTAGAAATGTCACAACTTACATCAATAAATAGAGTGTCATTACCTCGCACCCAGCCTCCAGAGCAAGTTTAAAAAACCCAAGTGACAGTTGATGTTTTCCAGCAGCTTCAGCTAGCTTAATGTGAGAGAGCCAGTATGAAGCTGAAGACAGAACAGTGAACTTCTTTCGAGTCAATGATCTTGAAACATCAGAACTTGGTGTGTCACTTTTACCCTTAATATTTCCAGCCCTATTTGCACCTCTCGCTTCTGATATCGGAGTGTTGTAGCCAGTCAACTTAGGTGCAGGGCTGGCAGTTGGCTTGTTTGGGATAGACAGCCTCCTAGGTGGCTTAGCAGATGATTTCTCTTTAGCAGCAGATATATCAAGAACAGTGACACTTTGACTCACACTTGACGTAGCTTTTCCCCTAAATGTATAATAAAACATGAACCACCACCATTAGTTAACTTACATTCTACTAAGAGTTGATTAAACAAAATATCATTACGTTGTACATATGAACAAGGATGTTTTAAATTCCATAATTTTAAATACTTGTGGCTTCAAAAGTATATTTCAAATTAGCACCACTGCAGCTGCTTACAAAAATATTTTCGCCCTCACATAAGATAAACACAGCAGGAATCCCAACACTCTAAAGTGCATTTTTGCTTTAGAAAAACGCAGTAAGTCATAAGCACTTGAAACACACCTCATAGTAAAACAGTTTATATGATCTATGCAAGTCCAATGCTTTAAAAAGGCCGATTTAAAATACTAGCCTGCTACAATTTGAAAAACAAATCAATCTGAATACAATTCTGATTCACTGATATAACATAGATAAATAAATAAATAAACATATCAAAAACTAATAATTCTTCATTTATATATTCAACTCTTGTAACCACTACAAAAAGGTTTCAAAGCATGCATAAATGCCCAATCGATAGATCGGTACATACATATTACAATTATATAAGAACTGAGAGAATGAAATTGAAATGAAACCTTCGAGAAGCGGAAGCAATCAATGGGGAAGAAGCCGGAAGCTTGTCGTCTTTCGGTTTGGATGCCGATCGCAGAGGATATCGAAGAAGCTTCGCCGATTTTCCCCCTTCGTTTCCTGCAACAACATAAATAATAAAAGTTACGGGTGTGTATTAGTATCAGTGTGATGGAATGATGATAGGAAACAAAAATGAGTAACATTGAATACCGGAGACGGATGATTGTTCTTTTACAGAGTCTTCCATGTGATGTTTGATGTTTGATTGCAGAGAAAATGAAGAATTAAGAGATGTTATGAGAAGAGAGACGATGAATCGATGATGTATAGATTAATTTAGGGTTTATATTTTGGGGAAAAAGCAGGTGAGGGTGGGCGGGAAATGGAATTTGAGATGTCGTTTATTCAAAACTCAAAAAAATTAAACGTTGTGTCGTACGCTCGTAAGCCAGTTTGAATTCTTTAAAAAAAATTAATTGTTTAATAAAGAAAATTGCATAAATAGTCCCTATACTTTATACAAAGTTGTACCTCGTCACTCATTCTTATGACACCGTTTATCATGTTAGCATATTTATCATACGAAGAAATTACTCCTCTCACTGCGTTGTGTAAATAAACATTCATACTCATAAAGATATCTTTCACAAAATAAGGAAGTCGTCGCTACATACAAGACTTCCAACCATTTATTCCTTTCGAATTAGTACATTTCTAACATTTTATTTAATCCTGCTTCATGTTACTATAATCAAAGAATCATAAAAAACCTTTTGAAGCTTTTACTTTGATTTATTTATACTAGTCTTATACCCGTGTACAAAGTGATGACGGCGGATAATTATTGACGATTGAACGATTTTTTGGATAGCTTTAAATTGTTTTCGACAATTCCGGGAGTTTCTATCAATCACAAATTTTTATTGCATCAAATATGTTTGCTTCATGCGCGACTCAAAAGGTGTGCAGCAGGTAGAGGTGAACAAAAACCGGGTTCCCGAAAAACCAGTTCGGGTTCAAAAACCGAACCGGGTTTTATAAGCCAAGCAAAAACCGGTTTTTCCAAAAACCGGGTTGGAACTAGTTCGGGTTTGGAGGGGGAAAAACCCTACCCGGGTGAAACCGGTTTGGACCGGGTTGGAACCGGTTCGGGTTCAAAAACCGGTTTGAACCCGGTTTTTTCATAAAGTGTCGGTTTTTGCGAGCGTTAAGCGTTTTAAGGAAAAACAATGTATTTTTCAAAAAAATTTCGATAGAATGCTAGTACATTAGGTATGGAAACATAACTTAACAATAACTTAAAACAAAGTCTTCTAAATCTTCATAAAAATATTATTTAAACCAATAATTCTATATAATTCAATATTCTTCGAGCGTTAAGCGTTTTAGGGAAAAACAATGTATTTTTCAAAAAAAATTCGATAGAATGCTAGTACATTAGGTATGGAAACATAACTTAACAATAACTTAAAACAAAGTCTTCTAAATATTCATAAAAATATTATTGAAACCAATAATTCTATATAATTCAATTTTCTTCGAGCGTTAAGCGTTTTAGAGAAAACTAACTTATTCTTCAAATTTGTTTGGATAGAATGCTAGTACATTAGGAATGGAAACATGTCTTGACAATAACTTAAAACAAAGTCTTCTAAATCTTCATAAAAATATTCTTGAACCAAATAAATCTTCATAATCTTCAAAATCATCAAAAATCTTCAACTTTTATTAATCTTCAATTCTTCTAACATCTTCAATTTGGGTAGTCTTCAAATGTCGAAATCTTCTTCGGAGGAAGCCTCTCGCGAAGCTTCATCGAGAGCAATTTCTTCATTGGAAAGTGATATTGCCATACCCGCTTCCACCTCGATATCGTGTATATCTCCTTCGTATTCCATTTCACCTTCAAGATTTGAAACGTTTTGTATACGTTCCGCGGCGTCCTAGTGATCATTCAAGCATATACACATCTCTAATGAGGCCGGTGTGAGTTTTGTTCTTCGTATAGATAGTACCCTGCCACTAAGAGAAAAAGCGGATTCCCAAGCTACCGTAGAAGCTTGGATGGTTAGTAAATCTCGGGCCATGATGGTTAGAATGGGAAATTGAGATTCCCTCCTTTTCCACCAAGCCAAAATATCAAAATTTGCGAATTCTTCGGTAGGTATTGAGGACAAAAAGTCCGTTCCGGTATACCTCCCATATTCGCTAGTGGCACTTTGGTCACCATCACCCCTTGGCCGTTTATGGTTTTCTTGTCTTAAACTATTATATAAGTTAATCTCAGGATATTGGGATGAAGATGAAGCAAACATTGTGGAAGCCGGATTTGTAGAAACCATTGTCGTTGAACTAAATTTTTGAAAATAATGACCAAATAACTCTTTAAAAGATTTGTTAAAATATTTTATTGTATTTTGTGCAAAAAATGGATCCGCATCATTCAAATCCAAATTATGAAAAATGTTACCGATAAGTAATTCCACCCCGGAAATGTTCAAACATGGGTTTAAGGCGGCGACACAAGTAATTACCGGTGGTATTTCTTGAAAATATTTTCTTAGTTTTTCTTTCATGGGAGCCACCATTATTGCATATACATCACCACAAAATTCGTATTCGTTTAGTTTTCAACTCATTAAATATATTTGCTTAAGTACCAAATGACTCGTGGGATAATAAACACCCGATAATAAAGTAGTTTCCGTTTTAAAAACTTTGAGCAATTCGGTTATCTTTTGAATAACCTCCCAAAATTCGGAGGAAAATGATGTTGCAAGACCTTTTTGAACAAGTAGATCATGAAAAACGGTTAAAGTGTCGCGTTACCTTAAACCACATATAAACATGTTGTAAGTCGAATTCCATCTTACGGGCATGTCCCAATTAGGGGTTAAAAAAATGGAATCCGTTTCTTTACATAATCTCATATAATGTTTGTATCTAGCCTTACCCGAACAAAATATATCTTGTAACATAGTTTTATACGCATTTTTTACAACCATTATTTGTGGAACCGCTAGTCCGTCTTGCACAACCAAGTTAATGATGTGTGCAACACATCTACTATGGTAGAAAATGCCTTTCAAAGGTGGTTGGTATTTTAGAATTAACCTTTGAACGGCGTTTGTATTATTACTTGCATTATCAAACGAGATTGAAAAAACCTTTTGTTCTAGTTTAAACATTTTCATTACATCTCGTAACATGTAAAATAAGTTTTTACCCGTGTGAGGATAGTCAAAGTTTTCAAAAGCAATGGTACGTTTCATCATTTGCCAAGTTGAGGGATCAACCCAATGTGCGGTAACACAAAGGTACGAACCGGGCAAACCATGAGGAGCCGACCAAACATCGGTTGTTAATGATACATTTGTATTTAAGTTTTCAAAGCCGATTATTAGTTGAGTTTTAGCATTTTTCCACAATTTAAGAGCATCACGTCTAAGAGTAAGACAACTTACATGATTATATCGCGGTTGAAGAGTATCTTGAATGACCTTAGTAAGACGAGGGTTGTCGAAGTGGTTGAACGGCAAAGCTTCTTGAATCACAAAGCCGGCAAATGCTTCTCGACACCGCTCCGCTTGATATTCAAAAATACCCCCATCCCGTGACATAGTTGCTTGACCCGACTCGGGATTACTTTTGAGTCCATCACAATACTTTGTGGTATGTGATTTCAAAGTAGTGTTTGAGTCGGCTTTCAAAAATTTACCATAACTTTTACAAAATGCCTTCGTGGAACCATCCGACAATAACACTTTGTCGAAATTACACCAAATCTCCGGATTTCGTTTGGTTACCAAAACTTGAACAATAGTTGGTGCATTTGAAGAACCAACACCGATGGAAGTTGAAGAAGATTGAGTTGCGATTTTAATAGTGTTTCGAGAGCGTTTTGAGAGGAGTAGAGAATTTTTTGAGAGTTTCGTACGTAAATCGTAAGTGTTTTGATTGTTTAAAGACTAGAATAAGCAAGATTGAGTGTTGTGAATAAACCAAACCCAAGGTATCTATTTATACTAGTTTTAGGATGGCAAAATTGTAAAAAGAAAAACAAAAAAACGGTCAAATTTTGAAAAAAACGGTTAGTGTCCCAACAGCTAAAAACCGGTTTTCCAACCCGGTTTTGGAAAACCCGGTTTCAACCCGGTTTTGCAACGGAAACATACAAACCGGTTTCCAACCCGGCGGTTTTTGAAAAACCCGAACCGGTTTTTTCAAAAACCGGTTTATCTCGGTTTCGGTTTCAGGTTTTTTTTCGGTTTCGGTTTCGAGTTCGGTTTTTTTGTTCACGTCTAGCAGCAGGAGCATTTGCATAGGGCACATTTTGTTTTGAGGCCCAAATCGTAATCCCATTGTTATTATATCTTCATTATTATACTAAAGAAGTAAACAAAAGTCTACTTGGTCTAGAGGAAATCAACGTACTAACTTAGATGGCTGGTTGTGTATTCAATCATTTGTTAGTTATGTTTTGGCATTTATTTTTCCTATACAAAGGTTTCATTACTAAAATCTTTTAAAGGCAATTAAACAATGTAATTAATTTATATAATTTATTTTACTTAGTTGCTTTGATTAAAAAAGTATTACTTAATTGTTGTCTTTCTTTTATTCATCATTTTTCATCTCTAAATTGGAAATTTATTTAGTATATGAATTTAATGTTACATAAACTTTGTAAGTAGATGAAATTAACTAATATAATTCAACTAATCAACTTTATATAATTCTTTGACTCAATACAATGCTCGATTGAAAACGTCGATTGAGGGCCTACATGAAATTATGGCATAGGCCTTCTAAATCAACAGTACGACCCTGATTTTCTTAAGCCACTAAGTTTAAAAGCATTCTTATTGTATCATTTCGTTTTACCTTAAAATAATATAAAGTTTCATTTTTAGACACGTTCATTTCTAAATCTATTTATATATACATTAACATTTTTCATGAAACACATGGTACTCACTTAGCAGGTAATTGATGTTATAAACAATTTGTAGTGCTTGATGTGCACTTGCAATGACTCGTAGATGTAGCCACAAATTCAAAGGCCAAATAAGTTGTGAATATAAGCTAGGTGTTATACATTGACTTTCATTATTAAAGAGACAGATGATCCATCACAAGTGTTTATGCATTCTGGCTTCAAGAGAGCTAACAATTATACTTGTATACTTTATACTTTAACAACACTCTAAAACCTTTCAGATTACCAATAAGTACTCATAACTCACTTCCCTGTCCTAATAAACGCACACTGAATGTCCCAAAATTATGTATTCATGTTAAAATTATAATTCAAATCATCAATCTTATCCATGTTCATTCTTGGTTTCTATTTGTGGTTTCTAAACTATTTCAAGTTGATGATTAATTGTTGTTGAAGTTGAAGTCGTGGTTGTTTCAGTCCGGAGGATTCAAGATGTAAAATTCTCAACTTATAGGTTGCAGACTGAAATAGTTCATACATGGGAGAGGTTCAATACCAAAAAGTAAACCGGTATGACCGACTAAAGGAGCTGAAATTTTTAGTATAAGTGCAATTAGACTCTTTAACAACTAAAGTTCGATAAAATTAGGGTATAATTAATAAAACAATTAAACATATTAATTATGAACACAAAAGTTAATAATTGATAAACAGATAATTCAAAAACCAAGAATTAGAAGACGTCATGTCCAATTGTCAACCTCACGTTGGTTTAGTTAACAACCGGGTCATTAGACATCCTCAATTAAATTACGGATGTAAAAATATTACTTATCACCTATGGGCACACACATAATACATATACGAGTTATGCTAATATGTTTAAATTATCAATCAATTAGTCGTTGGGTTCATCGAATGATAACATAAATAATTGCATAATATGGCATCAGTATTAAACTCTTATACTAATATAATTCACCATCTGTTGGGCTGATTAATTAAAAGAGTATAAAAGTTGTCATAATGGATCCAAGTGACAAAATGCATGATTCATAAACAATCTTTCAACTTATATGATTTGATGGAAGTTTAATTCATATGGTACAAAGAATTGATAGAACATATTCAGTATTAATTTGTTAGTACGCGGTTGATCAATTCATGCCACTCAAAGTAATTCCAAATAGCAATTTTGGCACTATGAGATTCATTTACGTAGACCGAGAAAACCAAATGGAAACAATGTGATATCATTAAAATACATTAACATATTTAGACAATTTAGTTTCCTTATTTACAACATGATTTAATTCCAATTTTATCAAGAATCATAAACGGCAAACTTATCCAATCAAGATTTTGATTTCCGTAAAATTCTTTTGCAGTATAATCAACGTTTTCAAGATCAAAATCATGAGATATATAAACCGCTCTGAACCACATGTTAAATAGAAAACATCAATTTCAAGAACAAAGATCGATTTATGCAAATAAGTGGAGAAGAGAGTATGTATATATATGATGGAAAACTCATAGGATGTTTTGAAGAAGAAGCCATGTAATAAATTTCAATTAATTTCTTATTTTCCCTTGATTATGATAGAAAAATTCTCTTCTTGATCTCTAGAAGAATAGGCGGTGGAATATTTTTTACAAGAGAGAAAATAATTAAAAGAATGAAAAGGATGATAACCACCACATATTATATAGTTAGAATACAAGGAGTGGTGACCCTTGTGTCATAGTGTTCAGCAATAGTGTTCCCCGGGAACACTGCTGCTGAAAAAGGTAGGAATGGGGACAGTGTTCAGGAATTTCTTTTTGATTTTTTTATTTGTCAGAAAATTCAAATAATTTAATAAATATAGATAAATAACAAAATAAATTCAATAAAAAATAAAAATTATTAGAAAAAAAATAAATATTACAAGTACAAAAAATACATAACCCATTTTAACCTTGTTAATTTTCATTTTAACATATTTAACCTAATTAAAATAGCTTAAACTTATAAGTTCATTTTCAAAAAAATCCATTAAGAAAAAATAAGTCCAAAAAATAAGCTCTTTGAAAAAAACAAGTCCAACAAATAAGCCCATTAAAAAAACAAGCCCAAAAAAAAGCTCACTAAAAAAAGCCCATTAAAAAAAAGCCCTAAAAAACCCTAATTCATTTTTTCCCCTCCTTCTTCCCCCTTCTTCCTCCTTCTTCATTCCTGCATAAAAAATCTGCACACACACAAACACACAAATTCGATTTTTGCCTTCAAATCAAACAAAAAAAACAAGAGAAAAATAAAGAAAATAAGAAAATAAGAGAAAAAAAAAAAAAAAAAAAACCGGAACACAACGTCTCAGGGGGGACGCTGTGTCCGGAACTTTGTCCGGAACGCCGCCCGGGAGTGGGGGAACGGCGTTCCCGACGGCATTCCCGACCGGAACTTTGTCCGGAACTCCCACTCCTTGTGCTCTTATAGATGTGAGTTCATGCAAGTATGGATTTTTCTAAAAGTATGAGAGTATCAATAATAATGCGTTATTTGGCAAAAGCCTCACTTTTCTCACTTTTTTTAAATTTAAATATCTCAAAAACCTTAATCAAAAAATTATAAAAATTGCACCATAAAAATCAGCGTTTTTTCCTCTTCGATTTAAGATCCCACAAGGTATACTTTCGACGAATATTTTTTTCTTATTTTTTTGTGGGTTAGCACATGTGTTACGGTGGACTAACAAAAGTGTTATCCGTGACTATCACAAGTGTTATCAAGGACTATCACGTGTGTTGCAAGCGATAGTCAATACTAACACATGTGATATGTGTTATTTGTTTATAACACATGTTTTACTAATTTTCAAAACCCACCAAAAAACAAAAAAAAACAAAATTCGTCGAAAGTATGTCATGTGGAATCTTTAATCGAAGAGGAAAAAACGCCAATTTTTATGGTGCAAATTTTATAATTTTTTAACTAACGGTTTTTGAGATATTTAATTTTAAGAATGTAGTGGTTTTGTTAATTTGATCAAGATGGACGGTTGAGATTTGTACTCCCATACTTTCAAAATATCTCATACTTGAATGAACTTTTGTCTATAATTATATTATTAGATGAATTAATAAACTTTTATTAAAATGATATTAATAGTTAAGGCCATATTAATGAATAAATCTTGCACAACGTTATTTTTATTAACATTCTTCCTGAGATAAACTTTGTATCCATAATAAGCTTTCATTTTAGTTATTTCTACCAGATTATATATATGTATGAGCTATCATATAAGAAATATGTACAACTTTCAGTTTGCTAATGAAAACCTATCAATTACGTAGGTTTTGTGGTTTTAGTCCGAGGATTTGCTCATTAATATTACTACTAAATACAGGAAACACCTTGAACATGTACGGAATGACTGATATGTGAATATACGAGATAAAAGTGGCTGTCACATAACATTTAATAATTTAGCTTGAAAATGGAGTCTGATATAACTTTTTTACATCAACTAAACTATCTTTATACCGGAACTTTTTAATCTATTCTCAAGGAGAAGCTATAGAAACAAACTTCATTCAATAAAAACTAATAGGTATTTAGAAGTTCTCATCGAGTCAGATCCTGTGGATCAGTCATCTATTCACCCCGTTGCCAACACTCAACTAAGCCTCAGGTCGGAATCACAAAACTTTTCAAGATGAAAAATTAGAAAAATCAATATTTTTTTGTAAGAAAATGAACATAATCAACCGCCTATTTATCGGTGACATCTAGGGGTACTTGAGAAAGAAAGTTACATTCGATCGATACTTTACAAGAAAACAGGTAAATAAACCATCATACAGTAAGTAATTAAGTTTTGTTGATCAAAGTGACATATTTCATGACGGATATAGCTAAGTTTCAATAAGAGAATCAAAATCCAATGAAAATGAATGGTGTACAAAAACATACATAATATATTTGTTTTTGTGTACGTACCGCAACAATCACATTAGAAAGCTATCCAAGTCTAGTATATCAAAACTTATAACTAGAAATCCAAAAGGGGCAGATAATGGAATTTGATGAAACGTTGTTTACAATGACTAAACCATCTTTTTTAGAAAAACTTCATTTGCCAAAATATAACAGAAATTAAAAGGTGAAGGGTCAAATGACCTGTCCAACAATTTTCTCCTGGTTTATATGTTGGAGTAGATAAGTCATTCACTGCCCTTCTTGTGGCAACACTCAATAAGCCTCGAAAGCTAGCATAAAACCTTTTCAAGATGAAAAATTAATAATCTTTGTAAGAAAAGTAAGTTAACCTCCTATTTATTGGTGGTCAACATTTACATTGGGGATAGTTGACAAAAGAAATCAGAAATTACAGTCGATTGATCAGATACTATCACATTGGCTACATGACAGGAAATCGGTATACTTCACCAGAATATGACCTGAAAGCAAATAAAACAGTTATGCTAGAACGATATAATGCAACTCAGAATAGCTACAAAATGCAACTCATTTTTTTAAATAACAATATAATATTATACAGCAAAAATCAGTTATGCTTACTTCTAGACAATCTACAGCTTCATAATCTGTGTAGGATGCTATGAGAAACAGAATTTGATCAAAGCTTTCTGTGTGCCAACATATAACAGTTGAACTGTTTTCAAAAAGAGTTGAAAATATAAAAAAAAGTTGCAGCATTATTGAGATTATAGAATTGTATGCAACTATCAGTTTGCAAATGATGACCTAGAAACTTGGTTGTGTGGTTTATAACCAGTGTTTTTGTAATTTTATCGACTTTGGGAAGCCAATAAACTGTTTTCATGTCTATATCATTATTAGGCATACTATAACAATCGTCATATTCACTGTGTATCTTGTCCATATTTGGAGCCAACAAAGTTTGAAAAATACTAAATTGATCCTCATTACCAGTAATGAATAAAGAAAACAGCTTGAACATGAAGGGATGTAGCGACTGATATATGAAGATACGAGATCAATGTGTCTGTCACCTAACATTAAATAAGTAAACTTTTCTGATCAAAGTGACCTATTTCATAGCTACAAAAAATCTATTGAAATTGTTAAAAAGGTTTATTCTTGGTTATATAATGAGAGAATTATTATATGTACCCATTTGTTTGCCTGATAATAAAGATGTCTAGCACAATACCTAAGCATGATAATATGATCAGCATATTCTGCAGGTGGATCCTACAAATCGTACATAATCTCGATTCGTTAATTTACTACTCCATGTATACTATACTATATATGGTTCTGTATAACACGCTAGAACAAGCAGAACCTAGTTACAAAGTAAGATCCACAGTAACTCCCAGCAGTAACAATAATATATTCAGTCTGTTCCAAAATTTCATATATCCACATCAACATGAAAGAAATAACATTAAATGCTATACAAAAAGCTTATCTAATTGTCGGTTCTTGACAGAAATTACATTAGATCGATCAGACAGACATATACTATCACAGTTGCTACATGGCAGAAATTGTTACATTTCAATTTTCAACAGGATACAGGTAAATGAACTGAAAACAAATCAAACAAAACTAGCGGTTTCAGTGCATTGTTAATATCTAGTTACATATGATACAGTCAAATTCAAAGATATTTCTTTATAAATGCAACTTGGAATCTAACGTTCATGACAATCTAAGTTATAAAAAAAATGATCAATAGTGCTTACTTTTCACAATCTACAGCTTAATAATCTTTGTAGAATGCTATTAGAAACAAAATTTGATCAAGCTTACTGTGAGCCAAAATTAGAAGTTATAATTTGGAAAAATAAAAAATGGAAGATGAGAGGGATAGAATCGTCATTAGCTACTGAATCTGTTGAGGTGTGTGACCTCCAATGAAATTAAGCCAAACTGAAACCTGAAGTTATAGAGAGAAAAAAAAAACATTAGTAATGATTTACTTGCAATATAATTTTTATTAATAGAGTTAAAACATTATCAATGTTAGTTAACAACCTTTTATTATGTTTTATAGGATAACTTAACAATAATGCTTTATTTGCATTAATATCATAAATGATCTTCTTTAGCTGGTTAAATCATTGTGATTATTTGATGAAGTGGATAATGTTGTGATGTGTACATGATTACATATTGGGTCTAGTAAGTCATTTTCCATTCTTGTCAAAATCCAAGTTCGCTGGCCCAAAAGACAATAAGCTCTTTCAAGCTTTCAAAAGATTCAGTACCACATTAAGAAATATATTACAAGTTATTTAAGGTAATAATTAACCTTTAACTTTCAAAATTTGTCTCTTTTCTAAACAAGCAAATATTTCAAAGAAAATTAGGAATTTGGTCATATGTGACCTTCAATATTTAATCATGAACATAATCTACCAATATTTCAATTTAGTTAAATATCTCGCTCCATCAAATCAACTTCGAAAGAGATGTTTATAAATTTTTTTGGTAGTTTGCTTAATTGCTCAAGAATTCGTTTAAATACCTTAAAATTCATTAAAATGCCAAAAAATCACGCAAACTAATAAAAAAATCAACATAATTGTGGATTTATGGCTTAACAACATCTAAACATTGCATAAGAATTTTATTTTGATCCTGCTTTCGAGGTTTTATTCAATTTTCCTGAACGATATTTAAGATTCGGGTCTTAGAGAGTTTTTCTTTTAATTTGTTACATTAAAATGATGGCCAAAATGAATCTTCTTTAGTTTTGAAAAACACTGCTCTCTAAATGATAAAATGAATTACTTTACCAAAAAGAAATAAAAAATAAAAATGATAAAATGAATTATGGTATCATCAATTAGCGTTTATTTCACTTTATGCGTACTTGATGTGAATGATTGATTACTTAATAACTTTTTGTTGATTACTTCTCTTTTATGCATTAGTGTCGGTATCTTAACTATTAACCATCAAAGTTGAACATCTATAACTATAAAATATAACAGTTTCAATCATAAAAATTATTTCGAAAGAAAACACTAAAGAAATCGTCGTTGTCATTTTCCTATAATATATCGAAATTTAATTAGCATCATGCATGAGTGCCAAGAGAATGTCCTATTGCTATAACTATTTAGACATTATAAACCAAATATCTAAAGATTGTGGTTTAGTTCGAAAGGGGGAAAATACTGAAACAAATCCCTACAATTTCAAAATTAGTTAACAAATAATACTTTAATATAGACATATACATTTTGACTAAAATATAAAACGAGTTTTTTTAATCTGTGTGTTGCAGCGAGATTTCAAATTATTATCTTATTGGATACATAAAGTAATAATTTAATATCAAGAGGTAAAAATGTTATTCTATTTAATGTTATTCTTTTAACGGTAGAATTGATTTCTTTTAGAGTAAATAATAAGTTAATTTCTAAAACTTAAAAAGTGTACAAAAGAAAAATGGGAGTTGTTGGTGTTACGCGTTGAATTGTGGTATTAAAAATGTCGATTTCAATGTGTTACATTTATCATCTTTATTTTCTAATTCACCAATTATGTTTACACGACTGGCACTTCTCCTATTCAACAATAGCCGACTTAAGAATCGAGACAATTGTAGGAATAAAAGGATCTAATTGTGTGATATGTAATTGAAATTAAATAATAATATAATCATCGATTAACTTAATAAATCTAATGCACGACAGTTGACGAGTTTTATGTAAAAAGTATAATTTTTGAATGCGTGTCCATCTTAACGACGTAAACGTACTGTGTATATGTATCCACGGACTTGAAAGCTATTTGTAATATTATATATGCATATAGGGTAGGGATCAAGAGGGAAGCAAAAAAATTAGGGAATGAGAGAAACAAATCTCAACCTTGATTTCATCAAAAATGAATGTTGTTAACATTTATATGTGATGAATGTTACTCAAATTTAACATTCATCACAAATGAATTTTAAAAACATTTTTTTATGAAAAAAGTTAAGGGTTAAGATTTGCTTCCCTCATTCCCTAAGATTTGAAACTTCCATATAGATCATTTCCCTATGCATATAAATATGACATGAGTTATATTATTAGTTTTACGTATTTACATAATATATTCTTGAATAGTATGACGTATTTATTGTAACGATGACAGCTTACTACGAGATTGATTTAATAATTCGGGTCTAGAATACGTTGTTTATTTATTTTAAAAGATAATTTTAAACTTAAAATAATAATAAATGGATATTTTTGCCAATGGGAAAGACGAAAAGGACCATCCACTTCTGACCTGTAGTTTATATTATCCGCAATAATCAATAGAAAATCCCCACGTAAGCATGCTACGAGCCAACGGACACCATTTCTGATAAGATTCGCACTCTATTCGCCATCACTTATACAAAAGTGAATCAATTTTACACAAAAAAAGAAAACTGGAACTACGATATATATATATATTAATATATTAGGTTTAAACCCGTACAATGCACGACAATATAAGTTATTCAATTTTTATAAGTTTAATAGTTTAATATTATCTTTTAATTAATGTTTGAGTAGAATTCATAGATTTTTTAATTATTAATATTATATTCACATATTATCTACCTCTATCTAAATCTATTTTTTAGATTTATCTTTTAAATTTAAATAATAATAATAATAATTTATATTAAAATTATGAGAGGTCGTCACGTGGCATTTTGCTTACGTGGCAAATTCTGAAATAAGTTTCTATTCTCCTTTAGTATATATATAGATGTGTGAGGTCAAGTTCAAATAAAAATAAAAAAATATAAACTTTTAAATGATATAAACTTTATGTACATAAATATTAATAATTACATATTTACACATAAATGTTATTTAATATAATATTGTCAAAAAATAAAAGTTAAAAAATACAAATGTATATTAATTTATACATATAGTAAATGTTTACATGTTTACAGACAAATAACTTTAATCTACATAAATATTCACATATGATCAAATCTATTCACATGTGAAAATCCCAATAATTTAAAAATTCTCAAACTTCTGTACCTTTTTGTGGTTCTCGTTTGAAACTTTAACTGTATGTTTGTATATATGTGTCTATGCATACATATATATATAATTGGATTAAATACAATAATTTTTGTTGTAACATAAATAGGATGACATCTAGTCAAAGGGCTTATCAAGTATTTTGTTCTCGTTATTATTCACATTAAATATAAAATAAATTTCTCCACCATTTATTCCTCTCTCATCTCTATCTCTAACTCTAACTTCATTTTTTCGTCTCAAAAGAATTCTCCAACCGCCCACACCACTTTAATCATTTCGTGTGTTTTCATTGTGCGTCGGGTGTGTTTCCGGTGTGCATCATTGTGCATCAAGTCAATCACAAGTTGTGCAGTAAGTCTGAATCAGGTCTGCACATGGCAGTGCAGTAGATCTCAACCGGTTGTGCATCACTTATCAAGCAAGTGGATGAGGATCAGTTATGAAGCAAATAATTTTAATGATTTTAATTGTAATTGATGGCAATAAATGTGGATTTGGATCCAATTAGGAGATGTATGAAACTACTTTTAAAGATCTATTAAAGGAATTAAATTAATCAGATTAGTTAATGTGAGAATTTGATAAATCCAATGGTTGAGATTTTTTCTTATTTGTTTTATGATAATGTTTGTTTTACAACAATCAATGTCTGCATATATATATATATATATATATAAAGAGTAACTTTAATTTAATTATAATTATTATATACATAAACCTGACGAGAAAAAAGAAAACTTTATATCAAGTGTATAACTAATAGAAGGTATCTTATACGCAGTATTTTGATCAACTAAATAACTATCATCGGTCGGTACATGTTCAAATGAGGAAATATAATTGTTACTTCATATATAGTTTTCAAGATATTTCTAAATAAATAATAATTAAAAAATAATAATAATGCGTTGGACCCAATGTTCACTTGAACATCTGAAATTCGGGTTGTACTCGTGTCCATTGGAAGTTAGCTCATTTTTATCTCAAGTTTAATATTCATAATTTCATATAATTATAGTTATTGTTATAAATAAAATAGTCATATATAGAGATTTTTATTTATTCTTTGATATGACGGTAGCATGCATCATGATTCTTATAAAGTTATTTATCAAATTAACTGTAAACATCGATCATACTTTATTTACTAAAAATCAACGTTTTTTTAACTTTTTATCATGCAAAAAAGAATTTCAGGAAATATCGTACCCTCAAATCACTGAAATCGGTTAAAAAAGAAATAATTACTAGAATGATGCAACTAAGTTTTATCAGGAAAGGAAAAAGAATGAAAAGAAATGATTACCTGGATGAGAAATGGGGACCCATAGGTTTGATGATCATCTTGCCTGTTTAAATCTCTTGACTAGTAGGCATGGGACCCTGCCAGACCCACCACTGTCTTTGTATATAAGAGCACCCACGTGGACTCTGAACCAATGGCCCAATGCCTCCTTCATTTCAAATTTCATCCTCGATATTGAACGTCAAAAACTGTAAAAGTAAATCAAGTATAGAGATTGATTAAATTGGGTTGAGTTAAAAAAACTTATTCATAATTAGTTGTAAGCACGAATTAAATAATAACAAATAGATTCAAGTTTTATAGATTAAATACAAAGTTTTGTAGTTCTTTGAAAACACTTTTCATTTTAACCGGGACGAAGAGTATAATATCAGCTTACAATTTATAAACAAATCAGACGTTTAACGAATAATTTTTGAACTGTCTAATAAAAAAATCATTTATATATGTTTATTTGTTTGTTAAATAAATGAATACGTAAAAGAGAATATGTCCGTCTGATATTAAATTAATGAATTGAACGTTTATAAGCATATTTTGTAAGTACACGTGATTGGTATGTACTTAATGTATAAATCAGTATTGTTTGACGTATACATGTAGCAGGTACTTAACGTATAGTGCCTGTAATTTGAGAACGCTAGAGTTGGTAAAGAAACAAGTCGGTACGTACCTCCGATTTTACTTGAGAATTTTGTATTTAGTACACACTAGTAGCCTCGTAGGTACTAAACGTATACCTAATGCGAAGTTTGAGGTCATTTGCGGACACTTCGAAATAGTACTATATAACTTTTATTAGGGTAATGTAAATGCATTTCACAATTTCACCCGCTCCAATTAAATACTTTTTGCAAAAGATATACGCATCAAACATCGGTGAAATTTTCATCAGATATGATAAATAAAATTAACATGTAAAAGAACTTGATAAGAAAAATCATCTTTTAAAACAAAATTGTTAAAAAATGACGTTGACAAAGTCTTTATTTTCTTTGTATATATTTTTTTATGTTCTACTATCTATTTGTGCTCTTCTAATATCTTCGTGTCCGACAGAGTATTATATATTTCGGGCCACCAGTGTTGACCAATATACGTACTTAAATTTCCAATCCATCTGTCCCAATATTCTATAGCGTTCACATGCCACTAGTAAAATGACATTTTGCGACGCACAATTGTTGTCATAAAAGCTCAAAATGTGGTTGCAAAACAGGTGTTTTGCGATGACATGCCATTGGAAAAAGGTTGCTGCTACAGGTTTGTATGTGTTGCTCTACTGCGACGACCTTTTGCAACGATAACGCGGGCCCACACATTTCGTGATTATAAAGATATAGTCACCTGACGCCCCTAAAAGTCTTTTATGACGACTAGTGGTCGCAAAAAGGGTCTATAACTCAATGGTCATTTGTCCTCGTAGAAGGTCACTGTAATTTTGGCTTGTTTTTGCGATTTTGTCAGGCTTTACTATGTGTTTCATCGTTGCAGATTTCACCCTGTTTTAGACAAAAAAAAAAATCAAATTTTAGCACTTATCAAATTCAAAACACAAATACGCAAACAATTAAACAACAATTTCAAATGTTACATTGTTCCAACAAACATACAAATCAATCAAATGTTCAGAACACAATTACAAGTGTTCACAAACCTTAAAAACGACAAAATTATGCCACAAACCAACTTACTCATCCTCATCTTTGTCATCGACTTCTTCTTCATCATCATCATCATCAACATCATTATCATTATCATCTTGTTGTTGTTGAAAAGGGTCCGGATTGTGAACAGGTGGAAACGTCGAAACCTGTGGAGCCGCTATGTTCGCTTGTGTTAAGGCGGAATATATAGAAGTCAAATGATCTACTATGTTTGCTTTCTTATCGTTAAAGTTTTGTTGAGTCTGGACTATTTAATTTCTTGTTGTGTATATATCCTCGGTGCTTTTGACCAAACACTTGAACTTGATGCCCCCACTTCACACCTTTCTACCCCGTCCACGATTATGTCCGTGACGGGATTAAACTCTTTCTCCATTATAGCCTCATTGCTCGTATGATCAGAACTTCCTTATTGTTGACTCATCTTCGCCACCAGTAACGCCTAAAAGTAACACAACAAGAATTGTTAGTAGTGACCCATGCACTTTAAAAAATCTATATATTTCTTTATTTTTTAAAAAATTCTTTATTATTAGAAGTGACTAATTTCTTACATGTTGATCTTTGACAATATTATTAACCCGCTCGTGATTATGTCGATACTGATACATTTTGGCCCAATCATCAATGAGACTTCCATGTTCAGAGTGGTAGAGTTTCTCTGTAAACACAAAAACAAGAATATGTAATAACATTCAATCAAATTAATCATGATACTAGAAATATATGTTTTAAAACAACAAGAATAAAGCAACTTACTTCTTCATATCGTCGAGCAACATAAGAGTTGGTTCCATTAGCACTTTGGTACTTTTTTTTGGCTCCGGTTGGCCTTGTTCACCGAAGACTGTTTCGTGTAGGGCTCTGAGGTATAAAGATCTACGTGCTTGGCCCAGTCAACTCTCTCCATGTTTGGCGGTGGAATTTGTCTAATTTCTCGAGGATGCTCATACCCCTCCCGCTTCGTGAACCATTTCGTTTTAAATTTATAGTTGCGACCTCTGTATCGCACGCTCATGTTCTTGTCAACCCCTTGTTAGAACAGATCCGAAAACAGCCCGTTCTAGTGACGACGCATATTTAAGTATGTCTGCATTTTAAAATAAAATAGTTAGGATGTGCATATATTTACAAATTTACAGTAAGATATTAAACAAGTTCAATCTCAATCTCTGGTCAAATGGAGGATTTAGTAGTCTCCGAAACTACATCCCACATGGCATAAGACTTTGGAACTATTTCGATCAAGGTCCCGACTAGATTAGAGAAGCAGGACGCGTTAGGGCCAACCGATCGGGCCGTCTCTTGGTCGTCGGTGTCAAATTCAATAGGGAGAGGTCTATTGTTGTTTGCGTCCAACATATTCAGTAGCTCCCGGTTTGTGGTAACATCGCTCGTCTTAGCAGAATCTGCAAAATTCATGTGAAAAAATTAAAAATATAAGATATCAAATCAACGTGAACAAAGTTAAAATACAAGTACTCAAATTCAAGTAAATGCAATATTCCAGAATATTTTACTTGTAGACCCGCTACAAATTGGGACACCAATTAGGATTCTCCGGGGGATCACCACCGCAATCGCTACAGTGATCTCTTGAAAGACACGCCATTTGCAAACTCAATAAACATATATACAACAAGTTATATAGATTAATTCAATTAACTAATTAACAAATATACATACTTTAACTTTGTACAATTCAAACTTGTACATTCTAACAATAATAACATTTTCAATCTATAAAACCACAAAATCAATTCAACTAATCATCAATTATAGACAAAATTCTAACCAAGTACAAATTTAAAATTTGAATTGTAAACAAATCAACAATTATACATACTTTAATTCTATATACTTAACAAATACATACACTTTAACTAACTAATTAACAAACTCTAGTTCTTACAAATTAACTCTAACACTTAACAAATTAACTCAATCAACATTTTCAATCTATAAAATCACCAAACCGATTCAACTAATCAACGATTATACACAAAATTCTAACTTTGTACAAATCTAACATTTGAATTATAAGCAAATCAACAATACACTTTAACAATTCTAACTATAAATAAATCTAACATTTGAATTCTAAGCAAATTAGCAATGCATTTTAACAATTTTAACTAAATTCCATAAGTATATATACAAGACTTTAATTTTACAATTAACAATTATAATTATTAACTCAACACTTCCAAATCAATTATATACATCAATTCTACCTATACATTTTAGCAATTTTATATACATATTCAATTAACTATTAGCCAAACAAATAACAATTAACAATCAACCATATATTTATTTACAATAAAATCAATTTAGCTAAATCACTAAAAGTAAAAAATTCAATAATTTTAAATCTATAAATTAGCAATTTATGGATGAATCTATAGTGGTGGTGGTTAACTGTGGTGGTGCACATGCGGTGGTGGGGGTGGTGGTGGTGTGAGACGGAGGTAGTGCAGGTGGGTGTGTGGCGGCAGGGGGTGGCGCAGAGGGGGTGGCGCAGGTGGTTTGGTGGATAGGGGTGGAAGAGGTGTGAGCCAGAGGTGGTGTAGCGGATGTCGGTGGCGAAGGTGGTGTGGTGGTGGTGTGAGCCGTAGGTAGTGCGCAGTTGGAGTGAGTCAGAGGTGAGTTGGAGAAGGAAAAGAGATCTAGGGTTTATATTTTGGAGACGGAGGTTTCAAGTGTTGTTTATATACTCAGTAGAATTTGCGACAACACTGGTCGTCGCAAAACAGTCAACTGGGAAAAATGATTTTTTCAGGGTTTTTGGTTTTTTTTTTGTGAAATGAATTTGTGACGACATGTCGTCGCATATACCCTTCAGCGAGGACTATTTAATTAGGTTTTATTAATAAAAAATAATATTTTTAAAATAAAAGGTAATTTTTCTTTGTCATTTTGTTACTTTTTTTGATGACATTTCGCCGTCCCGGCCATTGTAGCACGTGTGTCGCCCAGGGCATAAGGGGCATGATGACTTGACGTCATCCTCACCTTCCTCCTGCTTATCACCGGCATAAAAGCTTCGTCGTCTTAGCCCATCATTCTTCGTCGTCTTATAGTTACCACATCAAACCGTAATGATAGGTTTATGCATGCAGAACTTGTATATATAGTATATACTGACATAAAAAATATTATTCCGTTAGACCAATTATATGTCAAATACAATAACTCATTGAAGCAAATAAAGTATTTGTTTCGCACATATGAGTGAATTCTCTCAATATCGGTTAAACGATTTCAGTCACATTTTAAATAGCTTTTTAAGAAGAAGAAAATGTTTTACAAGATATCAATTTGGCTCAACTGACCCATGTCCAATTAATTTCAATTACAATCCAATTGAAAATAATAATGGTTTATTTACAACCCAATTAAGTGATTCGGACATGCTCAACTCTAGGTAATATATGTGTTGTGTCACTAATTAATCACTTATTGAAATAGAAACATAAGTACTAATCTATAACCTAAGTTCAACCACTTAGCAATAGCCATTAACTCTTTCTTAATTGTTTGTACGTTTTAACTATATTTTAATTCATGTCATTCATTCTTTAATTTTTGACCATCACTCTTATATATTTTTTATTTTTTGAAATAAATTAATCACTAACTAATGTTACACTTATGTATATGGAGTATTAATTAACTCATGTCATGTTTGATCAAACTATTATTAGTATTAATAAGTCTAGAATATAAATTTAATTCCATTTGAATTGTCTTTCAACAATAATTTAACTTTTTTTATTTTCTTTAATTTCTTATTTTCATTTCTTTTTATTTGTTTTTTGCTTTTTAAAGCTCACCCATATAATTCCCACTCATTATCTTTGTTGCTTAAAGCTTGCCCACCTTCATTATCCTCCATTTCTCTCTCTATCTCTCTATATCCATCTTTGAAGCTATACAAACATCAAAGCAATTTTTCAAAAAAATTTCAGTTATTATGAAAATAAAAATGAGACTGTTTATATAGTCTTGAAAGAGAAAGAAATCCAGTCCCACATCTCATCACCCTTCTTAGATTCAACCCAATACATATATAAATCTAGAGAGAGAGAAAAAAAACTATAGATACAAATTTTTATATATCTCTATTAATAAGTTTACCATATCTCATGTGATCATGGATGGTGGTAGTGATGATCATTTCCACCATCGTCCCAACTTCCCTTTCCAATTACTCGAAAAAAAAGACGATGAAGCTTGTTCTTCTTCAGCCGCCATCGCCGCCACGAACAACCACCAATTAACCACCACCACTTCAGCTGCCATTGCAGCCGCAGCCGCTGAACCATCCAAGAAACTAGCACCTAAAAGAACTTCTACAAAAGACCGGCACACAAAAGTTGACGGCCGTGGCCGCCGTATCCGTATGCCGGCGCTATGCGCCGCCAGGGTGTTTCAGCTCACACGTGAGCTAGGACACAAAACTGACGGCGAAACCATCGAGTGGTTGCTTCAACAAGCGGAGCCAGCCGTCATAGCCGCCACGGGTACGGGTACAATTCCGGCTAATTTTACTTCACTTAATATCTCACTTCGGAGCTCTGGGTCCAGTATGTCGGTTCCTTCCCAGCTCCGATCCGGTTACTTTAGCCCGAATTTTACTATCCCACAAAACCGGAATCTTTTTCCCGGGTCGGATAATAATTCATCAAATCTTTTGAATTTCGGGTCGGGTACAAATCTTCATCAACTATTACAAACGAAACAAGAAAATAGAGATAACTCGGTGGAGTTATCAGAAACGGAAGAGAACATGGTAAGGAAACGTAGGGACTCAGAGATACAATCATCACAACAACAACAACAACAACAACAACAAATGGGGAATTATTTGCTACAATCAACTTCAGGTTCAATTGCTACAACAACCAATCATCAAACAATACCAGCTGCTAATTTTTGGATGGTTGCTAATTCAAATCAACATCAAGACCCAATTTGGACATTTCCAGCTGTCAATAATACAGCTCTGTATAGAGGCACTGTTTCTACAGGTTTACATTTTATGAATTTTCCTACGCCTGTTGCGCTTCTGCCAGGTCAGCAATTGTCTGTTGGGCTTGGCGGAAGCACCGGAGGCGGTGGAGGAGGTTTTAGTGAAGGACAATTGAGTATGCTTGCTGGATTGAGTCCGTATCGTCCGATATTCGGACCAGGTGGGTCCGAACAACAGGCAAGCGGATCTCAATCGCATCACGGTGATGGTGGGGGCGGTGGCCGTGGAGATGACCCTCATGATACGAATAGTCATCATTCATAAGGGTTTACCAGTACCGCGATTGTGTTGTTAAATTTGTCGTGTAAAATTACACATAAGGTTTGATTTGGTCCAAATTTTGGAAACATTTAATTTCAAATTTTTTTTTTTGTTATAATTATTATGCTGATGATTTTTTTAATTTTTTTTTGTTAAGTTTGTGTGATTATTTATGAGAAATTATAAAGGGTTTGGAGAGACAATTTTAACAGGGTGTATTGTTGGTTTTAATTATTACATGGAAAAAAGAAAAAGGTCCTATTTTGGTATTTACTATGAATTCATTTGTTTATTTGAATCTATTTATTGAAATGCCTAGTAATATGATTATCATTATTTTGACTTTATGTTATTTAAAATAATAAATAAAATTACTTTTTCAGAAAAGGTGTAAGAAATGGCAATTTATTGGTCCCCTGTTACAATGCTGTGTGAAATTCCGTTAAATTTATAGTGAAATCCTATGAAGTTTGAAAGGGATAACTGATATTACCTCATTTTGACCACCGGTTAAAAATTACAGTGACGTCATTTTTCACCTTTTTTTTCTTACATATTTTTAGTAAGTTATTACTATTAAAAGCGTAAATAAACCTGCATAAATCTGTGATGACATTCATGTTGATTTGTACTACTACTACTACTACCATGTTTGATTGCACGTTCAATATCACATATTAAATTAATTTCTAAGTTAAATTTGTCTTGTTTTTTTTCAACTTATTTTTAGTTAAATAAAAGCTTATATATAATTCTATTATATATTATATTAACTAAATAAAATAAATAGGACTATACTTTTGAAAGCTTAGTATTTTTCTATGAATTCCCCAACGATTTGGAATCGTTGTCTTCCACGTAAGGTAAATATTTTTTTATAGAGATTTCATTGGATCGGCTCCCACACCGTTTAAATCTCTCAAAGCATGGAATGGAAATCGAATCTATTTTTTGTCCAGCCTGTAACAACAATGTAGAGTCCATTGATCACTTATTTTTCTCATGTGAAGTGGCTTCTACTGTTTTGGAGAATGATCCGGGTTTGGTGCCATATTACGGACGTAGCATTACCATCTCATGTGAATTGGTCTTCATGGATAGAAAACTTGCCAGATCAATCAACAAGAAGAACCGGCTTTATGTTATTGTTGCAACTTTGTTTTGGGTAATTTGGAAGTATCGAAATTATATCACATTTAACTCTCATCAAATGAGAAAATGTGATATATTTGATTCCATTCGATTATTCTTCTTTTCTTAGTTAAAGTATAGAGGTAGATTAGTTTCTAATTGGAATGATTGGCTTTATAATCCTTATAATTTTTTAATATCTTGTTAGCTTATTAATATGTTTTTGCTGTTAAAAAAAACTTTTGAAAGTTTAGTAATACTTACGAGGAAAAATGACATTACTGCTTTGTGGAGTCAAATATGTGAGATGATTGAAAGTACGGCTTTCATATATAATATACATATAGTATAGATATAGATATAGAATTCTATATAAAATAAAGTGATTATTGGACAGGAAAATAATGTGAACCTACACTAGAATATATATATATATATATATATGTTTTGTGACAATGGTCAATGTAATGGTTTGTATGGGTCAAATTAAGAATTATTTTTCTTAATACGTAGATATTTGAACGAGTGTGGGACCCAAACCTTATCAGTCCAGGTATTGGGGTCAGGTTGCTGTGGCCCACACCCTCCTAAAATCAAAGTTACCTTTTATCACAACAGGGGAACAAGCTTTGATCATTCTTCCCTCTTTATATAATTCAATCCATTGCTGGCACTACCACTCAACCAATATTTTATGTACCATACTATTATTTTATAAATAATTTATTTATTTTAATACTATAATATATAACTAAATTATGACGTCTGCTTGTATTATTATTATGAATATCACGTGTCTACTATCCCATCCAAATCAAATAATGTTATCAATTTCCTCTAAATGTCAATTTGTTAGTGCTTTTTTTATTTGATTTGTATTTTTATTGTAATAAATAAATAAATAAACTTATGATGAGTTCAATTTACAGCCACATTTTGGTGAACTGAAAGTGATGTTCAATGGATGGGTATATAAAATTATAATTTATCTGTGTCATCTTTTGCATTCATTTTGTGATAATGTAAGTAGTACATAAAATGCACAATCATTTTTGACCAATTTTTACTTATATCACATGACCCTAGTTTTCTTATATGAGAGTGAAATACATATGATTCCGATATATATACATATATATTATTATAAAGTTTCTTTTCAAATATATTATATTATATAAATATATGAAGAATGATTAATGGGGAATGGGTAATCTTGAGGGAATAGGAAAGTAAATATGGACCGCCCGTTAATAATCTCTAGGGGGAGTTTCATGGATGTTAACATTTCTATGAATGTTAGTTAACATTCTTCCCTAAATAATGTTAACGGGCGGTTCAGATTTACTTCTCCTTTCCCCCAAGATTAAAGGGTTTCCCCTGGATCATCCCTTGTATATATATATATATATATATTATAAGTTTCATATAACACTTTGAATTAAAAACTACTAAAATGTTTATACTCCTTCGATAATGCTCCGATTAATTAGATTTAGTATGTCAAATATAATAACCGATGACAAATGTTGAAGTATTCTAATGCACAAATTTAAGTAAAATATGTCTTTTGGATATAATATGTTTTTTAGCATGTATTTTTTCAAAAAGTAACGATGTGATCAACCAATATATTACTATTTAGAAAGACTAGAACAAGTAACTTAACGGTTGCATGATCCTTTGATGCCATTGCACTAGAAGTTACATTATGGTAATTAAGATGTTGATTAATTATACTAATTCTGTTCACATGTGTTAATTTAATTTTGTCCTACTAAATATCCTGACCCACACTTGATACAGTTATATAAAAACTAATGTAGCCCGCATTATATAGTTAATTTCTTAACCATCATTATTTTAATCCAAAAATAAACAATTCATAAATCATCCACAAATTTGCTTTGATAATTGCGTTACAAGTGTCAAGAAAATAATACCTACCCTTCATGTATCCGTCAAAGCCAATAGATGGTACTTAAATTTATATGATTTAACTAATTAACCAACTACTTAACTTTTAAGATAAGATATCTCCTTTGGTTAAACAATTGATCTTTTAACTTAATGTAACAAAACTTTATACACAATGAATAAAAACCAAAAAATCAAATAAAAGCAAAGAAAGATAAATGATATTTATAATAATCTTATTTGAGATAAAAGTTAGTTTAAAAAACTATTTGAAGTAGTTTATTATGACATAATTAATTACAAGCTTAATTTTTTATGAAACTATTATAAGTCCGTTGTCAAATATACTTTAGATGTTCTATAAGGTCTTTTTGGATTAGAGGAGACGAAGTTATGAAATTTTCAAGTAAAGATGATCAAATAGCAAAGTAGATATATGCATAAGTATTGGGAGGTGATAAACAAAATATATAAATTTATTAAATACCGAAGTTATGTTATTATATACTTTTATTTGAATTTTAATTGTAATATTCGTCATTTTTTTCTCCTAAAACATCATTTTACATTATTTTACAACGAATGCTATATAAATTACATTTTTAACATAGATATATAAGCAATAAATGTGTAAGCTTTGAGGCTTAGTGAGTAATAAATGTCGTCACTAAGGTTTCTCTTTGTCTTATTTCCTTGGGTAACTCTATCTGATTAAACCTGAGATATAAGCAATAAATGTGTAAGCATTGAGGCTTAGTGAGCTGTCGCAATTCATAACTTCTAAAAACGAACTCAATGCTGATATATATATTGTGTTTGCACGATTTGCGACAGTAGTAGCGACACTATGAAGTGTCGCACTATCGAAGTGTCGCAAAAGAACAACTGTCGCAATTCATACAAACACTTTCGTTTGTTCAAGCTAAGATTTCTAGACGCTGATTGTCACACAGATATGTACCAACACAATGAGTAGCCTTGCACTAACCCTTGTTAAACTCTGAATGCTGTATTTTTCGTTCATTACACATTAACCAAACATAACACATATATATGTATATATATAATTGTATGCTTATAAACGTGATCATGAATAAATACATACAACTCTAATAACTCTAATGCAACACGTAACACAAGCACTTATGTACCATATATTTCAGTTTTTGAAAATAATACAAAAAATACTTAGATCGGTTAAGTGAATAGAAAATATTTTCACTAAAAGTGTGATTCATGTTTTATGGACTTGTACAATAAATTTCATTTACTTGTATTCTTTTCATATACTTTTCCTTTTAACTCTTACGTAATAATGACCGTAAGACTTTGTTTTAAACTATTACATGAAATTTTAATGTGTTACTTTTGTAATTTCTCAAAGTAGTGAAATGAAAACACTAGCTTTATTTATTTACTTCTAAAATGTACTTGGTCATTTGTCTAATGTAAGCTAGACTTGCTACATTAGTCTAATTAAATAAATGTGTCATTTACATAGTTAAACTAGATCTATGACTCCATTTTTACGTGGCTATAACCACATTAGGTGTCATTTGAAAGATGAAAAAGGGACTTCGTCTAATAATTGTCCATGTTTTAGATACTTGTACACCAACCTTGAACATAAGTGCTTTAATTATTTGAATAGAAACCTGTTAGTCATTTCCCATTAATAATGATAACCCATGCACATAATGCTTCACACACTTGTACTTCATATATCATATATTGTAGCTTAATTAAAGATTCTACTAAATTTCTTACATGGTCATAAGTAGTACATGTGATTTAAATATTACAAACATACTTTTGCACAAAAAGAAAATTACATACACAAGTATATTATTTATCATAATCAAAATAACTTTCCAAGAGTATCATATTTGTTTAAAAGTTGAGATGTTATAATAATCGTTGTACAATGTAGTACATAAATCAATTTAAGTGTTGTGTCTATCATCTTCCATTATTATTACATCGACACCTTATAAACGCGGCAGAAGATGTTAAATTTATATTTATAATCCACAATTAAAGTACAAAATATAATAGTAGTATTATACAAACAAAATAATAATGATCAAAAAGAAAAATAAAAGAAAAAAAGAAAAAGAAAAGAAATACAGAGCACAAGCATGACAGACACTTTTGGGCGATTTGAAATTGAACGTACAATATTTTGTATGCTTCAGATCAAGAACGAAGTAAGTTGCAACACGAAGATATATTTCTTTAAATTTAACATTTAATTAAAGAGAAATATGACCAAGAGTGGTTCGAATATATATATAAAGAATTTCTCTTATGAATTAAGACAATTTATACGAAAAAAAGTCTTGAAATGGAGTTCGTGAGTTCTCAAAGCCTCGTAAGATTGACCTTGTCGATAAAAACATTCATAGAATGCATTAGTTTGACTTAAATTATTTATCATCTAATTACTGAAACTGTGAAGATAATGAACTCCTTCGTTGTGGATGTATAAACTTTGCTGTCTAATATTTGGGGTTTTGTAAAATTCTTTCCTTACAAAAAAATAATAATGCATGACTAAAAAATAAAAAGAAAAATGAATGATGGAAATTGCTGACCCCACGTGAATGGGGGGCCCCAGTTCTCGATCTCATTTAATCTGGTCCATGCATAAATGTGGGTCCCGCGAGTGATTAGTTCTTGTTTAGAAAATTGTGCAGAATCTAATCTGGTGTTTCATGAATCATGACCCATGTTTTATGCAATGTTCTTTAGACAAACACTATAAATCTCTCCACTTGTTCGAAACCCATTTTAAATAGTATAATAATAAAACTAAGAATAATATTAAAAGTGGATATATTAGATGTTTCGACATTATACATTAACAAAGTTGAAGAAGTTGTTGAGGCATAAGAGTGTATTTATTGGTTCATCGCCTCACAACTGTTTTGTTTACTATTACATATCTTCAAAATAGGTTACATTGTGGATATATTGAACTTGACAAATGCACCAGTTACATCGTTAGTATTATTTTTCACTTTACTTTGTTAGTTATATCAATCATTTTTTCAATATCTTCAACGGTGTACGTGTACGAAAATCGAGTGAATTTCATTATACGAAAGAAATATCTCTATATTAGAGCGATAATTATGCAACTAGCTACGATCAAGTTCTAAGTAGGATATCCGCTTTACCTAAATCTTATTCAAATAAGAAACAAAGGTTTGTAAAGCGATGCTTTTAACTTGTCATATGAGTATTTACATGATGTAAAGCTGCAGACACCACATTGTGTAAGCCACAAAAAGGTTAACAAGGTTTGTATGCTTGGATACGATGGTTACAAGTAAGTTTTAACGATATTAAGGCCGATTAGAGAATTCTCCAATCAATCATGAAGTTTGGGCCTTCTATGCTTTGGAATTTGAATTGGATTATTTAATGTATATTCAATAAAATGAAATAAAAACGGTAGCTAACACCATATAAAATTATGTACTGTAAGTCCGTGAATTTCAAAAAAGTAGTTGATTCTGTACAAATTAGAATTTGAAGGTTAAATAGATAATGTAATCCATATCAAAATCTATATGGACGATGATCGATCAACAACACATAATATTTAATATTTATGATGTAGAAATATTATACTTTTGGTAATATAAGTATTAATTAATAAAGTTTAAATTAAATTGCTAATTGCAATTATTGTACTTGAAACTCAATTACTGAAAATATATCTGAGCATTTCCCGTTTTGTAGGTTAAGCTCGTTTTACAACGTACATCTTACCGCACATAATAACTACAATAACACGTACATATAAATCATTTCCGAATAGGAGTTCAACTCAAAACTATTTAATTAACATGTTACTGACATACTGTTAGGTCAAAATCCATTTGATAGTAAGCATCGTAATTTTTGACATCCAAATAAAATTACCCGTATGTATCAATGAAAGTCGCAATTAATTTTTTGTTTTATTTTCTCAACAACAAAAATTCCAATTAAATAGAACTCATCACAAAAAAAGAGAGAAAATTAAAGATTACGTGATTAATCAAATCATCATTAAATAAGAATAAAGTACAACATAAATAATCACTAAAAATGGCCCGAAAGGCATACAATTTTTATTTTTTTTAATAAGTTCAACCATTTACAAATATCAGGTCAAACATTCTCTAGTTTCATGTCTAACATTCTCTAATAATATATAACCTTTAATTTCTAAAAATCACGTAATTGACCTCTCTGTCTAGCCAAACATGCAGGGAGTATTACATACTGTTAACTTAGTGGAACCTTTCCATTCAAAAATAGTAACGAATTTCTTGGCTTGATTAATATACTACAAAATCTGGTTAATAGCTATTAGATAGTTTTAGTATAGTAATTTAATATCTTATGTGGCTCGCACAAAATATGAAAAGTTGGGGCACTTTGTGGACGTACTTTGATTTATGATTTGTTTTTGTCGAAATATGATCGCTCTTAATGATAGATGTAACAGTTTATATCAGTTGTGTCACTTTAACGCCATATAAGTATTTCTTAACTTGACATAATCATGTCAATATTAATTGTCACTTTAATTTCTGAGTTTCACACCTTATTTTTTTTTTTTCAATCAATACATTAATTGAAAAAGTCACATTTAAAAATAAAAATACATTCATTAATAATATAATAGTACATTACATTCATTAATAATAAAAAGTAAAACATTACATTTATTGAAAACAAATATGATTACATAAAATAGTTGAGTGGAATAATGTATTTTAATAAAAAAATGATGATGACAAGTGTGTGTGAATTGAAGTTTAATTGTATGTATATATATAATATGTTTGAAGTAGGATAAATGAGTTAAAAAAGTTATTTTCTTTTTACAAAAAATGAACATATAACTGTTATATAACGGATTAATTTTTTTTGTTTTTTTAAAATTTTTTTGGTTCAACGGTTATAAAAAATAATGTTTTTTAATCCCACCATACACACCTCTGTGTCCCTTCTTGCATTGCTATACCGATTCAAATCCACCTATGCGATCAACCAACGTGACTGTACCAATAGCGTTAGTCGGTCGACGCTCAATTGACCAACCGAGACACCCTTGTCATTGGTGTAAGATGTGGCGTTACAAATAAAAAAAAAATTGTCTACTAATAATATATTTACAAAGTACATAATTAACCTACTTTGTTTTAGCTCTCATCCCAATTGTCTTTTTGAAACCGAGCTCTTTTGACTTACCTATTTCGTGAATTTTTTTATGTATGTTGTGGAGAATGTGGAGATGATGAACCATGGTGATTCATGCGACTCAAGATCAAAGGATTGGCTCAACAATATTTAGCAGTTAAAATTTTTAAGAGAATCTTATAGCAGGTGTTAACACTATGAACTTTAGATATTGTTGATTAATCAAATTTATATGTTGTTAACCAGTTATTTCTATCATATTTTACACACTACATTTTTCATCCTTATCATATATACATATTCAGTCACTCCTTATAACCTAACAACACTCAATTTAGGTGCCGTTGATTCCACCGTTGATTATTCAAAAAAAAATAAAAAATAATATTCATATATGTGATACCTATTAGATTAATCTTAACGAAGTTTCATTCGGTCTTCTTATAGCAACACAAATCATATTTGGTAACATCTAATCGCTTATGTTTCTTCATCTATTTAATTAGTACAATTTATTAAATTGAATAAGAAAACATGTACAAAGGTAGTCAAGGTTGGTAAGAAAAGGAAAAAAACTCAAAAAGCTATGATGTCTATTTGAGATTTTACCTTTTGGCATCAACTTCACGCAAGTAATTACCAACTAAAAAAATAGTTATGAAAAATGACAATTTTTTCCCTTAAAAAGAAATTACTGGTATTACAAGTAGAAGTAGTACTACTGTTTTCATTATTCAACACTTGTGTTCAAAGCAAAGCAATTATTTAGTGTCTCTATCACAAGTGGTCCTATTTCTTCTCCTTTTTAGACAACACAAAACCTGACTCACAACTTAAATTCATTTTGCTACCTACCCTCTCATCTATTCCAATTCTTACAATTTAAACCCCCCATTCAAATGCAATTCCAAAATTAATAGGGTAGGTTAAAAATCAATTCATAGAATGCCAATTACTTATAATAATTTAGCATGTTATATAATAACACACCAAAATACCCTAAATAGCAACAAGAATCTTTTAGAAAGTCAAATTTTGACTTTTTTTTTTTCTCTTTGTGATATTAATTAAGTTATTAAATTGTTTCTTGTATCTAATTGTTATAATAAGTTAATTAACTTATCACATTTAGCATAGTGTTGGAGGTCATAGCTTCAAATCTTGAACTCATGTCTCTCTAACCGTGAATCACACGATTTATCCGTTGTACAATTGATTGGTGGGGGCCATCAGAAAGAGTCACTTAACTTTTTTTTGTTGATATACAGTGATTAATTTTAATTGAATCACTAAACTTCTGCGGTAAAAAATATGATTTTAATCCGACCGTGATCCAGCGATATATTTTTTACTGTTGATAGTAAAAGCTGTCACTTTATCTCATGGTAAAATGAATTAAGTATGCCACCTATAAAGTTTAATTATGACGATAAACTGCTGGTTGTGGAATTTGATGTGAAAATACCACAAATGCACCTTAAGGTATTCAAAAATAGGTAATTAACTTAACAGGAAAATCGTTATGCTATTTTAATAACAACAGAATATTGTCGGAATTCCTAAGTAGATATAATATTGTTTTCCTTTTAATTTAATCTTTAATTTAATTTTTCAGTTAGCGTCATTAAATAGATTGGTCATATTGATTTGAATGTGCAACATATAATTGTTATTGCATGACTTGCAATGCATCTTAGATACTTGATACATAATCAATCTTGTAGCAAAACGCGCGCGCACACACACACACACTCCTTAATTAATATTTTTCAAGACTATCGTACTTAAGTTTGTGGTCACTATAACTTGCAATATTTATGCTTTGACTTTGAATCATTGATTACTTCAAAAAGACTTAATCACATGGATATATTGCCGGTCCACACTGTCTACCTATATAATGCATGTACAAAAACGTTCTTAGAAAATGATGATTAAAACCTTTTTTTTATTTTAAAAAGCAGACAAAACAGTACCATTAAAGAAAACTAAGAGTACAATCAGAAAATACTAACACTTTAAGTAAGTGTGATATACTTTTTGTAAATATAAAAAATATGTATGGTTTGAAACTGTAGTTTATTTTTAAAACATTATTTTGTTAATTGCACGTATATTATTCCATATATATATATATATATGACGCTGATCTATAGGGAAGGAGTAATTATGAGAGAATGAGGGGAAGCTAATCTGAGTTGTCTCTTAACATTCTTCATGAAGAATGTTAAAAATAGTGGGTATGAGTTTAATTTAACATTCTTTATGAAGAATGATAACTAACATTTTTTACAAAGAATGTTAACGGACGGTCTAAATTAGCTCCCCTTTTCCTCAAGATTACCTCTTTTCTCTTAATCACCCCTATATATATATATATATATATATCATCTACTTTTTAACGATATATTAGTATGATCAATTCAGCAGATATATATCAAAGGATTCTATACGTAAATACACATTTGAAGAAAGATAAACACATTGTTTTGCAAAACCAAAATATTTCATTATTAAAGGAAGAACAAGTTTATATATGTTTGACATATCTCGGACATAAGCATAGATTTACACACACACAAAACAATTAAGAAAAATTAAGTGATGTAACATTTAAGATTGACATAAAAGCATAACATGAGTCACTATAGAAAAGGTTGATAGATGATTTTAAACTACTTCAACTTTCTTATATTTAAAAGGACACATTGAAAGACTACATAATTACCTTTTTAAATATTTAGAATGAGAGTTAAACATGTTGCACATGGTTATATATACATGCTAACTATATAATGGTCCCCCCCACATTCCCTCTCATAAAATCTTGGAACCTAAATATGGTAGGATTAGGTATGGCCTAGAAGTGCATTCCTTGAAAATTGGAGGTCTATTATCCAAATGATAGTTGTTTAAAACACCCTCTTTAGGTATTTGGTCTTTTATATTTTACACCCTTACTGACTTTTTATAAATAGGCTTTTGGTTGTTACATTTGTCAGACAGTGATTTTTGTTTCTTTACACTGTAAGTCTGCGGCTGATGAATGTTGTGTACACTGCATGTGCATCTTCTATCTCCCCTCTTAACTACACTGTGACTGTGGGATGATACAGAAAAAAAAAAGAAATGGTACAATTATTTGCATTAAATACGATTGGATACTGTAAATTTTGGACATTGCCTGAATTGGTCCCTTCAATTCACCAATTTCTACCTATTCGAATTTAATGAAAACGGTTTGCACTATATTACAAGATTTCAATATATGTTCAATTCTTATCTCATTTATTTTAAGTGACATGTTATTAGGGTCATAAACGAGTCCTGCAAGCTCGAACCTAATAAAAGGTCAATTAAATCGAGCTTAACAGTTCGATAAAAGCTCCACTAACTTGTAGCTCTTGTTAAATTCACGATTCGACTGCTAACACATTTTAATAAGCAAACTTTGGGGCCAGCCCCACTTGTTTGTATCCCCGGTTAAAATCACAATTTGATAACACATTTTAATAGGGAGTTTATTAGGGTCAGTTCTTAAAGAAGGATAATTATTTCGTAATATGATAAATTTTTTTTTTCTTTTATTGTATGAGTTTACCTTTAAAAACTTCTATTGTATGAGGTAAACTTTCAAAACCTCTCTATTGTATGTTAACTTGCCTTTTTTGGTCTTCACAAAAAAGGAAACTTTCCTTATTTGGAATGACTAAAAAAGGAAATATTACATACAATAAAAAAGTTTTGAAAGTTTACCTCATACAATAGAAGTTTTTAAAGTTAGGTCCATACAATAAAAAAAGTTAAAGTTTACCGTATGACGGAACAATAAACCCTCTTAACTATCACCAAGATAATTTAGTGATTGATATTTTTATATCCTCACAAGAGCTCTTGATTTCAAACCTCACTAGCTGCACAACTTGGGGGCCAGGGAAAGGGTCAAAAATGGTCACAAGAAATCCCGGTTAAGCCGCATATATCTTAATAAAAATACTCGTTATCACCGGATAACATGAACAAAGAAAATCTCCTCCCTTTATTAGGGCCAACTCATAAAAAGGGTATACAACTTTCTTGTGACTCAATCGACTGGTCCCACATTCACCATTGAAGATGTTAATCGCATAACCCGTGATCAAAACTACATGGGAATGAGAATTAAACGTTAGGACCAATTTTAGTCCAACAACATGTCCAACATATAAGCCCACTGAGGTTCCACTCTAAAACCAATTGGTGATAGATGGAGTAGCTCATGAGCTTATATGCACACATTATTTTCTTTCGGTTTTCAATGTGGGACATGAGTTTGCATCCAACAATCCTGCCCTCAAACCCAAGTCCATTTGGGTCTCCCCTCTAACGATAGTCCAATTGATCTAACCTTATTTAGTATCGCCTAAACTCGACAATCAACCTGACTAGGGTTAGATCATAGATCATCAGGGAGACTTTCGGTACAAGGCTCCAGGATCGACTCGTCGGTCACTGATGTCAAACCGAGGTGGTTGGCACCACTGCTTCGTCATGCTGCCCCACCCACATCCGGGCTACAACCGTAGCTCTGATACCACTTGTTAGGACCGATACTTTAGCCCAACAACATGTTCAACATATAAGCCCACTGAGGTCCACTCTAAAACCAAGTGGTGATAGAGGGAGTAACCCATGAGCTTATATGCAAACATTATTTTCTTTTAATTTACGATGTAGGATACATATTTGCTCCCAATATTAAACTCATAACCTTCGCCTTTATGCTACATGTCCCCCACCACAAAAGCTACCATCGTGGGGACATGGCCAACTTTTAGGTGTGTAGTTCGGTTGGTTTGGAATGAGAGGATTTTGCAAACAGTGTCATGTACCCTGTTATAGGCGGACCTCAATTTAAAGCATATACGTACGTAACGATATATATTGTTTTCCACGTATTGTATTTGGCGTAGGACATGTGAACCTGTTAACGTTCTCTTTGTCAATGATTTACAAATAAATATTCTATTGGAAAAATCATTTAGTAATTATAAAACAAGGGTAATTGATCCATCGCTTTCTCATTTGAATCTATGAAATCGACATGTGTAGCAGTGATTTACTGTAAAATATTTCTATGTTAATATACTGAATGATAGTCAAGGGTGAGACGTGTTTCCTGGAGAAATTACTCATCTAATTTAATGATAATATAATAAATATTTCTAGAAGTTGATACAAAACTACAAATCAATTGGTTTATTATTAGTTAATATATTAATTAATTTAAAATCAGTTGTTGGTATATGTTTGTCTGACTTTGTGTTTTGGTGGATATTTCTATATTAATCTTCAATTAGCCTGAGTTTATTATGCCACCATAACCGCTAAGTTTCATGTAGATCTCTGTTTCTTTTCAGACTTCTAGATTACTAGTTTCTTCTGTTAAGTTGTGTGTTTGCTTCATACTTCATTTTGTAGAAACAGTTTAGAAGCAGATCTAAACATAATGAATAGTGTGCATCACAGTTACAGTATAATCTGAATGATACTTGCTTTATTGTTGCGTTCTAGCACTTTAGTAACTGCGTACGTAATAGTCATTTTGATTAACATCAGTCTTTTTGAACCATTTCATTCTGATTCGTTTATTTGTGTGGTTTGGTTTTTCTATGTCGTCTTAAAAAAGTCGAATAAAGTTAATGGCAATGTAGAAACTATGTCGGACAAAGAAGATATGGGTTCGAGTGTTCGACTTGCAGGAGTTGAAAAAGGTAAGGAGGATAAGGCAGAACAATATTAATATGTTTGTGTAAACCTTGTAAAAAGGGGAGAAATGGTGTAGCTTTGAGATAATGCTCTGAAAAGCTAAAGGTGAGTGTTAAAAGTTTGTTATAGACCGCAAGAAGGAAACTCAAAACACACAAAAAATTAACCGAACAAAAAGAGATATCCCATCATTTGAAGATAATGATAGAGGTGAAGTTCTGATGAACTAACGGACATAGAAGGTGAAGATGTCAAGTATTTTTGGATTAAAAAAATGATAGATCAAAGTAACGAGCTTTGTTCATAGAGGGTATGAAATGCTAAATAAAAGTTTGCACAAGTATATGATGGTTTTCGATGGATAACAAAGAAGAAATGACTAGCCATTTTTATTTCCGTTATGGCATAACCTCGAGTAGGGGTGAATAAATGGGCGGGTCAGGTATAGGGTCGCAATGGGTTTGGTTTAAAATGTCAAGTTGGGTCAGGTAGGGTCTGTCTGCAAAGACTTGTTGTATTCATTTATATAGAATTAATTGAACGACTTATATGTTGAACATGATCACAAAAACCAGTTACTTTGTACAATAATCCAGGTATTTTTTAAGAAAGTGATTTAGGAGGTTAAATGCATCTAAATATATTGCGGAATGGGTTTAAACCTGTTTGACCCATCTGATTGGTTTTTCTTCTAGACTTCTAGTAAAGTATTTGAGCTAGGCCATTCATATTGTAGGTGAATGGGGGAAAGGAAACTGCCACTTCTATATATTCTTTATTATTGGAATGGCATCTGGTTAATGAGAGAAAAGAGTGGAAAACATTAACCGTGTGGAATGTAATTTGCTGCTAAAACACAAGGAAGATTCTCTAAAATGACGAGCTATCTTTTGTGCAGCAGTAAGTTTGAATCCAGATTGCAAGATCGAGTAATTCGTTGTTAAGAATAGCTTGTGTTAAAGTGATTTGGATCATGCTTATTGCTCCTAAGGGTGGTAGTTACCCCAACAATACCTTGAGTTATTTTCGCATTTGCTCCTGATGCACAAATGCCACGCCACCATAACTGAAAAAAGAATAACAAAATGCCACGTATGGGAAGTTAATCGGTCATGGAGAACTGGTGATGAAATTAAAGTGAAATATGAAATATGTTTGTGTAAAAGATAAAAAGATACAAAGAAATTTTAAGCAATCGAATGAGTACCAAGAAGCTCATTGGTTTTACCCTCAATTGTCCCAGAAGTAATTAGGTCCTGTAGTGTGCAGGTAAAGTTCCGTAAAATATGTGAGGCTTTTCAATAACTCAACATGACTCGCTTAATGTAATGTGCTTACAAGTGAATCTTAAAGTATTTGAGTGCATGTAATAATGTTAACATATATATCACCATTATTGGCACCACATTAATCTTGATAAATAGTGGATAGTCCACATAATAATGTAGTCCTGCATTTGTGATCCATGCTTGTCCCAACTTCCAGTTTGACCCAGATACAGACTTGGTGTGGGTTGTGAGAATAAGTCCACACAAAATTTGAGCAACTTAAACCACACCTAGATAGCCCATATGCTAAATAATGTAATGTAAAGATATGGTAGATAAGAGCATCTCTTAGCATTAAAAATGCTTTTTTTTTTTTTTTTTTTTTTTACTAAATAGTGTAAAAGTGTAAAAATAGACTACATTATTAGCACTAAACATTACACCTTTTTAGTGCAATTGCAAGTTGTTAGATCTAGATTCATGCAAAACGTACGATAATCGTGTACAAACGTGTATGAACGATGTGCAATTCGAGAGCGTTTCATTCTGCCAATATATTTTCATTTAAGTTCTTCTCTAATTATCTCACATACAATTTAGCTCTCCTAATTGTTCCTTTTAATTGTGTATAACCTAGCCTATTTATACTCCTTTGATAGTCACATGCATTAACAATAAATACAATTTTTACAATCTAAATATTGTTACCAACAATCTACCATTGATTGTAAACGTTGATCGGATTGTCTTTAATTTAGATGTTTAACTTTGTTGCTTGAATGTCGAGAATTTTTGGTAAGCTAAGTACAACGTTGAAACACACTTTTCCTCTTGATAAAAATGACTTCGCCTTTATCTTTGTTTTTAATTCTCGAAGGCATTCTTGAATACAATTCCTTTTCTTGTTCTTTAACTCCAACTTCTATTCTTGAACTATTCGTTGAGATATTTCTCTTTGAAGCTCATACTTGTAAAGCACTTTTAATGATCTTGATTCTGAAACATTATTCTAGATAATTTGTTGCCGTAAAATTCTTATTAAATGATTGATTTTGATGTATGAAATATTTATGATTGATCTTTGAAATCAGGATCTTTCGTTGATAATACTGAAGCTTCTTTTATTTGAAGCCCCCCCTCACTATGATATTCATCTTCTAGAGCTTTATCAACTTTTGATTTAAACCAATTCCTAATTCTTTGAATATGCTCCCCCTCAAACAAAGAATCTTCTTAAATTGTAGATAGATGACGTGAGGTGTCATTGGAAATTGTTGAACATTTTTATCAATAACATATTCATTGAAGCTTTATCTTTCATTAAACAATTGTCAAATTAGGTTGAGCAAAATTCATCTTTTCTCTTCCAATACATCTTCGTACTTCCTCTTCAATCTCACTTTTTTCATTAATCGTAACCAACTAACATGTATTCACACTGTTTCAATATCCTCTTTTTCTTCACTCTTAATCAACTCTTTTTCTCATAAATCATTTTCTTCATTCTCATTCATTTCACATCACTATTTTCAAACCTTAACCATTTCTCAACACTATCTTCAAACATGAAATCGTCTCTCACCCTCATGATGATTATGATTCATCTTGAACATCAAGCATCAATTTCATAACCATTGAGTAAGACAACAAGTCACTTTAGTAAATCAAGGAAAAGTTATGTGTGTTTTCTGAAAACAAATTTCAATAAATAAATTAACCCCTAGATCACATAGATTACTAGTTTGCACATCAATTGAATCATTAAATAATCAATTGAGTGACCTACTTTCAGCGTTGGCTTTAATGTTAGCAATGGTAGAGTTTTCATTCAATCATCCTGGATACCAATACTTAGGTATCAATATGAATGTTATGGAAATGTCACAAAGAGATGCACAATGTCACAAATACATGTAGTGCAAAAGTACACTTGTATCCTAAAATATTAAATCTCATTGGGTTATAGACTCAATAAGTGTGACAAATGAAGGCTGGGATTGGAGTTGAATGTCCTCTTGTCTCAATATCAACAATCTCCAAATGAGAAGTTAATAGATTATGTGCTTAAATCCCCGTGAGAAATGAAAAGGGGATTTTCTAAGAAGCACTTGAGTAGTTAGGAGGGTAATGTGAAATGCATCACAAGGTACATGATGTCTTCTTCAATACTAGAAAGCAACTTATTGAAGTCTGATAGAGTATGTAGCAACCCAGCGACTTAGTGGGTGTAAGAAGGATTTTACTTTTCTTTTAACCCTGTCATACACTTCTTACTCCATCTCTCATATTTTTCAACTCCTCCCTCAATTTCATTCTGTCTTGACATATGATGTTGACATACAATTTTGGCATTTCGAAGTTTATGCTGATCTGCACCTCAATCTCCATCACGCCTCTTGAAATTTTATCTCATTACACTCCCCGATCAAAATCTCGTGATATTTGATCCTACTCACCTAGACCTAAAAGATTCTCGCGTTCTAATTTGGAAGGTGACTCCTAGGGTAGATCATATGGGCCTGGTGGATCATAGGAGATATTTGTATTCTATAACACTATGTAAGACAATCAACATTTTCCAAATATGAATCATCACATCGTCATGTGTTGATGAGATTTCTTCAAATGACTCTTTTGATAAGATTTTTTCAAGAGGATAAGCACCAAAATCCATTTGAAAATCTTACAAAGTGTTTGATAATGGCAAAGATTTTAACTCTTAAAGTTTTGATTGTTAAAAACACTCCCCATTAACATATGCATAATTTGTTTGAAAAGTTACATATAAAGGTGAGTTTACTTCTCTTTTGAAATTGTGTGAGCTCCCCCTCAAAATATCATACTTGCTCAAAAAGATATAGGATGGGAGCTCGACCTCAAATAGGCAATTCTCTTTCCAAAAAATAAAACCTTTTCTCAAATAGTTTAGAATCGCATTTGAGCACGTTCACTGAAGAACGGGTTATGCATTGAGTTGAGAAAAAGAAATTTATTTGAAAAGCGGATTTTACTTCAAATTTAGTAAAACCCATTACATTGAACAGTGGGTTTACTCTAATTTGAGTAAAAGCCATTATGTTTGAAACTATACCACAACTTTGGAAACCCATTTATGCATGGTGCCATTGGGTTTAGAAACTTGTGAAAACTATTTGTAAGTTGTGTCTATGTGATGTAAAGACCTTGAATTCCACTTTGAGTTGAAACTCGGTGTTTCATTTTGAAATAAGTTTCATGTAATCAATGGTGATTTAAAACTTTTGGGAGTCAGGGATACAAATTCATTCATTATTTGCACATGATAAGTAAAATTGTGTGGTGCAAGTGCAAACATTTTCGGTCTCGATTATTTGAACGATTTTGTTTGGGAGACCGAAAATGTTTGGGAAGACTTCTCAGAAAAACTTTGTTTCAGTTTCCAAACTCTTATTGGCTTTTGAAATCTTGAAACCGATTCTTTTTAAAAATCAGAACCATGAGGGTATCATAATTATCAAAATTCTTATGAGGAGTAAATGTTCCAGTTGAACATGGTTTATTATAATACCTTTTATTCTTTTCCAAAGAATAATTGGTAAACTGAGAAATCCTTTTCGAAAATGGTTTAGAAGATTTATCCGTGTAAATCTTCACTGGAACATTCGCTTGTGGTTTTATTGTTTTTGACACCTGAGGTTAATTAGAAGTTTGCAAACTATCAAACACTTTTTCCTTTTGAAATTTTGGCTTCGGTTTTGAATATGATATGTTCCGCAGTTTTAACTCCAAAGAAGCTGAAAGCTATTGAGGATCATCAATCTTGGTCAAAAACTGAGTGTGTGCATCTTCCATTAAAATGTCATTTCGGTGCAATTTTGTTCTTAACTCCTGAATAGGGGTGTTCACGGTCTGGTCCTGCCAGTTTTTTGCGAAAATCCAAACTATACCGCGGTTTGCGGTTTGGTAAAATCCAAACCGGATCGAACCGTTTAACTTGTGTGGCCGAACCGGACGAAACCGCGAAAACCGGTCAGGTTCGGCCGGTTTTGCGGTTTTTTGTCTTTTCTCAAGAAAAATTAAAAATTATTTCTTTGAATAAATGTAAATACTATGATAACATTATTACTTAATATTTGATAACGATAATACATTAGGAGATTTCTTTAAGTTGTCATGACATCTATTTTGTTATAACATATATATAATTATGTGTTTTTTAGAAGAGTCATAAATTTTAAAAAAGCTAAAAATTTGAATAGATGTAAAGAACAATATAATGTGATAACATTACTAAATAATATTTGATAACAATAATCATAATCAGTCGTCCTCAACAACTTCAAGAACATAAAATTCGAACAAAAACAAATACAATAATCTTTAAATAGTACTAGAAATAGCAATAGATAGTTTATATCTTTTATTTATTTTATATATTCAATAAAAGACTTTCTATACCGGTTCATATGGGGATTTATATAAGTATTTGATAACCATTGTGTAGATGTTTGTTAATTTTATTTTTTATATATATTATTCGGTTATTAGTTTCTATACAGGTTCGACTAAAAATAAATTATACAATTATTTGATAAATTTTGTAAGTTAATAATGTAGATATAAGTTTTGATGTATTAAATTTTGCATTCCTATATTTTGTAGGCAATTTCGTAATGTATTGTGTCATCAAAGAAAAAATAATTACAATTTATTATATTGAATATCATCATTGTCACTTTTAGAAAAAGGTAAATTATATATTATTAATAAAATACTAATGAGTATTTACTATCACCTATTCTATTCGTGCATATATACACACTACGGCAACATTGTTAGTACATGTACAGACAGCTAAGCTCACATCAATCCACAACCTATATACTATACAAACTATATTATTAAACAGTCAAATCCGGTTTAACTGGCCAGTTACCCTTAGAAACCGTAGAACGGACCGGGAAAATCCACTTTCGTGTTTTTCAAACCGCGGACTAGACCGCTATCAACCAAATTGGTCCGGACCCACTAAATTGAGACGGTTCGTCCGGATTTCAGGGTTTTGCCGGTTTATGAACACCCCTACTCGTGAATCTTCTTTATCAAAATTAAATTAGGAACATATAGTTTCAGAAAAACAACTTTCTCTAAAACAGAGTCTTGAGCAAGTTCTTCTTCTAGTAACTTAGAAAGCAATTCTCCGGAAGGTGTAATTTTCGAGTTTTATAACTTGCATTAAGTTTCTCATACTCATATGGCATTTGCACTTAATCAGTTCTTTCTCAATTGAAGTCTTCAACCTTTTAAATCTTCATTAGTGTTTTTCAGAAATGACATTTAAAGATCTTGACCAAAGTAATCTTTAATGTATGTAGTGAGAAGTATTGTTGATACTTTAGTCAAATACTTCGGATTTTCAAAACCTAATCCTTCTCGAAGATTATAAAGTTGAACTCTTTCGGTGGTTTGGAAAAATGATTTGATTCGTTTGAACCTTTTGCAAAACTTTGTCCTCGAGATTTTTAATCTTTGCATATAATTCAATTAATTTGTCAATGATCGAATCATATTTCACAATATGTTCAACATTTGCATACTCTAAAATTTGAGGTTGTGATTTCAGAGTCGCATTCTCAAGTTGAACTTGTTCAATTTGCTCTTGAAGATTTTGAACATTTTTCAAGACAAGAGCATTCTAATATTTGAGTTTCGCAACCACATTTGTACCTTCAATTCCTGATTTTCTGACGAACAACATCTAAGCGAGAAATGTAGGAATTTAGCTTTTCTCTTTCCGATTCAATCTTTTTGCATTCCTTTTGGTAATAATCCAGGTGATTCTTTTGTATAGCTTTTTCATGTATAACTTTGTTCAACACTTCAAGATTACTAACCATTTATGCTTTGACTGATTTGTACCCATATTCTGAAGTCTCCAGTTTCTCAGAAAGTTCATAAACCTTATCCTTGAGTGTTACATTGTCAAGCTCAGCTTTCTATTTGCCTTTCAAGAATCTTGACTTGACGTAAAACATTGGATTTTTCAGTTGACAACCTTTTAACACGAGCATGTGCTTCCCAGTATTTCACTTCCTAATCTTTAGCTAGAGTCTTTAACTCTTCATTAGTTGTCAACTTTAACAATTAAATTTGCTCGGTTTGTTAGAATATTTCCTCATAGTCGGTTCGCAACGAGCAAGAAGGAATTTCATTGTCATGTGAATACTCAGTGTCGTTTTCCGTCACACACTGGATCGGCCTCCTTTATCTATGCCATGAACATCTTCTTCTCATAGTACTCGGAATTTCTTTGAACTCTTTCCCGTGAATCCTTTTTCCTTTTCGATAATGAAGATCATGGTTTGTATAATTCTGTCAAGAAGTTCCATCTCTTTCTCACTGATTTTTCCATCTCTCGTAATCGTTTATCTTGGCACTGCTTGAATAAATCTTTAAAGATTTAAAATTTGAAGTTTTACGAGAATCTTATTATTCAAGAAAATGTTTGATTCAAAAATCTGGAAATTATCCGTAAAACGTTTATCTTGGCACTTAATATTTTTTGTAAATTTTGAAAACTTTGATCAAGAATAACTTTCCTTTTGCATCTTTTCAAAACTATTTTTTAAAACATATACTAATTTTGAAAAATAATATTCAAATTAAAACAAAATTAATTTGTAAAACTAAAATGTGACATCAAGGTCAACGTAATACCCCAAAGTCAAACTGAATCCTGTACAAACCGAAAATTATTTTTCATTTGATCCGTTGATCCGGTTAAAACCTTTTCACCGAATCCAAAAATCTTCGACCCGGTATCCGTTTAGGCTTTTGACTTTGACTCGAAGATTCAAAAATCTTTGATCCGTTTTGTTCTCTTGTACTCAAATTATCTTTGATTCAACCCGTTTATCCTTTGAAAAACTGTGACCTGGTATTCTTTTAGTTCAACCCGATATCGATATCTCCTTAAATCCAAATCGATATGAACTACAATTTCCAACTTCGGTATGAACGGATAGATTTCATTCTCGATATTGACTCAGAATTTAAGATCAATTTGATCAATTTAGCACCTGTATCGAATTCGATATGTACACCTGTTCAATTCTTGTGCCAATATCGATACTGATATATTCTTTAAAGTGAACTTGATATTCCCTGTTTATATCGATATAACATGTGATAGCTACGGTTAATACAATTGTCTACTTTCACAATACTGTATGCATCTTATAGATTTTAGCCCATCTATGATAATACGATGCTTAAAAAATGACTTGGTCCACCCAAATTTTTAGAAATACATATATTTTGACCAACTTATAAATAAAAGTCTAGCTACGCCACTGATATGGTATATCATGAAACCAAGATATGAAACCAAGATACGATGAAAATAATGAGAATGAATACAGAAATTGGGAGGATATCTCGAAATTATTAGACTTAATGATCTATATTATGTCTATCCAAAGAATAATACTACTTCATAAATTAGTGAAAGGTGATGCACATAAATAATAAGAGTGATATCAGAAGATAAATGAATGATAAGTTGGTAATGTAAATAAAAGTAGTCGGTAAACCACGAAATATAAAGTAAATGAAGAATTAGAGAGAAATGGGCATGAAAAAGTGACAGTGACAGAGCTTATATATATGTGTGTGGAAAGCGAAAGAAAGTAATAGCAATAGCATCCAGGTGGGCGATTTATTTGGTAAAGATGAAAAGTAAAGCAGTAATAATCAAGTTGGGTGCATCCACTTGAAGAAAGATAACCGGTTGATAAGCGTGTAATTGTATATGTTTTTATGTATACTTTATAGTTAGTTTATTAAGTATTTTAAATATTTATTATAAAATTTATACTTAATTTATTTATATTTATATAATTAAGACTTTAGGAGTTGAAATATTGAAGATAGAGACATTCAAGGGCTAAAGTGCAAATTCAGGAGAATTCTCGGCCATTTACTCGACGATTTTTATTTACTTTCCGAGTAGAAGATACAAATATTTGAGAGTTGAAGATAATATCTGAAGACTTAATGAAAAAGATTTATCTCTCATTGGAATTCATCTTTCAAATAAACTTCAAGATAAAAATAATAGCCGATAGGAATTGAAAGTTATCTTGTACATTACTAGTAAGAAGACTAGGTTCGTTAGAAGATAGAGAGAGGATCGATCCGTAACTCCAACTCGTCGAGCCAAATCACGAAACTTGTCAAGCCAGACCCCATTTATAAATGAAAGTTGTATTCATTACAAAAAAAATGGAGATGATACTTGTATTTTATTTTATATCAGTTTTTCAATATTATTCTTGAACATTCACGAACATTGTAAAGACGATAAGGAATAGTATGGTTTGCAAGTCTCTTGTTCACTATTTATGAATTATTTCTATCGATTGATTGTTTGTGCAACTAGTTTGTCTATGAATTAGTTATAGTATTCTCTTAGATTAAGTGCTTGTATTGGAGTAGTGAAACATATTATGTTAAAAGATTTATATTATAAGATTTCTCAATATCACTTTTGAAAGATGACACATAACTATAATATTGTTATTGGCAAACGATCCGATAAATCCCCCACCGGTAGGAGATGGATAAGTGTTTTGGAAAATTAATTGTTTTAATGTTTAGTTCAATGGATTCTGATTTTTAGACTGGAACTCGACGAGTTCTGTCATAAACTCATTGAGTTATCTGTCTGGATTATTATATGTTTAGATTTAATATTAGTTTTGATTATGCATTTGTTATTAATTAATTACTAATGGATCTTTATTCATATCTATTGATTTAAGATGTATATTTAACCACATATAAGTTTATAATATAATGTGATGATAATTATCTTGTATCTTTGACATCTTTGGATCAAGTCATTTGATTGTTACGTCATGATTTACATATGGTTTTTTAATAAATTGTTCTATGAAAGTAATTATATCTATATAGATACTTTATTTGAACTATATGTTTTGTTGGTTGTGCTATTTTAGTGCTTTTTTAGATTAGATAATTGAATGTTATTAGATTTTTAATGATTTGTTATCCACTCTTAAATATCCCGGGACAATCTTGGTTAATTTGCTATACTATATTATACATAATGATAGGTTCTCTTGCATGATATGCGTTTATTTGGTCATAATATTTTAATCATATTATACATAACTTATATTGTTATTAATTACTTATTTATATTTTTATATGTTTTAAGTTCATTTATAATTTACGTTATCACAATAGTTATGAATAATAATAGTGATAGAACAACAAATATATAGATTAATTAAGTTTTTAATTTATATGTAAACACTTTAGAATATATATTATAAATTAAAATTGGATTGATCGAATTTTATAAATGGTTGAATTATATTCGTTATTTATTTTTAAATTTTTAAGCAAATATAAATATAAATATAAATGTGTAGTATGTACTGAAAGAAGTAAGTATATATTGATGTGTTTTTATTGATTTCTATAGTTATGTAATTAGTATAGAGATATAAGAGTAATTTCTGATATTTACTTTTAAAGCATTAAAGAAAATACCTTAACTTTTTATAAGAGTTTAAGATAAGAAGTTTGTAACAAACCTCTTCTTTTTATGCGAGAAATAATAAGTTAAGATGTGAGTTATAATGGCCATAAAGTTGAAAGAATATGAAGTATGATAGTCGTGAGTCTAATGTCACACATGATTTTGTGTAATCAGATTGGGATAAGATCAAAATTGAATAGACATTGTTTGGTAGTGAAAGCTATAGATATATGATATGAGCGATAATCCCACCATCAGATTTCGAAAGTGAAAGTAATAAATTCTATAGAATATTGTAAGAATAAGAATTATTATTTAAATGATAATTGTATGAGTTTCCAGATATAATATGGATGTGTAATTTGTACGAGTTGTGGTGCCTAAGTGGTGACTAGTAACATATTACTAAAAATTAAGGGTTAAGTGTGTCAACATGTATTCAACCTTGTATAGATTTTTATTGCATTTACTTTTAATTTTCTATTATATGTACTTAACTTTGAAAAATGCATGTCTAATGTAACATATAATCTAATAAACCATTATCCGGTAAACAATGTTACTGTTCATCTTATATGGCGAGATTCCGGCAAGCTAATTTTTTTTTTGGCAACACCCAAAAACAGTTTTTCTCATATATATATATTTTTAAAAGCATAGTTCTACGACAACACCAAAACATTTCAATTCATGAGTGTTGCTGGAAAATAGTGTTGCCAGAAAAGTTGTATTGCCATCAAAGATGGTAAACTGCTAAAAAGTCAAAGTTACTAAAACCGGTTCATTGCATGAATCGTGACCTTTTAGTACTTTATTTTTTAGAACAAAGGAAAAATATTATAAATAACTTCCCATAACTAATAACCACCTATCGACGTTCTAGCTTTGTCTCACTGTCACCAATTACACTTCACCTCACATATTTCCTAGTATACTATTGATCATTCATATTATTCCATCCATCTTTTTGTCTTGTACATTAGCTTCTTCATGATATCACAATATTGTATCTCGATTTATTTTGTATTCTTCTTTATTTATTACCGAGGACCCAAATCAACATGTGAACAAAAGTTAACCATTGCAGCCATTGTATCAAACTCTTCTTCATTCTTCTTTTAATCCATTCAAAGCACCTAATTTGTATTTCATTTACTAATCTCGGAATTCTCAATACCTGTCTTCCAAAGATTTTACCATTTCTATTCCTCCAAATACAATAAGTAGTTATCCAAACAATTGTCTCCCACATTTGTACTTCCTTTTTCGATATACCTCCATTTTCCATAGATTTAAAGCCTCTATAATTGATCCGTGATTTACTCCCCCTTTTCTACACCAAGTATATATATTATCCCCCTCTTCTTAGCTTCTTTACATATCCACAAACAATGATCAATTGTTTCTAACCCCTCTTCACACCAAGGACACAATACCGAATGTAAATATATACCTCGCTTGTCGAGCTCGTATCTTACTGGCAATCTTCCTTTCATCACCCGCCACGAGAAAACATTTATCTTAATTGGAACTAGCTTGTTGCACTTCGTTTGACAATTAAGCCCACGACTTGACAATATGACTTGATCTATGTTTCTTGACAGTGTCTTCACCGTAAACTCATAATCATCATCCAAGACCCACTTTCACCTATCCCTACACTCACGCGATAATGTGAATGCAAAAAGTGTATTACTCATCTCCAATTCACCAATTGCCCGTCCCCTTGGTTCTCTATCCCAACCCCATTCCCATACCCATGACTCCCAAACACACTAACCCATATCTTTAACCACGACCCCTTTGTTCCCATGTAACATATATAATATGTTAAATCTCTCCTTGAGTGTAAAATCCCCCAACAACTTCTCTTCCCAGAAGAAAGTTGATCCCCCATCACCTATCTTTTTACTAAAATATATATCAAATCCACACCCATCCCTTTCAAATTCCCACCCAACCTGAAGATATTACTCCAACAATTACCTTTCCCATCAGTGCTTTCCCCACCCCCATCCCGACCATATAACTTTTGATACTTTTGACCCAAAAAGTGTCATTCTCTACTCAATACCTTCACCACCATTTGCCCACTAAAGACCAATTTTTTTCTTTCTAATTACCAATATTCAACCCTCCCCCTCATAAGATGTTATCATTTCATCCCATTTTACCCATGCCATTTTTTTACTCTCACCCACCCCACCCCAAAAGAAATTACGTCTCACACTTTCAAGTAATTTTAGTAAGCATGATGGGGCTCTAAAGATCGAAAAGTAATACAATGCTAGGCTCCCAAGAACCGACTTAACAAGAGTTAAATGACTAGTGAATGACATTGTTCTAGCTTTCCATTATAACAGTCCGTTATTAAATCTCTCAAGTCTCAACCATGGGTTTCCAATCAATCTCTCGCCTCATACTTCTTCCAATAGGTAGACCCAAATAAGTGAATGGGATTTCTCCAACCCTGCATTTCAACCGTCTCGCCATATTACACACCTCTTCCGATAATACTCCCAATTCATATATCCGGCTCTTACTTAAATTAATCTTCAATCCGGGAACGGCTTCAAAACTCTTCAAAATATTCATTAAGTTACTCATGTTTCTGTTATCCCATTCCCCAAAGAAAATAGTGTCATCCACGTATTGCAAATAGGATGTAACTCCGTCACCACCTACCTTCACTCCTCAGTACATACCATACCACTATCTATTGCTTCTTTTACCATTGCATTGAGGCCTTCCGCCGCCAAGATAAATAAGTATGGTGATATCGGATCACCTTGTCGGGCCCCTCTCTCCATCGTGAACTCCATGGTTGGAGATCCGTTTGCTAAAATAGAAATAGATGTCGAACCTAGAAAAGCTTTCATTCACTTCCTCCATCTCTCCCCAAAGACCATCTTATCTAAAATCTCATCTAAAATTCCCAGTTTAAACTAAGCATTCTCGAAATCCAGCTTAAAAATCAAACACTTTTCTCCCTTCATATTTAAGTAATCAATCGTTGCATTTGCAATTAACACATCGTCAAGAATATATCTTCCATCAGTGAATGCATTTTGTACATCTCCAACCAATTCGCAACCACCAATTTCAGCCTACTAGCCAACACTTTCGCAATGATCTTATAATATCAACCTATCAAGCTAATGGGTTGAAATTCTCTTAATCCCATCGGGTTCTCATTCTTAGGTATTAATGTCACAAAATATGCATTACATCCTTTTGATATTTCACATTTAGTCCAAAATCAAGTTATTTCTCTCATCAAATCTTCTTTAATAAAAGCCCAAAAGCGCTTAATAAATTTTATCTTAAAACCGACCGGGTCGGGTGCCTTCAAACTACCACAATTTCTTATTGCCCCCAACACTTCATCTTCACTAAATGGTGCTTCTAACATCTCGAACTCTTCTTGTGATACCCTCTCGACACGTTCACTTATAAATTTTGGTTTTACCTTCTTTGATTCAGCGAACACTTATTGAAAATATCTTACCATCTCTCCCTTTACTTTTATCGGGTCTTAGCTCCATCTACCATTTACCATCAATCCTCTAATATTATTATTGTTATTTCTGCACTTAATCAGCGAGTGGAAGTACTTCGTGTTTTCATCCCCTGCAGATCCCATTTAATGCGTGCCAACTATTTCATCATATTCGCCTTTTCTTGATCTTTTTAAGCCATATTCATCTAGCCTCTAGTCACGCATTCCTTTCATCATCACCAAGTTGTCGAGACACTGCCTCTCCTTCCCATTTGAGAGCTTCATGTTTGTATGATTTGATCTCAATGTCTAACTTTCCAAACTTATGTTTACTCCACCGTCTTAAACTTTCCTTTACATTTTTTAATTTATCCCTGTATATGAAGTCTAGTATTTTTCCTTCTACCATTTTCCCCCATGCCTCGCCCACTACCTCTTCCAGCTCTTCACTGTCTAGCCACATGTCAAATACACGAAACAGTTTTGGCCCGTAATCAATCACCACATCTCTGAGCATAATATGGCTGTGGTAAGATTTTTTGCGGTCCAAGGGTCAACTAACTAAAAAAAGGTCCAATTTGCTGAATTTTATACCATCATCACTAATCCTTAAACTTTCTCCCAACCATCGAGATCTCTAATAATCCTGCCCGTGCTACAATCTATTAAACACTTATGCCTCCCTTTTGTTGAAGTTGCTATTTAATCGGTCACCATTTACACAAACCACATTAAAATCTCCACATATGCACCAAGATGCTTTTGTCGACTCAATTAAACTTTCAAGCTTTTCCCAAAGTCGTGCCTTCTGATCTTGTGATTGCGGTGCGTACACATTGACCACCACTACATGTGTGCTAATTAATACCTCTCCATTGACCCTTTACAGCCACATATTTTTCACCCGTACTGCTTGATCAACTTTAAACACCCTTGAATCCCACACGATTAAAATTCCTCCTGACCTTCTGAGCAAAAACCGAAGTTATCACCAACCCACTATTCTGTAATTTATTTCATTTTTGTTTGTTGTACCCAGAGTAAACACGATTTTTCCGATTTACAAATTCCTTGTACCCACTCCTGCTTCCTGTCCCTTTTAAACCCCCTGACATTTAATGACACAATTTTCATCATACCAATAATATAAACGATTTAGTTATTGCAAACAAACCTGTTAATTCTGATTTTGCCCCTAGTAGATTCCCAAGCACGATGCAACCTCCTTCAAGCACTCTGGATCTTCAAAACTGACTGATATCTTTGCGGAATCTTCTTTCATATCCAGACCTTGTACCCTTAATTCAGCGCCGCTATCTCCTAACCTTAGTTGCTCTATTTGCTAATTGCTATCCTCTTTCTGTTTACCTAAATCGCCCAATTGTCTTGCTGTTTCCCCACCATCTACTTTATTCTTTGCTTTAGTTCTTGCTAAGACTTTTACTCTCAGAAATTTTGAGCTATGTCGTCTCCTCCCACTGTCCTTTGTCCCACCATTACTGCCTGGACTTGGATCACTTTCCTGGGAAACTTTTATGTAGCCACCATCTTGTCACAACTTTTTTTTTTTTTTTTTTTTTGAAGAATTCATACCAGAATTTGCCATATTTATCTCTTTCTTCGTATTCGTCTCAATCTGATTGTTTTTGCTACCATATAAATGCACGATCCACGTCTTCGACATTATTTAATAGACCATTGTTTCCATCTAATTGCTCGATGTTTAAATTATACCTACAATTTCTTTTTCCAACAACGCACTTTCTTCTATTTCTACCTGCCCCACCCTTGGCCCATTACCATATTTATTATCTAGTCCATTACCTTGCATGTTTCTTGAATCATTTGAACCCGTGCCCAAATTCATACCATCTCCAATCATCGCATCAATTTGTTTTTGGTGTACATTGTTCTATGGCCCAATTCCTTTATTACCCTCCAGCCTAACACTATCCACCGGCCAATTTCTATCCAATTTCGTTCCGTTCACTCGGTCCATATGCTCATTATTCACGTAATGAATGTCAATTGGTCCGTCTCCCACAACCTGTTCCCCATAATGGCAACAATTATCTTTCATCTTATTATTATTTTCCTCCTCATGCACCCGTTTGGACAACTCAGCCACTATACCTTCCTTGCTACCTAACGTCTCTATTTTCTCATAACTCGAGAACACCTCTTCAGTTACCCTCACTTCCGATCTTCTCTCTCCGATATGAGACTGTTCGTCTGCTGCCATATTCCGGTCACCGTCTTTGGACCAGTTTTCATCATGTTCATCATCACTTGCATCATTTTCCTCCTCCTCCATGAAATCATCTTCATTCTCCCAGTCGCACGATGAATCTCCCTCTTCCTGTAAGGTTACAATATCTTTGATTTCCTCTAAAAATTTTAACGTTGAAAAGGTTACTCCCAACCCTTAATTGTACGTTCTCCTGAATAAGGTCACATCCCCAAGCGTGAATAAGTACTTTTCCGGTTATTAATAATTGATTTCCCTCCAGCCTACAGTTCTTCATGTCGACCACCGGACCCACCATTCCCACCATTCTGCAAGATTTTTGAACGTCTTTTCTGTCCAGCGTGTTATCAGCACCCCTATGATGCTTATCCATGTTAATCTTCCAGTTGGCAAGTATGTATCCTCCCAATTTCTTATCTTTCTCATCCATCTTCTTATTCCATGTTCCTGAGATTGTAAGATGTTGTCTACTGCTTCTTTTGTTTCGAATTGTAGCATCACCTCCATACGTCTTAAGTACTTCACCTGAAATCCGGATAACCCCTGTGCCATGCATAACGACACAACCTGTTCAAAATACTCAACTTTTACAACTTCACCAATAAGACCCCTTCTTAATATTTCAACATTTGCATCTTCGTTCTTTACGTCCATACATTTGTCCCTTTCTTCACCAATTGCACATCTTCGTATTTTTCCTTCCGTATCTCCCTCCTTTGTAACATTAAAACCCCTTATCTTTTTCTCCTCGTGACCAACTACCTCACTGTACTTTCTCAGGTCTCTCCTACTATCCGTACCTCGCATGTTGACTTGCTGATATCCAACACCCCTAGGATGCACATGATTCACCTGTCTTTCCCTTATCTCTTCCCTTCTCGCTGTCGCTTTAACTACCTGACTTTCATTATCACATTGTATCATGTTCAACCGTTTCACAAACTCATCCTCATTGTTTACATATCGGAATCTCATGAACCCAAACCTCCTCCCGTCTTTCAGTGTCTTCCTAGCCATGTAGATATCGTAAGCCTTCCGAATTGGCGAGAGGTCCCTCACAATCTGTCAACACCCCAGTTGTTGGGAAAGTTGAAAAACAAAAACGACGAAACCCGAGATCGATGACTCACGTTAAAGTAGCCCCTAGTAACCTGAGCATTGTATTGATTTTCTTTCCGTATTTGCCCCGTCGTGTACTCTCTCGATCTCCTTGGAAATGTTCTCTCCCTCACCGGAATGTTAGTCACCCTCTCTCTCACTCTCTCTCTCTCATTGGAAACATTTAATAGAAGCGAGCAAAGATGGATACATAGAATAGAACATAGATTTGTCCAAAGTTGCATACATTTCGGCATACTTAGCCCAAAAATCAATTATAAACGAAACAAGTAATTAAGCGAGATTATAGTAAGGTGATAAGAAAATGTTTATGAAAGTAAATGACAGATAAGTGAAAAAAAACTGTTTCCGATAAGCAAACGTTCAGATTAAAGTAGTTGTGTGAGAAAGTTACAAGTTCATGGGACAATTTGTCCATTACTGTTGATAACAGATTTATATGTATTAATGAAAGAACAAAGATGAATAGATTGTCAGCTAAGTGGGGGAGAATATATTCTCCAATATTCAAAAGATGATGTAATCAGTTTATAAGTGTAAAAACACATAAAGAGATGAATAGAGAATGTGTAGTCAAGTAAAAGAATACATAACAAGAATAAAACAAGTAAGGCATTAATTAATTACTAATCTGAAATATAGAATTTTATTCTCTAATACAAGTGCCAGGTGATTAATGAGAAAAGTTATTGATGCACGAATGTACAATAGTAGAAAATAATGTGTGCATAAGTGATATAATTTATGAATGAATAAGCAGATTAGTACAATACAAGTTTGATAAAAAGGTTTAAACGATGATAAGTAAGAAGAATAAGATTATGATGAAAATGAGCTTAAAGTTCATGATTAGAGAACGTTCAGAGTGTAAGTGAACAGTAACGGAAAAGATCAATTGGTTGATTGATCAGAAACTAGTATATGAAGTAATGAAATTAAATATCAAGTTGAGATGAATGTAAGTATAAATCAATGAAAGTAAGAGAAGGGTTAGAGTCATGACGTACATTATTATAAAATTTGTAGAAATAATAAAGTGAGTAAATCACAGTATATGTTGAAATTGTGAGGACATGATGAGATGACTAACTGTATCTGACTTTGGTATTGGTTTCTAATAATAGTCTGCTATTCTAAAAATGAGATGAATAACTAAATGACGAACTAGTTAAGAGAAATGAAGAAAAATTAAGTTCCAAGGGCTAGTATTGTTAGCCTACCCAGAGGTATGGCGTGATGGTTATGAATTAAGAAATTCAGAAAAGCGAGTACAAATTAGGTTATGAATTAAGAAATTAAGAAAACCGAGTATAAATTATGTTAAACTATTAACTTTACACATTAGTGTTCAAGTATTTGGCAAGTTAAAAATACGTGAGCATTAGTATGTTAGTTAATAAGTTTATAATGACTTACGTTATTGTTAGAGCATATTTGATAATACGTAAAAAGTCAAGTTTTACATATGCTATATTTTCCATTTTAGCCCTAAACTTAACATAAACTTATGATTTTAATGTCTATCTATTTAAATTTGTCAAAGTGGCTAAAATATAAACAATACTTCAAGAATCATCAAAAAAAAAAAATACAGACGAAAAACGTGCAAAATAGAACAAACTTAATGTAGAGAAATTTACTCGTGTTTAAGTTACATATGTCCTATAATTCGATAAATTATTCTTAATTAGTCACATATTAATTTTCAGGTAATTACGAGCAAGTGAGTTCAAGAACCGCTGAAAACGAACAAACGATGAAGAAGTTAGAGTCAAACGAAGATTTCAAGAATTACGATCCCGCACACTAGGCTTGGAATCAAGCCATACGCCTTGGCACCAGGACGTATACGACTTGCACAAGCTGCAAACGGTGTAGTGAGGCTGTATACGGTATGGTGTAGGTGGTATACGGTATGGTGTAGGCCATATACGGGAGAATGTATGTTTGAGTGTACAAAAATCAATTTAATATAGTTTTTACATACGTGACACGTTTTTGAAGCCCAAATACAAGAGAATGAAGGGTGTATCAGCCAACAACTTTTGCCTATAAATATGATGGATCATTTTCCCATCATTTCAAATCATCCAATACTTATTTAAATCATTATTTCTCTTGAACTCTCTTTAGGTTAGTTTAGTTAGTTTAGTTAGTTCCCAATTAATATTTAACTAAAGAATTACAAGGGAAATATTGTAATATTCTTGGAGATTACTTAGAATTTTTCTTTTCTACTTGTTCAAGTTTATTCAGCTACATAAATATTATTTTAACAGGAATGTATATAGTGGATTACAAAGACATTAATTGGGTAGATTTAAGTAAGAGGTTATTTAATAAATAAATGGAGAATATATAATTTAAAATACAAACTTAGTTTATAAGTCTAGAAAGGAAGACTAAGAATCAATCACTTTTCCAAGTTTGTCTATCACATTTGGACTTTACCAAACCATTGATTGAAAGTAATCAAATACCAAATCAAGTCTTGAAATTAAATGGTTTATTATAATGAGTATTGTTGTGGTGTTAAGGACGGTCGGAACACAAGATAGTCTGTTACTTTATTCATGCACACAAGAATATTCAAATTCTAGTAAGGGTCGATGTTCTGTAGCATGGCAGTATTGGGAGCCGAGCAACCTACTACAATCAGAATCACGATATCCTGATTCTGAGTGACATACTGATGAAGTAATCAATCAGTAGAGAAAATTTTCAATAAGTGCTTACACCACATATACTAAGGACGATAAAATTCAAACCTTTAGATAGACGTTTTCATAACTTAAACCAAACATCATGCCAACACTAGGCTAACGAAATCACAACAAACACCTCCTCTATCCTGACTATTTTTCCATTTATCTTCATTTCTTAGATTAATAGTTAACTTAGGAAATACCAAAACCACTTCCTCTTATTTTTAAAAGCCGACTAGGTAGAACAGTCTGATTCCCTTTAGTTTCAAATTCGGTTGACTTTTAAAGAACGACCATATGTCATATCTATTGTTATACACTCTTAGCATAAAATAAACGTGGCCCCAATATTTACAAGTTATTAAAACCACTGACTGCACCGTCACTACAATTCGAGTGACCTGTGGCGATCGCGTCAATCTCCAATGTAAGGAGTAAACATACATTTTTGCACTAAAATTGTACAAAAGTGTAAAAAATGCACTAAAATATTAGCACTAATCATTGCACTATTTTAGTGTAATTACTAGTGTTAATTGATGCACTAAATTTGATGAATCACTAAACACTGTAGTAAATACTACTTTACATTACCTAATAATATATACAATAATTAAAATGTATTAATGTGATGTATTGATTATAAGTTTGTGTTTAATATTTTTATAATGACTAAATAAATATTTGCTATTATATTTATAAAAAATCTATAATTTTAATAAATTTTCAATTATATTTTTTAAATTATTAAATATAATGATTGTCATTATATTTATTACGATAATTTAATGATTATATAAAAATTATAAATTTAAAAATACTATATTATTGAATTGTGTATTTTAAAACAAGTAAAAAACATTTAATGTCAAAATTTGGTGAAACACATTAGAGCAACTTCTTTTATTACAAAAGTATTTTTAAAAGATTATCTTTTTACACTTAAATTGTACAATTTGATGCTCTAAAATAGTGTGTATATCGAAAATACTCTTATATGGTTAACCACCTATTAAAAATCAGAACTAAAGGTCCAAGTTTATTAGAAATAGTGTAATGGCAAGGGGTATATAAAAGGAAGGTATAATTCTAACACATGTATTTAGAAATAGAGTTTTAAGAATTGTGGGCCTGTATAATTGAACCTCTAATACGTATATGAGGTAGTGAGAATCCCATATAGTTCGAATAAGAGCATAGGGAGTGGCACGGAACGTTCACGTTCTTGTCAAGAACGTCGTTCCCCCACTCCCTGGCAGCGTTTCGGACGCCGTTCCGGGCAGCGTTCCGGATACAGCTTCCCCCCCGGACGTTGTGTTCCGGATTTTATAATTTTTTTTTTGAATTTAACGGTTATGTGTAAAAAAAAAAGAAATTTCAAAAATCACGGATATATAGCCGTTTTTTCAAAAAAAAAAAAATTTAAATCCTATTTTCTATCTATAAATACAACACTTTCAACACAATTTTAAACACATCAAAACACTCTTTCTCATCTACAATACACTCAAATACTCAAAAACTCTACCATTCTATATAATTCAACTCTTTCTCATCTACAACACTCTCAAATATTCAAAAACTCCCACATTCTATATAATTCATCACCATGTCTAACAACCAAAACAATCCATTCAACCTACAATCTCAATGGAACCCTCTTCAACAATATACATCACCAAACCCGCAATCCGACATACACACTTTCGGCACTCCATATACACCCACTTTTCCCACTCCGTATCAATCATCATCCTCTCAAACACCTCAATTTTCATCCGAACAATTTCAAGCCTTTCTAATGTGGCAACGACAACAACAACAACAACAACAACAACAACAACACACACCCGTTACCCAACAACAACAACAACAATCGGTTGAAGACGAGGTCCCCACACCCACATCCCGTAGAAGTAGAACCAAAAAAGAAAAACAAGTGGTGGCGGAATCATCACAACCGAGATCAAAAAAGGTTTACACCAACGTGTCCGGTTGGGAACCCGCGAACGAGCTTTGGTTGGCCCAAAGTTGGGTTGCCGTTTCCGAAGATTCAAACCGAGGAAGCGCGCAAACGGGCGACTCTTTTTGGTATCTTGTTATGAACGAGTACCACGGCCGCAACCCTCCCTTTACCCGCACCCAAGACGCGTTGACATCAAAATGGAAGAAACTTAACGCCGATTGTCAAAAGTGGGAAGGCATATGGAACCGGCTTAACTCACAACGAAGAAGCGGCGAAGATGACGACGACTTTCGGATCCGGGTGGAGGCGCAATTTAAGAATGAAACGCTTAAAACTTTTAGAAGTTTTCAAGCGTGGAAATTCTTAAAGGACCGCCAAAAGTGGTTAACTCCCGATCCCGTTGTAGTCGGACAGCAAAACGTTCCAAAACGCCGCGAGACGATTCACTTAGACGACTTGGACTTGGACGAGGAACCGGAGGACAACCCGAATGCCGCGCTATTTGGTAGTGATGCATTCCAACGTCCACGGGGAAAAGCTAGGAAAGCAAAATCCCAGAAGACGACATCCGGTTCCAACTCTGCTACTCGCACTTCATTTGACGAGTCTCTCGCCGGTACCTTTAAAGGCATTCGTTCGGACAAACAAGCCTGCTATCCGAATAAAGATTTGGAAACACAACTTCGAATCTTGGCTATGTCGACGGACCACTTGTCAGGACGAGACAAACAAATAATAGAAAAGCAAAAGGTGAAGATTCGGGCAAAGTTGGATTTCGAGGAACCGGCGGACGAGGCACCGAAGGACACTAGTTCGGGAGACGATTGATTTTAATTTCTAGTACTTGTTCTTTATTTTAATTTTTAGGACTTGTAATCGTTATTTATATTTTTAGGACTTGTAATCGTTATATTTATTTTTAATGAACTTTTAATTTTTAGGACTTGTAATTTTTTATTTTTTATTTTTAATAAAGTTATTTATTTTATTTAAATTAATTTGTTATTTATATGTATTTATAATATTATTTGAATTTTCTGACAAATAAAAAAGTAAAAAAGAAATTTCTGAACATTGTCCTGAACACTGTTCCCATTCCCCTTTTCTCAATAACAGTAGTCCCGAAGAACACTACTACCCGAAAAACACTGTTGATTTCAATTATAAATGTGTGTTTGATCTTAGGATCTCCATCTTACAAGGACAAAGAAGAAAATGATAGAAGGTAAGATCTCGTTTGTAATTAATGATCAATGATAGTTGATATTTCCACGATTTCCCAAATTAAAAGTAAACAACATTTCCAAAATAAAATTAACTGACCGAAGTTCATACTCATGCTCCACTTGTACCGTACAACTGATCACTACATTAACTTGCTTTTTCTAGTACCTTTTATTCTTTTGGTTTGTGGCTGCTTTTTACAACACTGTTTGTTTCTCTCATCAAACCTAACCAAACCCTCTTTCTCTCTTCTGACATCCCCAACTCCACAAACCAACCCCTAATCCGATTTTTCTTAATTCTTGTCTGTTTTTGTGTTTTCCTTAAACAGAAACAAATTAATTGCTTGCTTGGTTTCTTTTTCCTTTTTTTTGTTATCTTTTTTAGATTAAAAAGATGGGATCTGGAGCTGGAAATTTACTCAAACTCATCGCTCAAAACTTCGACATTCTTGCTGGGTTTTTCTCTTTTACTTTTCTTATAAATTAATTATAATCTTATATATACTGCATTATCTTAGGGTTTATAATCTTTTATGTTCTTTTAAACTTTACCAATATTAATATATTAATATATCATTATTATTATTATACAATTAGGGCATAAGTTTCTTTTGGGTATTCAACAGATCAGTGATTAGCTTTTTATACAGATTTTAATCTTATATATAATGTGACATTTAATATTTAACATATTAATATGTTTATTTCCATATGCTATATTGTTATTGTTAGTAGCTGATTTAGTTTGTGTATTTTGTGTTGCAGCCCAGTTGTTAGTTTGGCTTATCCTCTGTAAGTTTGATTTCTATCATTCTTGTTTATATCCTATAGTTCAGTTTTATTGTTTAATCATTAAATACTTTTTTTTTTCTTTTACATAATAGATATGCATCGATCAGGGCAATTGAGACTAAATCTCCGATTGATGATCAACAATGGCTTACTTATTGGGTTTTGTATTCCATGATTACTCTCTTTGAGCTGACCTTTGCTAAACTCATTGAATGGTAATAATAATGTTGTTTGATTGATATTCATTGTATTGTTTTGAATAAACTTATCATGTGTATTCATATGCTATGTTCTCCTGAGTTTCGGTATTAACTTAATTACCTGTGTTTGAAGGGGTAATTGGGTAAGACATTTTGTATCCGAAGGTTTTATTGATGGAACTTGCAATACAGTGAATCTTTATATGATGAAAAAGTTTAGATTTTTAATTAGTTTTCTGGTGACTATTTTTTACACAAACAACTACATGAAAAGATGTATACTTTACTTGAAAGTTGGAAAATCGAAAGGCACGAACTGATTTTCCAAGCTCGAAAACTTCATTTTGTTTGGAGTTTGAGGGAGTTCTTTGTAGATAGTCTGCACATAAGATTTTGCGTTATTAACCATGATTTTAATAAACTCTTTATGAATTTATACAGTTTACTTTCTATTAGATGCTAGTTTGAACTACTTAAGTTGATTGCTCACACGTATCTTTTTAGATCCATTTGTAACAGAGGAAGATTTCCTTAGACTGATATATAATCTTAAAGCATTGAACGAAATCGTCTTTAGCTTCAATATTGATAAAACTTGAACTTATGTTCTTGTTGGCACTTGTTAGGATCCCATTCTGGTCATATGCAAAGCTGCTTGTAACCTGCTGGTTGGTGATACCATATTTTAGAGGTGCTGCGTATGTTTACGAGCAATACGTTAGACCTTTTTACACGGGAAAACAGACTATTAACATCTGGTATGTGCCTAGAAAGAAAGATGTCTTCAGTAAACCAGATGACATCTTAACTGCTGCTGAGAAATATATTCAGGAACATGGACCAGACGCGTTTCAAGAAATCATTCATCGTGTATGTCATCTCTCCCTTTTATTCTCACACTTGAAAAGTTTCTTTGTCAAGAGAGGGCTGCATAATAATGCAAAATGGTATTGGATTGACCCACGTATACGTTTTTGGTTTTTGTTTTTTTGTTCTTTTGTTATAAATGTTTTATGCTTATTTATCGCATTAATCATGAATACATACAGAATATCATTACAACGGTAATTTAATATTAAAACAAAACTATTTATGTGATCAAGGTTATATGCAATAAATATTGACTTTGTTATGTCTTTCAACCCATTCCCCTTGTAGCTAAATTTGTATTTGACCCGTTTGAGAGGAAAACACAATCCAAGTTGGACCAATTTACGAGTTAATGGGTCAAAATTGCCTCCACTAAATTTGACTATCTCTTTGTTTCATGCAGTCTGATAGGGATGTCAGGTACAGAGGTAGCAGCAGCATCTTCTCTGAAGACGACCACAGATACTGAGGTTTGTGGTGCTTGTTTTTGTGTATTGTGGCTAAACTCTGATATTATCCATGTTGTAGGTTTCTAAATGTGCTCTAAACACTATTTGCTTCCTGTAAATCAGGTTGTCTTTTGCGTATATATCCCTCAATAACAAGTTATGGTTCTTTCTACTAGCAAGCAAATGAATTTACAATGGGTTGATTGTTATCTATTTATACTTTATTTTACACTTATAGCCATCGTAGTCTTAATAGAAGTGTTAACATACTAAATTAGAAGTTTTGAGGAATAACAAACATAGGTATTGCTGATTTAGCATTATTTTTGTAGTAGCCGATGATCAACACCACTGCAAACAAGATAAAATAACCTATCTTAATTCATTTTGTAAATGCCTAAATCTCATAGTGTGTTATTTGGATGAGATCTTTGACTGATGATGGTGGATCAAGTTTGCTCCTTTTCCTCAAAGCCTGATAATCCTTGTAATAGAATCCTTTGTACTTGGGGTTTACTCCAATCTCTTGAGTAAATTTAGGCAATGGCTCCACCCACTTGTCTCCTTGTAAGCTGTAGAAAAAAGCAAACGAATGCCTGTTTCCTTCCTTCGGTCTCATTACTCTATGTGTTGCACTTTTGTATTTCTTATTACACCTGTTAATATATCAAAATCAAAATTGTAGCATATATATTATAGGTGGCATCTGTTTTTGGTCAAGACTTGAAGAGGTTACCCGAATAACATCACTTAAGTTAACAATTAATCATCTTGGTTTAAAAAAGCGTGCCTTGGCACTAGGCGCCTTAACGCCCTAGCAATGGGGCTAAAAATTACTCTAGGAGATAGTACGATGTAAGGCGCCCTCAAGCGGAACCTAGGCTCTCACCTTGAAGCAAGAAACAACAAATTGGAGCCAAATTGAAGCCGGATTATGAGTTAACAAAACTTCTAGTCGACAATTTCTTCAGTTCCGATTTAGATTAGTTGACTTTTGGACCTGCAGTTGACTTTGGTTGACTTTCTGAAATCAGGTATTTACGCGAGACTCTCGCCTTAGCGCCTAGCCCCTCGGGCGTCGGGACGTTGGTGCCTCAGATCGCCTATTGCCTTTTTAAACCAAGGAGGGGATCACTGGAATCCATTTTCCATCCTTGCATACCTCTAAACCTCCTATGTCTTCGAGGAGGATGATGGCGATCAAGTTTGCATCTTCATGTTCAAATTTGCCAATTTTGTCAGTTTCAGTTGTCAAAAGATACCTCATCATGATCATGAAATCCTAGCTTTGATCATCGTTGTAGTTCTTGAGAAAATCGCGAGGGAGCCCTAGACACTCGATAATTACGCCCTCCAATATTTGGCAAGTCTTGACAAGATAATCAAACATCTCTTCTAATGTGTTCCTACAAATTATTGGGAGTTTTCTGGCGCACTACATAATCTTAGAAGAAATAATTACATATTTTTTTGATCTATCTATTATTGCATATAACTTAAATACTAACAAAGTAATGATATATATGTCTAAAACCATGTCTAGTCTATACAGTGTTTGAGTACCATTAATTTTGTTAGTCACATATTCAGGCACATAAGCAATGATCTGAAGTAGATATAGTATTAACCTGTAATTAGGAGGATTAGTGGGGAGGACATTGAAGGGTTATTCAGGTGGGAACATGATTGGGTACTCATAGCTATCTGCTGACTAGTCCACGTGTGTGTCGTAGACGGTGGGAAGTGGTGCATCTGGGCTGGAACTAGACTCCCGCTTCACCTCATTCGAGTAGTTGTAAATGGTCTTGGACAGCTCCACTGCCTGGTCATGAGATCAAGTGGGACACCATAGTTCACTATTTGGAAGAACCCATAGTCTGCGCATGCTTCGGCTATTGTCTCTTTCGCCTTATTCCAGCCAGACTCGTCACCCGCGGTGAAGAAAGGTGAGAGTTTGACTGTAGGAATAAATGATGCAGGCATCTTGTTTTTTTTTTTGGCTCTACCTTGCTGCCTTTCTTGTATTGTTACTAATAATTTATCAAGCGGGTACTTAATTATTAGCTTACCTATGCATTACATGAGGCTAATATTTTAAAAGTTAATTAAATTTATATAAATATATTTTGAGCAATGATTCTATAGAAAGAAATAGTAAATTCTTTTGACTTTTTTTGTGTTGAAACAAGAACAGGGGTCATCGTTGGTTAAATTAATAACAAACCAAATATTAATATCAAATATATTGTTCATAAGTCTTACCTAATACATGCACATACCAAACAACATGAGTGAAAAGAACACACTCATTTTTATCCCGACATAAGATTAATGCTGATAGTCTCACAAATTTTGTTGCCAGACAACAAACCAATGTCTTGTTCTTAGTTGTAGTTCTAAGAGCTAAATTTCGTAGTTTGTGATTCGAATGATATCTTTAGGTGTTGATGGTGGGTGAGTCTTGTTTTTCAACCTCAAAGCCTGATAATCTTTATAATAGAATCCTTTGTACTTGGGTTTGACTCCGATTTCACTTGTGAATATGGGCAATGGCTCAACCCACTTATCTCCTTGCAAAGTATAGAAAAACACATACGAATGTCGGCTTCTTTCCTTAGGTCTCACCACCCTATGTGTTGCACTTTTAAACTTCTTATTGCTCAACACCTATAGATTTCGATCACAATTACAATCATAAAGAGAAATTGTATATAATTGGCCTAAAAAGTAGGTTTAACGTCACATGTCAACCAGCTAAGACAATGATCGAAGATTGACATTTTCAAAATATTGTAGAATGGTTGACATGTGACGGAAGATCAATTTTTAGGCCTAAGTTTCATTTCTAACTCTTGTAATGGTACTTTTTGTTAAGTATTTTAAATATATTACCTGAATAACATCACTTAAGTTGACAACTAATGTGCCCTTTGAGGGAATCACTGGAATCCATTCTCCATTTTTGCATACTTCTAAACCTCCTATGTCTTCTTGGAGGACAATGGTGAATAAATTAGCATCTTCATGTTCAGTGATTCCTGTATTCTCGATTTTCGTTGCTGGAAGATACCGCATTGCAAGCATGAAATCCCAACTTCGATCGTTGTTGTATTCTTTGAGAAAATTGGGAAGGAGGCCTAGACTCTCGTTTATTATGTCCTCCAATATTTGGCCAGTCTTCACAAAATACTTGAACAACTCTTCTAATGTTTTCCTTCAAAATTAAGGGGAAAGTAAATACTTGAAGGTATAACATATATTAGTAGAATGCTTGAGCAATGTAGTGGATAAAAGTTGAGTTTCACGTTCATTCGATATAAAGTATTTAAATAAAAATTAATTTTATATGATAATAAACTAAGATATGACGTTTTTTAAAAGAAAAAAGTCACTTTTTTTTTTCCTTTTTCAAAAAATGTTAAAACAAGATACCCAAAACAAATATATAAAAAATGTCATTGCGACCTCGACGGTCAGGTTGTGAGTTGCGTAGTTGCAAGTTCCTAATGGTCAGGTGGCAAGTTGCGAGGTGCGGAGTCGTTGACCAGGCTGAGAGTTTAACAATCAATATATATATATATATAGGGATGATTCAGAGGGAAATTTCAATCTTGGGGGAAGAGGTAAGTATGGGCCGTCCGTTAACATTCTTTAGGGGGAGTTAACATTCATGAATGTTAATGGACGGCCTAGATTTACTTCCATCTTCCCTCAAGATTACCCCTTCCCCATTGATCACTCTCCTATATATATATGTACACTTTTCTTTTGTATTTTTATATTAACCATTATGTACGTAAAATTGTAATTCTAAAATTTGATCAAAAAATGAAAATCTCGAATATAAAAATTGACAGTGTAAAAACGAAATTAAAAATGTAAATAAACCTTTAAATTCATAAATTGTAAAAAACACAATCTAAGAGTTCGTTTTCTAATTTTTTACAACACTTAAAAACGTGTAAAATTGGATAAAAGTTGATTTTGAAGGCTTTAGAGACGAAATTTGACTGCTAACGGTGGACAAACTGCCTATGGCAATTTAATAACATGTTCGTCTCGGTTCAACCTTACCGTCTATAATTGACACGTCTTGTAACTCCTTATGATTTAAATGTTATGTCATATGTTATTAGTTTAAGTTTGAATCATAGTTGTATAAGTGAGAATTTAGTATATATAGAGATATGTTAATAATTTCAAATATGTTTTTCATATACTAATAGTAATGTTAGGGGTAAAGTAGTAATTTCCGTCTTAAAAAACACCTAAAAGTCTTTATATATTACTAGTCTAATACCCGCGCAATGCGGCTACGGCGCCAATATTATGTGTGTTCATATGTTGTGTACGTATCTTATTTTTGCCTTTTGGATGTGCTTTTGTGGTCATCCAGTTGAGAGAGATAGGGGAGATGTGTGTGTAATTTTTGGTGTTTACTGTGTGTATGTGTTGGTTGGTAGTTTTTATAGGTTCGGTAAAAAGAGAAAGATAAAAAATAAATGGTTAAGATCAATTGTAGTTTAAATGAATGGTAATGATTCATTTTATTTAATCTTAAATTCTAGGGATTTGAAAAAAGGATATTTGTATTATAAAGTAGTATAAATTATAGACATATAAAAAGGTTTTAAATTAATTAGAATTAAATGTCATAAATTTATACTTTAAAGTTTAATAATTATTATAAGATTTTAATACATGTAGAAGTATGTTAATAATTTCAAGTAGATTTTTAAATACTAGTCCTAATGTTAGAAGTAGATTAACACAATTTTCTCTTTAAAAGAACGTTACAAATGTACTAGTTATATATTGAAAATGTATATATAATTTGTAGCCGGAAGTTGGGCATCATATATACTGCAATCGTCCTCAGTGTCTCCGCCTGTTTTTGTCACTTTTGGGGTCACGATAACATTGGGGTTCACTATAACATCGGGTTAAGAGTTAAAAAGAATTTGACAACTAAAAGACACATAATGATTTCTTTTAATAGTATCGATATAAAATAAAATAAACCTATTAAATTGATCTAAAATTTGGTTGAATTCATTTATTGTTTGACAACATAAACAAAGCAGTTTTTCATTGTTAATATTTATTATCGATTTTGAGAAAATGATAAAGATATATAGCCTAAGGAGTGTCAAGTGAAAATGCTTTTTAGTGTTTAGTAAGATTGTATTTTACGGTTATATTTTTCAGATTTTGATGGTTGATGATTAAGATACCATGATTTATGCATATAAATTGCTCTTAAAAACGAGGCGTCAAACATTAATTTCTTTTGTAACTTGAATGTGACTTTGATCTACAATTGACTTCTTCCCATACATGTCTTATTCAACATAAGATATACATTTTAGTTTCGAAAACACATCAACCAATTAAAAGACTTGAAATAATTCAACCAAAGTTCTCAAAATTCTGAAATAAGAAATTGTTCAAAATCATCATCAATCATCAGTAAATTTTTGTCTTCGAAATTAACTAGAAGTACCTAGAAGTCAACCAAGTTGCCATTTTCTATTAAGTTAGTTATTTAGTTTTTTTTAGAGGTGTTCAATTGGTCGAGTTTCATGTTAGTGGAGTCCTTCAATTTTGGGTCAACTCTCAATCCACCGGAGACCCAATTCATAGCATAGGTGATTGAGTCCGGACCATCCAAACAAGAGTTTGGGTTATTCAAGTGGATTTCTGTTTATCGAAATAAGAGAAATTTTGAATTATAATTTAGATTATTGAGATAATAGAATTGTTCAATTAGCAATTTAAAGCATTTAAATTATTCATATCAGGTTATTTTGACAAATTGATTTGAATTTGAGGTAATTGGATTGAGTAATATAAATAATTAGAGTTGTATGTGAGTTATTCAGATTTAATTATAATATATAAATATTATCAACTATGCTTGTCTGGGTGGGGTTCAATTGAAAATATTTAAAGAACCTGTAAACCGATTTCTTATTCGGTTTTAACCAAAAACGGAACTAAATTCAAATAACTCAATTCAAGTAATCCGGACAACAGATAGATCGGTTGAATTATTTGGTTTAACCAAATAACGAACACACCTAGTTTTTTTTCTCACTGTCGAATACTAGAAAAAAATTAATGCTCGTTTAGTTTAGACTTATTATCTAAAATCATACTTTTTTATACGTATAATGTATTTATCATTGTTTTAAAAATCAGAAAGACATTACCTGAATTCTGGTGGATTTATGGGGAAGACATTAAAGGGTGATTCAGGTGGGAACATAAGCAGGTATTCATTTTTATCCGGTGAGTGATCCGGCTGCTTGTTGTAACCGGCAGGAAGTGGTGCATCCGGGCCAGAACTCGACTCGCGTTTCACGTCATCAGAGTACTTAAAAAACGTCTTGGAAAAGTCCATTGCTTGGTTCATGAGATCAAGTGGGACACCATGGTTCACTATTTGAAAGAACCCATAGTCCGCACATGCTTCAGCTATCGTCTCTTTCGCCTTTTTCCGACCAGACTCGTCACCGGTGGTGAAAAACGGTGAAAGATCTACTGTAGGAATAGAAGGCATTCTGTTTTCCTCAATTTGGCTCTTTATGGTTTGTCTTCAGATGTTCGTGTTATATTGTTAAATTACACTGTATTATAAAGTTACAAAATGGTTCGTCCAAAATATTAGCAAACAAAATATCAAACATTAAAAAATATTCAGACAAAAGGTCATGAAAGTTTCAAAAATACCCAAATATAGGTAATTAACGTTGCTCAATTGGCGCATTAAAAACACAATAATTTTAATTCACTAATAAAAATATAATATATAATGAAAAAGTCGGTGCAAGTTGCATTTTGTTGATAAAATTTAAGTTACATTTTGAAAAATTAAATTTCCAGTTATGCAAGTTGGTCAGACTTAGACCATCTAATCTAGTCAGATTCACTATACACAAGTCGTTGTATACCGCCATCAGGAACTTTGTCTCTGTATATCGCTAGAAGCGTTGTCCCTAGGACCCCAATAGGACGTGCCTCCCTGAACCTCCGCGATTTTGATCGGGCCGGAAATATAGTAAGTTAGCCGGGTACGTTCTCTACATTACCTAATTCATGTCCACTGAGCTACTAATATACCACAATATACCACATCATATACGTAATTAATTAACACATATACCAAACGTACTCATTCTTATTTCGAGATATTATTACAACAAAATAAATTCAACCCCAGTACATGATTCGACTATTATAAAAAAACACCAAAAACAAGAAAAACAAGCCATCTTATTAATGAAGTTTCCTAGACTGCTAAATTTCATAATTTGTGATTCGTACCATATCTTCGGGTTTTGATGGTGGATGAGTCTTGTTTCTCATCCTCAAAGCCTGATGTTCCTTGAATAAAAGTTCTTTGTGTTTGGGTTTGATTCCTATATCTTGTGTAAATTGAGGCAATGGCTCGCTCAACCCATTTGTCTCCTTGCAAGTTATAGAAAAATACAAATGAATGCCGGCTTCTTCCCTTTGGCCTCACAACTCTATGTGTCGCGCTTTTGAATTTCTTATTGCTCAACACCTGTAAATAATCGCAATTAGAAACTTCTAATTATGACATAGGATGGTACTTAATCGTTGGTGTTAATTATAAAATAAAAATACACACACAGATATATATATATATATATATATATATAGGAGTAGGTTCTAGAGAGAAAGAAAATAGGGTGGAGAAAGGGGAGAAAGCTTTGTGTCAATTAGATCTTAACATCAATGGTGTAGATTATTTTTCACATTTGAAGGGCAAAAGTGTACATTTCAATTTTTAAAATATAAAAACCGTCTAAAAACCGTCCATGCTTTATAGAAACTACCCTTCCAATTTACTAAACTACCCATTTCTTTACTTTCTCCCATATAATTTTCTTTCTTTTTAGATCCTCTTCCTATATATATATATATGACTAAACTGTATGTCAAAAAGCAAGACGTACTGATAAACTGTATGTCAGAAAGCAAGACATACTGAGAAACATGTTAAAACAAAAGGTGGAGATAAAAAAAATATAAACTAATTAAATAATGTGTCAAAGTATGAATGGTGTAGACGTGTTTATACGCATGTTTAGACCTATATATATAGCGTTACTCTAATTGAAAAGTGTTGATTTCATTACCTGAATAACATCACTTATGTTAACAACCAATGTGCCTTCTGAGGATATCACAGGGATCCATTCTCCATCTTTGCACACCTCTAAACCTCCAATGTTTTCTTGGTGGACGATGGTGATCAAGTTTCCGTCTTCATGTTCAATTATATATGTCGTTGTTATCGGTTTCACTTCCAGGAAGATACCGCATTGTAACCGTAAAATCCCAGCGTCTGTCTTCATTTTACTCCTTGAGAAAATTCGAAGGGAGGCCTAAACACTCGCTAACTATCTCTTCCAATATTTGGCCTGTCTTCACAAAATATGTGAACATCTCTTCTAATGTTTTCCTACAAATCAATGAAACATTATTACTAGGCATAAGGAGTGGCGGATCTAAAAATTTGTGTTACAAGGCACAAAATTTTTAACTTAAACTTCATAAGAAAATTCTGTTCCGATGTAAAGGATGTTAAATATATGTTTTAGTAAAAGTTTGTGTTGTGGGAAAAAAACAAAATAGTATGTATATTAATCATAGTAAAAACATTAGCCTTTTTAAAATCATCATTTTCCATATAACACGTTATTATTTTTTTACGATTAAAACATGCCTTAAAACATACCCTCTCTTTTATTTATTTTTATGATTAAAACACACCTTAAAATATACCATCTCTTTTATTTGTTTTTATATAAACTTACTTCCCGTTTAATTAATTTTAAATTTTCATTAATTAAAAGAATATTATAAATAATACTTCGTATTTGTTAACGGTTACCTTTGATTTTATAACTTATAATAACACAACTAATATGATTTTTGCAATATTAAACAACTTGTTGACAAAAAAAATAAAGGGAGTTAAAGAAGAGTCTTCTAAGATAGTGCAATGTAAAGGAAAAATCGGCTAATATGAAGGTCTGAAATGTCACTCTATAAATATAAAAATGGGGCAATTTGAAAAAATAGTTGTGAACTTTGTGAAACGTGTGGGGATTTTGGTATCTTCTTCTTCTCAAGAAACCCAATTCTAAAATCCACCATTAAAACTCAGTTCCAAGCTCTATATTTTTATCTTTACTTGAATATCTATTCATAGGTATTTTTGTACTTGAAACGTGTGGGGATTTTGGTATCTTCTTCTTCTCAAGAAACCCAATTCTAAAATCCACCATTAAAACTCAGTTCCAAGCTCTATATTTTTATCTTTACTTGAATATCTATTCATAGGTATTTTCGTACTTGAATAAAAAAGAATCTATTGACCGATCCACCTAGGACAGTTTCTCTTCACGAATGAGAATCCTGACCCAAAATACACATAAATTTCCTCTAAAATTTGTTAGGTCTATAGGGGGCATGTGCCCCTGATCCTTAATAAATCTACCCCTAGGCATAAGTCTGGTATTTAATTCAAAATCTATGTATAATACTATTTGATTGACGACTTAAAATCGCTTGTTTGGCGATAACATACAAGTTGCTATCACCATATGTATGTTAGATTCTACTAAAAGAAATAGAAGCAGAAACATAAACAAATAAAAATGAATCCATATAGTTAACCCTCTGTTTTAGTTACTCAAATACATTTAACTACTTAACTAGATTTGTCCTCCCAGAGTTGTGATAATAATATTATAGGTAGTGATTTGTACATTATAAAAATACGTGTATACACTAGAATTATGCATAGAAGATGTTTTGTAGTGTATGTATCAAGAATTTAAGATAATGCAGTAAATAATTTTTTTTGTGTTTACAAATCACTAGTCTGGCATCAATTATAATTGAGTACAGAGTTAACCGTGTTTGAATAAGTCAAGACCTCTGTTTTCAAGTTAGTGACACGGATATAATTATAATTAAATTAAATTATATTAAATACATATATAAACATCAATCTATTTTAAAGGTACGTTTAGATCATGGAGACGAATTTGTCAAAGCTGCAAAGTTTGCAGCGACCACTAGATTTGGTAAATTAAATTGTTTGGGTAGCCAATCATTTCACTACATTTTGGCCACATTATACCAATTAAAAACCAATATGCATAATTATAATTATTCTTAACATTACTAGATAATACAGTATTAGGTGTTTGTCAAATTTAACCATATACTTCTCTTTTCAGAAAGCATATATAATGTACATACAAGGTATATAATTTACGCCCATTTATATCTTAGTAGTGGAATCTTTATCAAAAGGGAGATGATAAATAAAACGCCCAAGTTGATTCATACACCGCATTCTACAATAGTTAAAACTTACAATACAAGTATACAATAGCATAATTTTGATGTATGAATCAATTTATTTATTTTATTTGTCACCTCCCTTGTCAAAAATAGCATGCATTGTTCTTGTATCTTTGCCTGATATTGTCATTGAATTCATCATGGGTTAGTTGAGGCCTCTGCCCAAACCTTTTTTGCTAGCCACGAAACCATGCTTAAAGTGCTTTTGTCAAAACATCCATCGTTACTTAAGGTGAGTCAACTCCTCGAGTTTTAAAGATCGAAACATAATTCAAAAATAATAATAATAATAATAATAATAATAACAACTAGCGTAATAACCGCGTTATGCAGTGGAATATAACATTATATTATAATTGTGATTCAGTGATAGCCGTATATTATATTTGTTCTTCACGGATTATCTATAAGGGTGACTCAATAATAGTAGTTTACTCGTATATAGAGTTAAGAATTCAGAATACGGCGGTGAGTCTTATGAGTATGATAAAATTAATATTAAATAAAAATTACGTAAGTTATATTTAGAATTATTGAATCTTAATTTTAAGAGTTTCTGTAAAATATCAAGATGTCTTATATATTATAGCACATTACCTGCGCAATGCGGCGGTAACAACTAATTTATTTATTTTTATTAGGTACAATACTATGTTCGTTAAATATGATGTTAATATGTCATCTTTGAATAGTTACTCAACATTTTCTATCAATAGATAATGATTCAATTGATTAAATAACATGTCAAATACTTTACAAATAAGTATAGATATATTCTCACCAATTATATATGCTTAAGTCAATGATCTTTTTACTTCTTATAATGTAGAACAAAATTTTATTAACAATTTTGTAAATAAATAATATAACTTCAAAAAAGTAACAATATAAACCTTATTCTAACAAAAAAAAAAAGCTAAGTAATTTTTAAAAATTAAGACTTAATTATTTGGACATGTTTTATATGTACTATACATATAGATTATAGATATAATAATAATAATAATAATTTATTATTATTATTGTTATTACTATTATTATTAGCTACTTTGAATTTATCTGTTTGCATAGTGTCAAAGATATTCTAATAGAAAGATCACTAAAACTGGGAAAGTTGTCGTAGACATGACGACGAAGGACTCTCACAAAGCAAGATCATTTTTTTAAAAGCAAATGGAGTGGTCATTTAATCATTTCAGAAAAAGTCTGACACATCATCGTCACATCATTTTCACGTTAAAATCACACTTTAATTAATTTTTACCCGTACTCATCGAATTAAAAATTGGACCCACATTACAATATCTTTTACCTTTATAAATAGACTATCCAAACACAAAATAAAAGTAATAAAAAAAAGTAACTACCACTCAAAGTAGTAGCTACCCTTTTAAACCAACCATTTTATGAATCAAGTTGAGGATAAAAGTAATAACATCAAAGTGATTTTTAACCACATTGTGCCACATTACCCCACTCCCTTCACTTTAAGAGACTTGATTCTAACACCTTAGGAGTTGATTGATACTTGATACATCAAAATTATTTTGTGGTTTACTTCTACTATTAGTTTTAACTTTTATGCATTTTGATGTATCAATCAAGTTTTTAAGGTTAATATTTTAAAACTAGTACCTCAAATGCTTGTACTTGATCTACTCGATTGTTCTCCGTTTCTAAGCACGATTATGAATTATCAAGTTCCTTATATTGATTTATGACTTAAGAGAAATGATTGTAACAGCTTTAAAGACTGAACATTGAAATGTTTTTGATGGTTAATAAAGAAGATTGTACTATATAGTTACAAGTTTTAGATTTTGACCGTTTGTGGTTAATTAACATCATTTAAATCATGAATATCTTTTTATAAAGAAACTTTCATAACTGTAGAAAACAAAATCCGTAATCTAACAATAACTCAAATAGGATGTAAATTTTACCTAAAATCCGGCGGATTAGATTAGAAGGGAGGACATTAAAGGGTGATTCCGGTGGGAACATAAGCACATACTCGTTTTTATCTGGTGAGTCATCCGGCTGCTTATTGTAACCGGCCGGAAGTGGTGCATCTGGGCCCGAACTACACTCATGTTTCACCTCATCTGAGTAGCTAAAGAAGGTTTTGGAACCGAACTAAATTACAGTGTTTCAAAAACTTGGTTGGTTTTTTGTCGGGTCAAACAACCGATCTAAAAAATACTTCTTTTGAAGCCGTTGTAGAAAATTCGATCCAAACATTGGTTTTAAGAAAAACAAAATATTTTTTGTAGCATCCAAAACAACTCAGATCCAAAATACACAAAACAAACAAAATATATTAGTTGGTTTTTGGCACTGCTTGTCGTGTCAATTTTTTTTTTTTTTCGTTTTGTTCATTTGATTTCTTTCAAACCCAATAACAATATTAAAAATATAATCAACCATCGTATATACACTAAAAAGCAATTAAAAGCAAAATAAACCAAATTAAATTACATTTCTGTTTCAGCTCCCAACTAAACACGAGACATGTAACTAAAATGCATATCTGTAGCAGATTAAATGAGATTCTCTACTTACCTACAAATACTAAATAGAACATTAGAATCCACCATAAGAAAGACCTATATTTGAACATACCCATGCGACATGCTGTAAAACAATGACTGTATATCCTCTACTAAAGAACCATTATAAATGATTCACCTTGCCCACTGCATTGAAACGACTTGATTTTGCTACCAACAATGCATCCAAAAACATCATAAATTGAGCATCTTAAAATTACAAATAAACACATAACAATAATTAAAGGCAGAATCGTAATTTGTTATAGCTAAAAGCAGAATCATATCATAGTCCGTTTTTTACATACACCAACTTAAAACCAATAGGTAGGGTGCAACAACAGACCGAATGACATCTACTACACATATGGGGACATCGCTTCAGGTTCAACAAACATAATCAGTTCAATTATGTAACATATTGGGTATAACTAGATACCTCAATTTGCCATAACTAATGAACAACACATTACGTAAATATGAAAAGTGGTATGGTTTTTATAATCCTTTATAAACAACTACTAGGAACTTTCACAACTTATAAATATTTTGAGTATGGATATTTGTCGATTTTACATTAGATGTCAAATTGAAGTTACAATAGCAATATGTCAATAACATGATAAAAAAACAGAGGTATAAATTGCCGAGTTAACGAGCTTCAACAGAAACATAAGATAAAAATACATTACTAAAATAAAATCAAAATTCGAGTTAGGATTGGTTCTCACTATCTAGTGATTCGGAGAAATTAACCCGAAAGAAATTGTCATGGATTACGATCTAGTGATTCGTTGACGTCTTGGAGATCTGAGATTTTCAAAAACACTCCCTGCAACTAAAATCTCAAAAACAAACAGAGAATCATAATAAGTTATAGTTTTGTGAAATATCATATACATAAAAAAGTAAGGATTTCATTAGGGTTAGTTCTTACTCATCGAGGAGGAATTTTGGAATCCATTAGGCTAGGGTTTACTGTATAGTGAATTTGAGAATTTGAAAGGAGGAAATGAATCAAAATGGCCTGCTCATTTTCATTTAAAAACAATTAGTAGCACAATAAGAAAAGCTTTGTAAATGAAAAAGAATATTTAGTCGTACCAAAAAAAAAAGTTAATTTTAAAAAGAATAAGAAAAAATTATTGTTGGTATACGTGATTTAAAAAAAGTTTGGAACGCAAGAGAAGGGGCAGATTGAGAAATAGGTATATAGCGTGGTTGAGTTAATCGATCTAAAAAATATTAAATAGCCCGGTTCATAAGCAATGCATTCCAACAGATAATCAGATGACTCGTCTATTGTGAACCGATCGGAAATTTAATTAAATAGCGCGGTCGAGTCTAATCATTCTAATTGAGTCGTTCAAAATAACACTTTTTGCAGTGATGTGGAAAGGGCCGTTGCTTGGTTCATGAGATCAAGTGGGACACCATAGTTCACTATTTGAAAAAAGCCGTAATTCACGCATGATTTGGCTATGATCTCCTTTGCTTTTTTCCAGCCAGACTCGTCTCCGGCGCTGTAAATGGTGATAGATCGACTGTCGGAATAGTTGGTGCTGGGACATTGATTCGGGCACAAGATAAATGAATTCAATACTTCTTAGAAGACAAAAGTATCCTCCATGATTACACTACAAAAAATATTAGCTTGAATTAACGAGTGGAATATGTACATAAATCTTTTAAGTTTTTGATGAACATCGAGTTTAATTGAATGCACCATATATGTGTCTAGAAGACTAGAACATATATATATATATATATATATACAAGGCCGGTCGATTGATTTCGAGGACCCTGTGCGAAAAATAAAAATGGGCTCTAAATTTTTTTATATATAAATCAAATTCTATAAAATTATGATAAGGCGATAATTGTTATAAAAATAATCGAAACAAAAGAACAATAGTACAATAGATAATCTTATATAGTTACATAAAGCGTGAGGCTCTTCTTGCATTCTTGGAAGCAAAGTTGTTCAACAACTCTTCATAATCAATATTCTCTAATGTATAGTTCTCAATAGCTATCATTGCAATCCATTAAGTCTTTCTTGTGACATTGTTGATCGTAAATAGGACTTCAACAACTTCAGTTTTGAGAAACTTCTTTATGCAGACACCATTGTACTAGAATAGTCAACAAGGCTCTATATGCAATAATTGCATTAGGAAAACAATCGACCTTTTTCATATATTTTAAAACGTCAGTGGGGTTGGTAGTTTCACTCCGTAAGAACTTGTCAAGCAACTTTAACTCAAGATAAAGTTCATTGGCATCTATATCACCATACTTAAGTGCGGCTTCTAGACGGCTACAAAACAACTTAAGATCTTTGTCATCAAATCCCTTCAATTTTTCTGGAAACAATAAACCAAAGTTCTTTTCATACTCTTTGGTAATAGAATACCTTGCCCAAGCGTGGTTTTGAGATAGCGTAGCACCCTAGTAGCAGGATCCATACGGTTTTTTCTTTGATCGGCCACAAATTAACAAAAAACATTTACCGAATAAGCTATATATGGTATCGTGGCTTGCAAGTAGAGAAGTCTTCCCACTAGTCTTCTGTTTTGATTAGCATCAACCTTCACTGCTTCATCTCCTTTATCAAGTTTTAGATTCTGTTCCATAGGAAACGAACTTGGTCGACAACCTTGAAGACCACTATCTTCAAGAATGTCTAAGGTGTACTTCCTTTGACTAAGAACCAAGCATTTTGATGTGCGAGCTACTTCGATTCCCAGATAATATTTCAAGTTCCCAAGGTCTTTAATGCTAAACATCTCATCCAATTGAGCTTTCGTTTGTTGTATCTTACCCATGTTCTTGCCAACGATCATGACATCGTCTACATATATTAGTGCCGCAACATACACATCTTCCACTTTGTATATGAATAAAGAATGATCTGCTTTGCATTGATGGTATCCAAGTCGAGTGAGGGCAGTAGTAAACTTGTAATAACAGTTGCGAGAGGCGTGTTTACTTGTAATAACAGTTGCGAGAGGCGTGTTTAAGACCATATATAGACTTCTTTAATCTGAATACTATTGTTTCTTCTTTGGTGGAGAAACCTTGAGGAATTTTCATGTACACCTCTTCTTCTAAATCACCATGCAAGAACACATTATTGACGTCAAGTTGATGAATAATCCAATCTCGTTTGATGGCTAAGGCAAGTAATGTTCTCACAGTCACCAATTTCGCAACCGGGGCAAACGTCTCGTGATAGTCCACACCCTCTATTTGAGTAAAACCTTTGGCAAAGAGCCTTTCCTTGTACCGTTCAACTTCTCCACTTGGTTTGTATTTCCCTTTGTAGACCCACTTGGATTCTAAGGCTTTCTTCCCGGTTGGCAACTCTTGAAGAACCCAAGTTCCATTCTGTTCAAGAGCATGGATTTCCCTTTTGACCTTTTCATAGCTTCCCTCCAATTATGATCTTGTGATGCCTGATAGAAATTCTTTGGCTCATCATGAGGGTCGATGGTCTCTAAAAATGCTTTTTGAGATTCAGAAAATTTATCATAAGAAATATAGTGAGCTAGGAGATGTACCATGGAGGACGCTTGATTAGTGGGAGGGTGTGAGTTGCCTACCGAAGGGGGAAGGTTTACAACGTAGTCATCTAGACGCTTTGGTTGAGACCTGGTCCTTTGTTCCCTAATATTTTCCACTTCATGAATTTGGTCAGTGGCCACAGCACTCTACATGGTGTCATAAATGTTGGAAGTTGTTTCATGCAGATCAATTTCCCCTTCCTTGTAATCAAGTTCTTGTGTTGAACTTTGTTCATGACTTTCAGTAGAACCCACCTCATTGTCTCTGACAAAATCACTTTCAATTGCTAAGGCGTGGTTGCTTTCATCAATAACTCCCCCTGTCGCTTGATCCCTTTGGTTTATTTCAGCTTCAAATATATTTTCAAAAAAATCATCCTCCTTATTTCTTTTCTTTGATCCAACATTAGAAAAGGGAAACACTTTTTCTACAAATTTTACATCCCTTGACACAGCCATTTTTCTTTGTTCAATATCGTAAATTTTGTAACCCTTAGTACCACAAGGATAACCCATAAGGATGCCCGGTTTTTCTCTTGCTTCGAACTTGTCTCCTTTTGTGTTCGTGTTTCTTAAATAGACTAAACACCCCAACACTTTCATGTGCTCATAACTAGGAATCCTATTAAAAAGAATTTCAAATGGTGTTTTATTGTTTAAAAATTGGAGATGACAACCTATTTATGATATAGGTTGCTGTCAAAATACATTCGCCCAAAAATTGGACGGGTAAACTAGCTTGAAAACCTTAAGGCCCGGGCAATTTCAAGAAGATGTCAATGTTTTCATTCTACCACCCCATTTTGTTGTGGGGTGTAGGGACATGTCGTTTCTAAAATTATTCCTTGTTTTGTGTACAAGTCATTCATGTAAGTTGACGTGAATTCACCTCCATTATCAAACCTTATTCCTTTAATTGACTTTCCAAATTGTGTGTTGATCGTGTTGTAAAAGTCGACCAAGCAAGTGCTTGCTTCATGTTTGTGCTTGATCAAGTAAACCCAAACCGCTCTGCTATGGTCATCGACAATGGTCAAGAAGTAACTTGACCTAGAAAAAGAAGGTGTCCTATAAGAACCCCATATATCACGATGAACTAAATCAAAACATTTTTTTTAGTTTTTATTGAACTGAATGGAAAGGGCAGCCTTGTAAATTCCGCCTTAATAAAAGAATCACAAGTTTTATTTCCTAAATGAAAAGAAATATTTCTAACAGAATCGACCCGAGAAAGTTTGACATTGGAAGCGTGACCAAGCCTTTTATGCCATGTATCAACGGTGACCAGCATCGCCTTTCTTTCCTCCTTTATTCCCCCCAATCGGTGTAGACCTCCACTGCACCTACCCGCTCCAATCAAGCTCCTTGACCCCAAGCCCTGCATGACAAAGAAGTCAGGCTAAAACGTTATGGCACAATGTAGATCTCTTGTTTACCGACGAACCGACAAAAGATGGCATTTGAGGTTTGGTGCAAACAATCCTCCCTTTACCATCATTGCTCCCTTTAAAAGAAGCTCACCTTTCCCTTTTACAGGAATGGTATCACCATTAGGAATTGTGATGGGTGTCTTGTGGGCATCTGTTATTGTATTTTTGAGCAATTCATTTTATAAGTAATGTGTTCGGTTGCCCCTGAGTCAACGACCCAATCACAATCTAATTCAAAACTACCTGCCATGTTTGCCCTCGGTTTTGTTTCTGAGCCAGCAACACCATCGTCAACACTGAAGTGTTTAACAAACATTTTGTATTGCTCTTCTGTTAATCCTGGAACAGGACTCGAACCAGTTTCAGCAAAAGCAGCCTTTGGCTTTGTCATCTCCCTTTTTCCTTTTCCGGGCCACCATTCAGGGTACCCAATTCGTTTGAAGCACCCCTCTCGGTTGCGTCCGTCTCTTCCACAAAAACTGTAATGCTCAGCCTTATTATTGGAAGTACTTTTGTCTAACTTCTGCCCTCCTTTTCTTGGTTGTTGTCCCTCATGTTTTGCTGGAACAAAAGCTTGAAAAGCAGCGCTTCTTGGGTCGTTTTCTTGGCAAAGGAAATAGCCCTATGTTGTTCATCTTCTGCAACAAAGTGATAAGCCGTCGCTAAGCTTGGCGTTGGTTTCATTGCCAAAATCTGGGTCCGAATCACTGAAAATTCACTGTCAAGACCCATCAAAAACTCGTACATTCTTTCATTTTCTTTGAGTTCAACAAGTTTCTTCCCAAGCCCACGCGTACATCTCTCACATGTGCAACAAGGAATCGGTAAAACCGATTGTATTTTGTCCCATGGCCCATGTAATTTTGTATAGTAGGCCGAGACGGAAGTCCCATCTTGTTGAGTCACGATGAGTGATTGTTTCAACTCATAGGCCCTCGGTGCATTTTCCTTGCCAAACCTTTCTTTCAAGTCATCCCAGATTTCCTGAGCACTGTTAGCATACTTGACATTACTACGTATCTCCTTCTCCATCGATGTAGTGAGCCAGCCTATTATCATTGCATCGCAACGCATCCGGGCCATATAAGTTGATGCAGTCTTCTCCGGTTTCTTTATCAACCCATCGATGAAGCCAATTTTATTCTTGGCAAACAAAAAGTTCGTCATCTCTTGTGCCCAATCATTGTAACTGCAGTCGGTCAATGCTTCGTTTACCTGCATTTGTTTAGGATAATTTGGAAGCGTGTATATAAAACGGTGAGTTTGAGTCTATGGACTCGCTCTCGTTCTTGCGTCTGTCTTCTTCACCGTCAGCCATAATGAGGCAGCGGTTTTAGGGTTTTGAATATTTGAAAGGTATCTGCTCTGATACTATAAAGAAATTGGTATCACTTTTTATATGTTTTCTATATATTCGAGAGCCTTTACAAGATACATATACAACTCCAAAGAGAATAAAATAGGAAACTCTAACAAGAAGCGGACCAGAATATGGTCAAAATTGAACAAAAATAACACCCTCCAATAGTTTCTTGCTATTGAATCGAACAAATTAACTCTGGTTTAATTAACTGTTAAACCACAAACGGACAAAACATAAAGATATGAATGGATAAATAATCAAATACTGCCTTTTTCACCCGTTTTGGTCCCTAAAAATCTACGCTCTTCATTCTCAAAATGCCATCAAACAACAAAATGCAGTTCGGATACATCTTTAAAACAAAAATCAAGGACGAAACAAAATATAGACCTATGAACGGATAAGGATGCACCTATTAAGGATAGCTGACATATTCTTAAAGCTTAAACACGTTTGCAACTTTTATAGAAATGCTTTACATGAGTTGAGCCTATTCAGTTCTCTTCATTCTCTTCTTATGCTTCTTCTTCATCGTCTTCAGTGCCATTCTCCTGTACAAATATAAATGTTAAAGCCTAAGTTTGATATCTAGTACACTCAAATAAATAAATATCAGTTCATATTTATTTTTCTCATGTGATGATAATTAGGGGTGTTCAAATGGATGGATCGGTTCAAATCCGAACCGTATATATGAAACCAAATGGATTTTGGTTTCAAAAGTATGAATCCGATCCGTCCAAACAAATTCAAAAACCGAACCGATCCATCCGAATTACTATTTGGATGGATTGGTTTGGTTTTCAAATATCCATCCACATACACAAATATATATTATACTTGTATTTGCTAAAAGTACGTTAGATATTATAACAAAAATATACAAAATGATGATACTAAGTTTGATTTGTGAGTTCAAATCAATATCATCTTCACCATATATAGTGTTTGTGAAATTATCTATCACATTTACAATAGTTAATATGATTTTTAGCAGAATCTTCGATTCCAAAAGCACAAAATGTTAATCCATTGCCAACTGTTACATTTACAAATGATGAAAGTTAGCATATGTATATATCATATACTTGTCAAATGTAATCTAATGAAAATATATACTACCTATATATATAACTAGATCCTATATTGTTGCGAAATATAATTGTAATAGTATAACTTCTTCCTGTAGAGCCGAATGTCACCTGTCATGATATACATTTTAAGTAGTCACAACATAGTAGCATCCATTTGTAATTTCATAGCAACCATTTCAATAATTCTTGAAACTTAAAAACCACCAGTTAACCAACCTTTAAGGAAGCAGTGGGTTAGTCACTTAAATTGTTGCAAATAATTGGAATTAATCCACTAAAGAACATGAAACAGTTATATATATATATATATATGTAAGAACCATAACTAATTCCAACCTTACAAATCCAAAATGCTTAGATCCCCAACCATCTTAGACAATTCTGTTAAAATAGACAGCATTAAACAAAATAATTATTACGAACAAATATAAGAAAGAAGTGAAAAAGTACTAGTTATTAAAGTTATACCTTCATCAAGTTTCTCAACGTCAAGAATGTCTTCTTCAATATTCAAACGATTATGAGATTTTCGAATCCAATCTTGAGAGCATAAAAGTGCCTGGACCATTTTAGGACTCAAAGAGGTCCTAAATGAATCGAGAACCCGGCCTCCGGTGCTAAAGGATGATTCCGATGCAACGGTTGAAATGGGAACAGCCAATATATCTCGCGCCATTTGTGAAAGAACAGGGAATCGATTGCTATTCACCTTCCACCAAGTCAGTATACAAAAATCAGTCGTGTCATCCTCGCATTCTTCTTTTAAGTACTTATGCAATTCAGATTTCCCCTGTACACCACCACCCGATGAGTTCTTAAACTTCTTATACCTCTCCTTCATGTCACACGAAAGAGCTTCTTGCACACTGCCCTTATTTAATCCTTGGCTTTTCTCATTACTCTTAGGCTGAAACTTTTTTCGGTATGCCTTAAAGAGTTCAACGGTTGCAGCTTTCACTTTTCGAGTCATTCTATTCTCATGTTCATCACTAGTTTCATCATTTGATTCATCAATAGAATCATCTTCATCAGATTCATCATGAGTTTCTTCAACGAGTTTACCATCTTTACTTTGCAATTCAGAGAAAACAAAATTCACATACTGCAGTTTATGACGGGGATCAAGAACCACTGAAACATAAATCAACATGTTCATTTTTCCTATGTCACCCCAATACTTGTCATATTTTAACTTCATCTTCTTTGTCATGGAAGCAAAATCAGTGTTAGTACTTTGAATCCACTCTAACAACCGACAATCAATATCAATAATCTCATGAAAGAAAGTGTTAGAAGTGACATACAAAGACCCAGAAATTCTTAAGGTAAGCTCATAAAAGCTCTTAAGGAAAGTGACAAACATCTCAACCTTTTTCCAATCTTCCTCTTTTGGAACTCCATGAGTTGATTCCAATTCAAACTTGAAATTAGGATCTTCACTTTCAAACCTCGCAAATGCTCTCTTAAATTTTAAAGCACTACTCAACATCAAGTACGTAGAATTCCACCTTGTGCAAACATCTAAGCACAAAGAGCATTTACTTTGGATTTTTTCAAACTCAATACAAGACTTAAATTTAGCTAACCTAGAAGGTGAATTTCTAACAAACTTCACAGCAGCTCTAACCTTATCAATAGAAACACTTCCTTCTTTTAAACCATCAGTCACAACCAAATTGATTACATGGGCAATACACCGCATGTGTAAATGTTTTCCTTTTAAAACATCAGTACCCCATTGTGTTATTCTAGATTTCATGTAACCTACTGCTATATCATTTGAGCTTGCATTATCAACTGTGATAGTCAAAATTTTATCAATCCCCCAATCTAACAAGCACTTTTCAATCATTTCACCAATTTGACTCCCTCTGTGACTTACTATGGGACAGAAATTCAGAATTTTCTTGTGTATTTTCCAATCACGGTCAATAAAGTGTGCCGTAAGACACATGTAATTGACCCTTTGCAATGAAGTCCAAGTATCAGTGGTTAAAGAAACACGTTGGCCACTACTAATAAACCATTGTTGCAATTTTTTCCTTTCATCTAGGTAAAGTTGGTAAATATCTCTAGCAATGGTAATTCTAGAAGGAAATTGAAACTTTGGGCATGCAAGTGACATGAAAATTCTAAAGCCCTCCTTTTCAACAAATCTAAATGAAAGCTCGTCAATGACTAACATACGTGCCAAACCCATTCTAATGGCATCCTGATCATATCTCCAACAAGAAAGCATATCCTCATGTCCATTAAAAGAATTATTTTGAATATTCAACAATGATTGTGTAGGAGGATGATCAGGGTTATTTGGACACATATTAGAATGCTTAAGCATATTGGATGTTCCACTGCTTGTACTATATGTTTTATTAGGACAGTACTTACATCTTGCTCGTTCGGAACCGTCTTTGTCGACGTACTTAACAAATTGATCCCAACAAATTGATCTTGTTTGCATTCGCTTTCTTTTCAATGTTTGAGTAGCTTTAGGTGGACATTCTGGACGTTTACTTGTATCTCGGGTTGATGTGGATCCATGCTCATATGTACTTCTATTTTGTGGTGTTGTTGGTGCATCTTTCATTGCATCAGAAGACATCTTAAAAATAGTAAATAAATTGGATTATAAAACCAAATTAAATGAACAAAAGATATTAAATAAAGCTTCTGCTGGTGTACCTGAACCACAAATTAGAACATATGGATGCAAAATGTGTAATGGTAATAGAGATTTTATCCAAAATGGTAGGAAAACAGGAGGAATATGGAAGGAAACGTAGAGGTGTGGGCTAAATTGGGGGGAAAGTAGATGTCATGATTGGAGGGAAATAAAATGGGGGGAAAGTAAATATTTTGCTGTACTATTTTATAGTATTATATATAGATTTAGATATTTATGAAAAAATTAATAATTTAGTAAACTATTTTGTATGTGTATGCATATATATAATGTTTTGAAAATTAATACTTATTTCTTATTTGGTTTATTTAGATAATCCGGTTTAAAATTTACGAACCAAAACCAATCCATGATCCAAAATTATAAATTTGGTTTTAGTCCGAACCAATCCGAAAATCCAATTATCCAAACTATATAGTCCAATCCAAATTATCCAATTGGATAATATGGTTTTATCGGAACTGTGAACAGCCCTAATGATAATATTAGGTATGCACTATTAAACATGGAAACTTAACCAAAACGGAAATGCTGCAAATTTCATATATTTGTAAGCAATTACCAACACCCCTCAAAACTAGAAAACGAAATACAAGCACTTTTACTGAATCCGAGCATTTTACCTCTTCAATAGCATCAAGACCTTCTTCATCAGCATCCTTTAACGAAGAAATTGCAACAAGAAATCGGTGAAAAGATAAATCGGCAGATAAGACAAACAAACATGTATCACGACTCATAAGAAAATGAATTTCAGATGTAAAAGGAAAATTACATTGTTGAAATACATAAGAGGGTTGGTCCATAAATCTTCCTTGATTATTTCAGCAACCTGCAAAATGAGCTTCATCGTTGTAAGTTGTAGCATTATCAAGATTTAACTTATACTTGCTGATTATGTATAACCCCAAGTGAAAGGTACCTCGTCATGAATTTCATCCACGTCGTTTTTCTTTTCTGTTTTGTTGAACCAGCTAAAAAAGCTGCACAAACATATCAACTGAAATTACCAATATATTACCTAAAAAACCAAAATAACGCCGAAAGATCGTATCTTTATGTCAACATTAATGGAAATTTAACAAACAAAGAGGGTAATAGAAGGAAGAACCTGTCCTCTTTGTGAGGCCGCTTATTTCCATCTTTCTCATGTGCAACTCCATTGGAAACACTCTACAAAAAGTAGAATGAAGTCAAGCTCAAGCAACAAAAATATTCATTGAAAAATGTATCGGTAATTTTTTTTTAACATTCCCTCTTTCCACTTGATAGGAGTAGCAGTGACTTTTGTTGTTCCCTCCTCAAGGAAGGCAAAAGTCTTCGTGAGTTTTGTGTCTTCGAAATACGAGTTAGGACTGAGGTTCTGAAAAAAGTAAAAAACTGCATAAATAAATAGAAAACTTCGACTCAAATTAAGTAACCAAATATAGAGAAGAATTACTCACAAATGTGATTGAATAACCAGACTTCGTATCTTTAAAATCTTCGACTTCTATACAGGTTAAATGCTTAAATATCTATCATAAAACACGTAACAAAATGGTCATTCAACATATTAGCTAAATTTTATATGTGCGAACAAAATCATTAAACTAATTGGTAAACAACCGACCTTTTGATCTTCTTCATTGAGAAGATCAGAAAGAACAGGGTGACACATGAATTGCATCAACAAGCACAGATGAGACTCAAATGAATAAAGAACAACATCATATCTTATAGCAGATCAAATAGTTCACTTACAGCAGTCAACCAGAAATCGGGAATCGATTTGATGAGATCACCACGTTTACTGTACACACGCTTTCGAACCTAGTTATATTTCTGCTCCACTTCCAACACTTCTTCACTTGCTTTCTCAATAATCTAGATCCCAAGCAAGTAATACAAAAACAAAACACACAAAATAGATTTCACTATGATTCCATTAAAATCATGCTGCAATGTGGGACTAAATTCATATATTACATATCTTTCTTATAAACCCAATTCACAAAACAAAATGAAAATAACATATATAAGAGCCAAATTTTAAGTGCAAATGGAACAAATTTATGCCAAAAGGTGAAAACTTATATACACAATTTTTTTTTTTTTTACAAATTGTCAAACGTATATCTAAAAAACTATAATAAAGATTGATAAATTGATACTGACATCAAATTAATATCAATTGATAAATCTCCAATTGATGATCAACAATGGCTTACTTATTAGCTTTTTCTACATATTTTAATCTTATATATAATGTGACATTTAATATTTAATATATTAATATGTTTATTTGCATATGCTATATTGTTATTGTTAGTAGCTGATTTAGTTTGTGTATTTTGTGTTGCAGCCCAGTTGTTAGTTTGGCTTATCCTCTGTAAATTTGATTTCAATCATTCTTGTTTATATCCTATAGTTCAGTTTTATTGTTTAATCATTAAATAATTTGCTTTTATTTTTCTTCTTTTTTCTTTTTTACATAATAGATATGCGTCGAGCAGGGAAATTGAGACTAAATCTCCGATTGACGATCAACAATGGCTTACTTATTGGGTTTTGTATTCGATGATTACTCTCTTTGAGCTGACCTTTGCTAAATTCATTGAATGGTAATAATAATGTTGTTTGATTGATATTCATTGTATTGTTTTGAATAAACTTATCATGTGTATTCATATGCTATGTTCTCCCGAGTTTCGGTATTAACTTAATTACCTGTGTTTGAAGGGGCGATTGGGTAAGACATTTTGTATCTGAAGGTTTTATTGATAAAACTTACAATAAAGTGAATCTTTCTATGATGAAAAAGTTCAGATTTTTAATTAGTTTTCTGGTGACTGTTTTTTACACAAACAACTACACGAAAAGATGTATACTCTACTTGAAAGTTGGAAAATCGAAATGCATCGACTGATTTTGCAAGCTCGAAAACTTCATTTTGTTTGGAGCTTGAGCGAGTTCTTCGTCGATAGTCTGCACATAAGATTTTGCGGTATTAACCATGATTTTAATACACTCTTTATGATTTTATGGTTTACTTTCTATTAGATGCTAGTTGGAACTACTTAAGTTAATTGCTCACACGTATCTTTTTAGATCCTTTTGTAACAGAGGATGATTTTCGTTAGACTAATATATAATCTTAAAGCATTGAACAAAATCGTCTTCAGCTTCAATACTGAAAAAGCTTGAACTTATGTTCTTTTTGGCACTTGTTAGGATCCCATTCTGGTCATATGCAAAGCTGCTTGTAACCTGCTGGTTGGTGATACCATATTTTAGAGGTGCTGCGTATGTTTACGAGCAATACGTTAGACCTTTTTACATGGGAAAACAGACTATTAACATCTGGTATGTGCCTAGAAAGAAAGATGTCTTCAGTAAACCAGATGACATCTTAACTACTACCGAAAAATATATTCAGGAACATGGACCAGACACGTATCAAGAAATCATTCATCGTGTATGCCATCTCTCCATTTTATTCTCACACTTAGAAAGTTCCTTTGTACAGAGCAGGCTGCGTAACAAGGCAAAACGGGATTGGGTTGAACCACATATACCTTTTTGGTTTTTTGTTCATTTGTTATATATGTTTGATGCTTAATTATCGCATTAATTGTGAATACGTACAAAATATCATTACAACGATAATCTAAATATTAGAACAAAACTATTTATGTGATCGAGGTTATATGCAATAAATATTAACTTTGTTACATCTTTCAACTCATTCCCCTTGTAGCTAAATTTGTAGAGTTGGCCTATTCGACCCGTTTGAGAGAAAAACACAACCCAAGTTGGACCAAATTACAAATTAATGGGTCGAAATTGCCTCCACTCATTACAACACTGCAAACGAGATAACACAACCCATCTTAATTCATTTTGTAAATGCCTAAATTTCATAGTATGTTATTCAGATGAGATCTTTGACTGATGATGGTGGGTCAAGTTTGCTCCTTTTCCTCATAGCCTGATAATCCTTGTAATAGAATCCTTTGTACTAGGGGTTTACTCCAATCTCTTGAGTAAATTTCGGCAATGGCTCCACCCATTTGTCTCCTTGTAAGCTGTAGAAAAAAGAAAACGCATGCCTGTTTCTTTCCTTCGGTCTCATCACTCTATATGTTCCACTTTTCCTGAAGAGGCTTTGCACCCGGAATAGGACCGATGCAGATCCAGAAGAATGGGTCTAGGCTTTCAAAAATATAAATATGCAAAGGGTAAGGTAAAGAGAGTATTTTGAACCACCAACCTGATATAAGGATTCTAGCTCGTCCACTTAGAGCAGATGGAGATTCTCGAACAGGAAAAGTGGCACTCGACATCTATTAAACAAGACCAAGAACAAAGCCATACCATGCCCTCGGGAGAAACTAGTGATGATTGCCATGAATGCAGCCCTCGAGGACGTGTACAAGAAGGTCTTTGCCGATTCCTATCAACATGGTGCACCTCAAAGGGGGGTAATTGTAACATATATACTATAGATGGCATTTGTTTTTGGTCAAAAGTTGAAAAGGTTACATGAATAACATCACTTAAGTTAACAATCAAGGTGCCCTTTGAGGGGATCACTGGAATCCATTTCCCATCCTTGCATACCTCTAAACCTCCTATGTCTTCCAGGAGGATGATGGTGATCAAGTTTGTGTCTTCATGTTCAAATTTGCCAATTTGTCGGTTTTAGTCGTCAAAAGATACCTCATCATCATGAAGTCCCTGCTTCGATCATCGTTGTAGTTCTTGAGAAAATCGGGAGGGAGCCCTAGACACTCGTTAATTACGCCCTTATATATTTTGCAAATCTTGTCAAGATAATCAAACATCTCTTCTAATGTGTTCCTACAAATTATTGGAGTTTTCTTAGAAGGTGCTACTATGTAATCTTAGAAGATAATATTACATCTTATATTTCATACCTTTTCGATCTGTCTATTATTGCATATTACCTAAATACTAATAAACTAATGACGTATAAGTCTAAAACCATGCTGGGGAGGACATTGAAGGGTGATTCAGGTGGGAACATGATCAGCTACTCATAACTATCTGCTGACTGGTCCACGTGCGTGTTGTAGCTGGTGGGAAGTGGTGCATCTGGGCTGGAACTAGACTCCCGCTTCACCTCATCCGAGTAATTGAAAAAGGTCTTGGACAGCTCCACCGCCTGGTTCATGAGATCAAGTGGGACACCATGGTTCAGTATTTGAGAGAACCCATAGTCTGCACATGCTTCGGCAATTGTCTCTTTCGCCTTATTCCGGCCAGACTCGTCACCCGCTGTGAAGAAAGGTGAGAGATCGACTGTAGGAATAAATGATGCTTCGCATCTTGTTTTTTTTTTTTTTTTTTTTTTTTTTTCTGTTTGGCTCTACATTGCTGCCTTTCTTGTATTGGTAGTAATATTTTATCAAGTGGGTACTTAGTTATTAGCTTAGCTATGCATTACATGAGGCTAAGATTTTATAAGTTGATTAAATTTATATAAATATTTTTTGAGCAATGATTCTATTAGAAAGAAATAATAAATTCTTTGACTTTTTTTGTTGAAACAACAATGGGGGTCATCGTTGGTGACAATAATAACAAACCAAATATTAATATTAAAAATGTTGCTCATAAGTCTTACCTAATACATGCAAATTAAACAACACTTACGAAAAGAACACACTCATTTTTATCCAGACATAAGATTAATGCAAATAGTCTCACAAATTTTGTTGCCAAAAAACAAACCAATGTCATCTTCTTGATCGACTTATTCAAACATCGGAAATAACCAAACTTGATTATTTCGTTTCATGGATTACTAAATTTCGTAGTTTGTGATTCGAATGATATCTTCAGGTGTTGATGGTGGGTGAGTCTTGTTTTTCAACCTCAAAGCCTGATAATCTTTGTAATAGAATCCTTTGTACTTGGGTTTGACTCCGATTTCACTAGTGAATATGGGCAATGGCTCAACCCACTTATCTCCTTGCAAAGTATAGAAAAACACATACGAATGTCGACTTCTTTCCTTAGGGCTCACCACCCTATGTGTCGCACTTTTAAACTTCTTATTGCTCAATACCTATAGATTTCGATCAAAATAACAATCATAACATGAGAAATCGTATGTACCTGGCCTAAAAAGTTGGTCAAACGTTACATGTCAACCAACTAAAACAATGATTGAAAATGGACATTTTCAAAATATTACATAATTGATATTTGACGGAAGATCAATTTTTAGGCCTAAATTTCATTTCTAGCTCTTCTAATGGTACTTTTTTGTTAAGTATTTTATATATATTACCTGAATACAATCACTTAAGTTGACAACTAATGTGCCCTTTGAGGGAATCACTGGAATCCATTCTCCATTTTTGGATACTTCTAAACCTCCTACGTCTCCTTGGAGGACCATGGTGATTAAATTTCCATCTTCATGTTCAGTGATTCCGGTGTTCTCAATTTTCGTTGCTGGAAAATATCGCATTCCAAGCATGAAATCCCAGCTTCGATCGTTGTTGTATTCTTTGAGAAAATTGGGTGGGAGGCCTAGACACTCGTTTATTATGTCCTCCAATATTTGGGCAGTCTTCACAAAATAGTTGAACATCTCTTCTAATGAATTCCTTCAAAATTAAGGGGAAAAAAACACTTAGAAGGTATAACTTATACTAGCAGAATGCCTGCATGATGTAGTGAGTAAAAGTTGAGTTTCGGTTCATTCGATATAAAGTATTTACATCATATGATATGGCTTTTAAAAGGAAAATCACTTTTTTGCCTTTTAAAAAAAATGTTAAAGCAAAATACCCAAAACAAATATATAAAAAATATCGTTGGGAATTCGATGGTCAGATTGTGAGTTGCGAGTGTCGGGTTGCAAGTTCCTAATGGCTAGGTGGCAAGTTGCGAGATGTGGAATCATCGGCTAGATTGAGAGTTTAACAATTAATATATTTTAATATATATATATATATACATTCTTTTACTTTTTTATTTTTATATTACCCATTATGTACGTAATATTGATATCTTAAAATATGATAGAAAATGAAAATCTTGAATATAGAAATTGACAGCATAAAAACGAAATTAAAAGTGTAAATAAACTCGTAAATTTATAATTTCAATAAAAAAACACAATTAAGAACTCGTTTTTTAATTTTTTATAACACTTAAAAAAGTGTAAAATTGGAGGAAAGTTGATTTTGAAGGCTTTTGAGAAGAGATTTGACTACAAATGATGGACGCACCGCCTATAGCAGTTTACTAACATGTTTGTCTCGTTCCGACCTTTCCACTCATAATTAACATGTCTCGAAACTTCTTGTGGTTCAAAAATTATCTCATATTTTTATTAGTTTAAGTTTGAATGATAGTAGTATATATGAGAAATTAGGATATATAGGGATATGTTAGTAATTTCAAGTGAAAAACTAATACTATTGCTAGGAGTAAAGTAATAATTTCCGTCTTGAAAAGTTATCTAAAAAACTTTATATATTAATATAGAAATATAAAAAAGTTTTAATTAATCAAAATCGAATGTCATATATTTATTACTAAAGTTTAATAATGATAGTATTAATGAGATTTTAATACATGTATAAGTATGTTAATAATTTTAAGTAGATTTTTAACTATTAATTGTAATATTATGACTAGCTTAGTAAATTCCCTCTAAAAAAAATATTATAAATATATTTTATATATATATTGAAAATGTATATATAATTTGTAGCTGGAAGTTGGGCATAATATATACTGCCATCGTCCTCAGTGTCTCCGCCTGTTTTTGTCACTTTAATTTGGGGGTCACGATAACATTAGGTTAAGAGTTAAAAAGAATTTGACAACTAAAAGACACATATGATTTCTTTTAAAAGAATCCTAATAAATTGATCTAAAATTTGGTTGAATTCATTTATATTTTAACAACATAAACAAAGCAGTTTTTCATTATTCATATTTATTATCGGTTTTGAGAAAATGATAAAGATATATAGCCTAAGGAGTGTCAAATGAAAATGTTTTTAGTGTTTAATAAGATTTTATTTTACGGTTAAATTTTTCAGATTTTGATTGTTGATGAAGGTACCATGATTTATGCATGTAAATTGCTCTTAAAAACGAGGCGTCAAACTAACAAAAGATTAATTTATTTTGTAACTTGAATGTGACTTTGAACTACAATTGTCTTCTTCATATACATGTCTTATTTAACATAAGATATACATGTTAGTTTTGAGAACATATCAACCAATTCAAAGACCTGGAAGAATTCAACCAAAGTTCTCAAAATTCTGAAATAAGAAATTGTTCAATATCCTCATCAATCATCGGTAAATGTTTATCTTCGAAATTAACTAGAAGTGCCTAGAAGTCAACAAAGTTGCCATTTTCTATCAAGTTAGTTATTCATTTTTTTAACGGTGTTCAATCAGTCAGGTTTCGAGTTAGTAGAGTCATTTGATTTTTGGCCAACTCTCAATTGACTCGAGACTCAATCCAAAGCATAAGTCCCCGATCCAAAGCATCCAAATAAAAGTTTGGGTTATTCAAATGCTGTTTACCGAAATAAGAGAAATTTTGAGTTATGATTTAGATTATTGAGATAACAAAATTGCCCATTACCAATTTAAAGCATTTAAATTATTTATAGAGGGTAATTTGGATAAATTGATGTGAATTTGAGGTATTCGGATTGAGTTATATGAGCAATTAGAGTTGTACGTGGGTTATTCAGATTGGAATATCTATACTACTTAATAAAGTATTTGGCACATTAACATGTTTTACAAAAGAGTAATAGTAAAAGACTATTCTACCCTTCTAACAATCGTTATTAGTTTTTTAATAATTAAAGTTAATGCAATTAAATACTTTCTAACCATCATTATTAGTTTTTTAATAATTAAAGTAGATGCAAATTAAATACCCTTCTAACCATCTTTGTTAATTTTTTAATGATTAAAGTAGATGCAAATTCAATACCCTTCTAACCATCTTTATTTACCCGAAAACCGGCTAACTTGAAATCAACCCAAACCCGTCAACTTATTTACATAAGTGGGTTATGTGACTCGTGTTCATATCGATTATTTTTGACTTGCCAACTCATATATAAGAATTGAGAATTAACTTTTGAGCCGCCAACCAGAACTTTGCATTAACTTTGAGAATGAAATTTAATTTTTTTATAACTTAATGGGTCGACTCATTAACCTGAACCTTGACACAATCTTAACTTGAAATTGAAAGCATTGCAGGGCTTCAGCTTAAAAGTTGATGGGTAGAAAATGTTAACCTTAACCATACCTATTTTTAGGGATGACAATTTGGGTTGGGTTGAGTCGACGGGTTTAGGTTGGTGGGATGGTGGGTCGTAAATGGTCAACCCAAACCCAACCTGAATTTTAAATCGGGTTGAGAATTTCAACCCAACTCAAAACTCATTAATCCGGACTCGACCCAGGTAACCCAAGTTTTATTTTATTCAAAAGGTTTTCAAGTCATTTTCGGGTTAATAGGTCAGTTTTTGGTCAAATGGGTCACATGGGTCAAATAGGTCACGTCAGTCAATATTTTCAAAAATAATGGGTAATATATTAATAAGCATAAAAATGATTTTTAAATTCTAAAAATAATCTTAAAAATTTTATTTATCAAATTAAAAAAGTTCAAAATGTTTTATTTATTAAATTAAATATATATTTTTTTAAATTTAACTTACTTTTTTTTCGGGTCATCAGGTTGAAGTGACCCAAACCCGACCTAAAAAAATATCAGGTTGGCAGGTTGGTGGCTTAACAATGTCTACCTAAACATGCTAATTTTCGAGTCGGTCTCGGGTCGTGTCGAAAATTGTCAACCCTACCCATTTTCTTTTCATGTAAGTTAAGGATCAAGTTTCGAATCGTATTGAGAATTTTCACCCTAACTATATTTATTTGAAGCATGACGTACCACTATTTTCTTATTTTCCCTTAAAATATCATAAGTTATTGACCAAATAAATTAACGCATTTAAAGCTTTTAGTGGCCGCTGCATCGCGCGGGTAAATGCTAGTAAAATATATATATCTTATGACTATGCTTATCCAGGTGTGCCCAATTGAAAATATTCAGAAGCGAACTATTAAACCGATTTCTTAATCGCTTAAAAACCAAATCAAATCCAAATAACTCGACCCAAATAATCCGGACAACTGATAGATCGTTTGGATTATTTGGTTAAACCAAATAACAAACACACCTAGGTTTTTTTCACACTGTCGAATCCTAGAAAAAATTTCATGCACTTGCTTAGTTTGGACTTATTATTTATAATCACAATTTTTATACGTATTATGTATTTATCATTGTTTCAAAAATCGGGAAGACAAAAATAGATGTAGAAATTACCTGAATTCTGGTGGATTTGTGGGGAAGACATTAAAGGGTGATTCAGGTGGGAATATAAGCAGGTAATCATTTTTATCCGGTGAGTGATCCGGTTGCTTGTGGTAACCAGCAGGAAGTGGTGCATCCGGGCCAGAACTCGACTCACTTTTCACGTCGTCCGGGTACTTAAAAAACGTCTTGGAAAGGTCCATTGCTTGATTCATGAGATCAAGTGGGACACCATGGTTCACTATTTGAAAGAACCCATAGTCTGCACATGCTTCGGCTATTGTCTCTTTCGCCTTATTCCGGCCGGACTCGTCACCCGTGGTGAAGAAAGGTGAGAGATCGACTGTAGGAATAAATGATGCAGGCATCTTGCTTTTTTTTTTTTTTTGTTAGGCTCTACCCTTCTGCCTTTCTTGTATTGCTAGTAATAAGTGGGTACTTAATTATCAGTTTAGCTATGCATTACATGAGGCTAAGATTTTATAAGTTGAGTAAATCTATATAAATATTTTTTGAGCAATGATTCTATAGAAAGATATAATAAATTCTTGACTTTTTTTATATTGAAACAAGAACTGGGGTCATTGCTGTTTAAAATAATAACAAACCAAATATTAATATTATAAATGTTGCTCATCCGGTTAACCGGTTTTTGTAATTTTGAAACCGGTGGCCGGACCGTTAGTGGTAGTTCTAAGTGCTAAGTTTAAAACTTGATCGACATATTCAAACATCTGAAGCAATCAAACTTGGTTATTTCGTTTCATGGATTACTAGCTTCTGTAGCTTATGTTTGGAATGATATATTCAAGTGTTTATGTGAGTTGATAATCTTTGTAATAGAATCCTAGGTACATGGGTTTGACTCTGATTACACTGGTGAATATGATACGGGCCCTAACATAGTGGATCGGGTCCTTATGTTTCCAACGGCTCATGATTAGGTTTCGGTGAATATAGGGGCTTCACGTAAATGGCCATAACTTAGGCTTCGAGGCACTATTTTAGGCCGATGACCTGTCGAATCGAAGCTTGGAGCGAGTAGGACAACATCCTAAGAGCCAACAGAGTTGAATCAATCATAACCGCGGTATTCTTTGAATGAACGTGTGTTGGAAGAGATTAACATGGTATTATGTTAGTCAACATGTTTAATCTATATTCATTTGTTTGTACACTGCATCAGAATATGGGCAATGGCTTAACCCACTAATCTCCTTGAAAAGTATAGAATAACACATACGAATGTCGGCTACTTCCTTTAGGTCTCCCCACCCTATGCATTGCACTTTTAAACTTCTTATTGCTCAACACTATAGAGATGTACTATAGGAATAACGGTGAGAGATCTACCGTAGGAATAACTGGTGAAGGCGTTCTGTTTTCCTCAATCTAGCTCTTTATTGTGCCTTCAAATGGTCCTTTTAAATAGTTAATTTATACTGTATTATAAAGTTACAAAATGGTTCTTACAAAATATTAGAAAACGACCAAACATTAAAATGAACGTATTCAGACAAAAGGTCAAGAAAGTTTCAAAAATACCCAAATGTAGGTAATTAAGGTTGGTCAATTGACACATTTAAAACACAACAATTTCAATTTCCCGAATAAAAGTATAATATACAATGAAAAACTCACTGCAGGTTACATTTTGTTGAAAAATTTTAAGTTTCATTTACTTTTTCAAGAACAAACCCAATGTCTTCTTCTTAGTAGTAGCTCTAAGAGCTAAGTTTTATACTTGATCCACATATTCAAACATCGGAAACAACAAAACTTGATTATTTCATTTCATGGATTACTAAATTTCATAGTTTGTGATACGAATGATATCTTCAGGTGATGATGATGGTAGGCGAGTCTTGTTTTTCAACCTCAAAGCCTGATAATCTTTGTAATAGAATCCTTTGTACTTGGGTTTGACACAGATTTTACTAGTGAATATGGGCAATGGCTCAACCCACTTATCTCCTTGCAAAGTATAGAAAAACACATAGGGATGTCGGCTTCTTTCTTTAGGGCTCACCACCCTATGCGCCGCACTTTTAAACTTCTAATTGCTCAACACCTATAGATTTCGATCACATTACAATCTATATCACATGTTAAATTGTATGTAGCTGGCCTAAAAGGTTCGTCTAAGGCTAAGATTTTGTAAGTTGATCATATTCATATAAATATTTTTTGATCAATAATTTTATAGAAAGAAATAATAAATTCGTGACTTTTAATTTTGTCTTGAAACAAGAACAGGGGTCATCGTCGGTTACAATAATACAAGACCAATTATTAATATTAAAAATGTTGCTCAAAAGGCTTACCTAATAAATTCAGGACAAACAACACTTATAAAAACAGCACACTCATTTTATCCTGACATAAGATTAATGCAAGTAGTCTCACAATTTTTGTAGCCGAACAACAAACCAATGTCTTCTTCTTAGTTGTAGTTCTAAGTGCTAAGTTTAAAACTTGATCCACATGTTCAAACATCGGAATCCACCAAACTTGATTATTTCATTTCATGCATTACTAAATATTTGTGATTCGAATGATATGGTTCTGTTGATGGTGATTGAGTCTTGGTTTTCAACCTCAAAGCCTGATAATCTTTGTAATAGAATCCTACGTACATGTGTTTGACTCCGATTTCACTAGTGAATATGGTCAATGGCTCAACCTACTTATCTCCTTGCAAAGTATAGAAAAACACATACGGAAGTCGACTTCTATCCTTAGGTCTCACCACCCTATGCGTCACACTTTTTTAAACTTCTTATTGTTCAACACCTATAGAGATCTCCTGTAGGAATAACTACCCAAATGTAGAATTTCCGTAATAAAAGTGTAATATACAATGAAAAACTCGCTGGCGGTTGCTTTTTGTTGATAAAATTTTAAGTTTCATTTATTTTTTCAAGAAAAATTAAACTTTCAGTCATGGAACTGGACTATCGCTTCACCTCATCCGAGTACTTGAAAAAGGTCCTGGACAGCTCCACTACCTGGTTCATGAGATCAAGTGGGACACCATGGTTCACTATTTGGAAAAACCGATAGTCTGCACATGCTTTGGTTATTGATTCTTTCGCCTTATTCTGGCCAGACTCGTCACCCGCGGTGAAGGAAAGTGAGAGATCGACTGCAGGAATAAATGACGGACGCATCTTGTTTTTCTTTTTTTTTGTTTGGCGCTACGTTGCTGCCTTTCTTGATTTGTATTTATCAAGTGGGTACTTAACTATTAGCTTAGCTGTGCGTTACGTAAGGCTAAGATTTTGTAAGTTGATCATATTCGTATAAATTTTTTTTGATCAATGATTTTATAGAAAGAAATAATAAATTCGTGACTTTAATTTTGTCTTGAAACAAGAACAGGGGTCATCGTCGGTTACAATAATACCCGACCAATTATTAATATTAAAAATGTTGCTCAAAAGGCTTACCTAATAAATTCAGGACAAACAACACTTATGAAAACAGCACACTCATTTTATCCTGACATAAGATTAATGCACGTAGTCTCACAATTTTCCTTTTCTAGACATTTTTGTTTTCTTATTTTTTGCCTTTTTTGTCGCAGCATGTGTTCTATGTGTTAGCTGCTTCTTATGTTTAGGTTCATCTGTACACTGAGCTAAACAAGTATTTTAGTAATTTTCATTTATTTATTTATAAACTTTTAACAGATACATATGGATATTATAACCTGAAGTTTTTTTGCGTTTATGTAGTCTCTTTAATCTTGAATTTGATGCGTGAATTGCAAATATCTAGTCTTCTCTTTGCTGGCTATACTTCATCAGATTTCTCAGAGCTAGGTGAACTGCCAGTTATGTCTGCTGGGTGAACTGAGAAACAGCAATTACTTTGCAATCAGCATATATATGACTTAGCTTCAATTCGAACAATCTCTTTGCTGAATGGACAACACCGTATATATGATGTTAACTAAGGATTATTATCATTATAAAATCATCACAAAAAGAATCCTGACTTAACAGTTTATCATATTCATTTGAAGATCTTTTTTCTCAAATGAACACGACATCTTAATCAAAATGTTATGCAATAAATAACTTACAAGACAAATCTTAATCAAAATTAAGTACTGTAGATGTTTACCTCTATCATCTTACGGTTGTTCATTAGTTTCATTATTTTATCCTTCAAGCATGTTTTCATGTGGAGATTAGAGTGATAATCAGTAATATGTTTAAAATCCATTAATGAATTTTTCCTAATGCTTGTAATAAATAGAAAATGTAATAAATTGAAAACGTAATAAACTGATAGAGGTAATAGTAAATTGGTAATATATAATTTGCACTATAATATACTAATGATTAAAGTGATAATCAATATTAGAATTTTATATAAAGCATATAAATCATAATATTCCTCGGAATCATTGTAATAAAAAATAATAGTGAACTGAAATTAAGGAAATATCATATTTCAGACGTTTTTTTTTTATATCTTTCAGTGTCATATCGAGCTCGCTAGTAGTAGACATTGTTCAAGCTAATGTTTCACTATTTTGATTTCTGATGACTTGCGGTTGATGATACAATAGAACGATTTTTAAAGTGGTGAACTTTCATTGTGAGAAGAGGGTTTTTAGCGATGGTGAATTTTGAAATACAAATGAGGGTTTTGTTTCTTTTTGATATTGATTCGAAGTGTGTTTAAAATTATATTATTTTATTTTTTTTATCGCAATTTTAGTATTTGTTTATATAAATTTTATTTTTTCGTGTTATATTTTTGAGGTTGTATTTTTATGGGAAGAATCTTACTTTTTTGTGATGTTAACACGGATATCTATCCCCTAAATGGGAAAATATAATATATGTATGTATTAAAAACATCTAAATAGCTTAAATGCTAATAAAAAGTGCATATTTAGAACTAACAACATCTAATGATTGTTAAGTTTCCTTGTAAAAAGTATAAAATAATTACTAGTAGTCAAAACTGTGTCATTTAACTAGTATACAAGTATTCTGATATGGAGTGAATAATTTTATTCTTCTCGATCCATTTGAGGTAATATATAGAAAAATTTAAAGTTTAGCTAAATAAAATAGGTTATACCAATAAATATCCATCAAATCTAATAATTTAAAAAAGAAAAAACATTCTTTAATGAATATTTAACTAATATATCGTTAACATTTATTGCGATGAATGTTAATTAACATTCACCGCGATAAATATTAACAGACGACCCATATTTGCTTCCCTCTTTCTCCTAAGATTACCTCTTCCACGTGGATCAGCCCTATATATATATATATATATTCTAAATATAGAAAACGCAAGTTTCAAATTATAGTGTTATGGTTCCGTGTTATAATAGCAAGTGTCCAAACAACTATGTATGTACGTAACATCAACATGTTTTATATTTTAATGAATATCCAAGCTTAATATATAGAAAGTACCAACACCCTTACCCTCGAAATGCGTCTCTTCGAGTTTTTCTTTCTTTTTTTACCCTTTGCATTGCCTCTTCGGGTTTTATTTTTCTCCATGGCTGGTGAACTCCACGTATTTCCAATTTTGTATGCAATTTATGTAAGATACATTTGCATAATCCCAAATTTCAACGACACTACTAGACAAGGCATATACATTATTAGGCTTATAGGCTTCTCCATTGTTTAAAGGCATATATAATTACTTGGATAAACATAAAGTTTAGGGTTATATATGATTGAATGACTGTAATATTAAATTTATAAATCGTTTAATTTACCTTTTTTATGTATATATGAAAAGGGAACCTATTTTTTATATGGGCCAACATTGAAAATAAAAAAGTTTTTTTATTTTATTTTATTTTTATTTTTATTTTTTGGGCTCAGTCAAATTAAAAAATTATTTTTTAAAATTAATATTTTTAGTTAATGTATTTTCAAATTTGTTTTGTTAATGTATATTTAGTTAATGTGTTAATTGAAAAAAGAAAAATTAAATTAAATGGTGGATTCAGAAAAATTAAGTGTTTTACGTCTTTATTCAGTATTTCTGAGAATTTGTTGATGTTGAGCTTAGCTGCACTTTAGTTTTTCATGTCAGGATAGAGAGCGATCTTATCATAGACGATTTATTATTCCTTTTACTTCCTAATTTCAGCTTTTTAATCAAATGCATTATGTTTAGTCGTTATAGATTTGTTGTATTTGGGTTATTGAACACACGGGCTGAACATTTAGGTTGATACTATGAGAAAGATGACACAAAATTACAAATTGTAATATTATAGTGATCATTGGAAGTAGGCATGAACAAATCCCGGTTTTCCGGAAAACCGGTTCGGGTTGAAAAATCGGACCGGTTTTTATTTGAAAGTCAAAAACCGGTTTTTTCAAAAACCGGGTTTGAACCGGTTCGGTTTTTGGGGAGAAAAAACCCCAACCGATTGTAACCGGTTCGGGTTGAAAAAACGGTTTGAAACCAGTTTTTCTATATAATTCGGTTTTTTTTCGATCGTTGAGCGTTTTTGGTAAAAACAACGTATTCTTCAAAAAAATTTCGATAGAATGGTAGTACATTAGGTATGGAAACATAACTTAACAATAACTTAAAACAAAGTCTTCTAAATCTTCATAAAAATATTATTGAAACCAATAATTCTATATAATTCGGGTTTTTTCGATCGTTGAGCGTTTTAGGTAAAAACAACGTATTCTTCAAAAAAAATTCGATAGAATGGTAGTACATTAGGTATGGAAACATAACTTAACAATAACTTAAAACAAAGTCTTCTAAATCTTCATAAAAATATCATTGAAACCAATAATTCTATATAATTCAATTTTCTTCGAGCGTTAAGCGTTTTAGGGAAAACTAACGTATTCTTCAAAAAAATTTCGATAGAATGGTAGTACATTAGGTATGGAAACATAACTTAACAATAAATTAAAACAAAGTCTTCTAAATCTTCATAAAAATATTCTTGAAACAAATAAGTCTTCATAATTCAATCTTCTTCGAGCGTTAAGCGTTTTAAGGAAAACTAACGTATTCTTCAAATTTTTTTGGATAGAATGCTAGTACATTAGGAATGAAAACATATCTTGACAATAACTTAAAACAAAGTCTTCTAAATCTTCATAAAAATATTCTTGAAACAAATAAGTCTTCATAATCTTCAAAATCTTCAAAAATCTTCAACTTTTATTAATCTTCAATGCTTCTAATATCTTCAATTTGTTAGTCTTCAAATGTCGAATCTTCTTCGGAGGAAGCCTCTCACGAAGCTTCATCGAGAGCAATTTCTTCATCGGAAAGTGATATTGCCATACCCGCTTCCACCTCGATATCGTGTATATCTCCTTCGTATTCCATTTCACCTTCAAGATTTGAAACGTTTTGTATACGTTCCGCGGCGTCTAAGTGATCCTTCATACATATACACATCTCTAATGAGGCCGGTGTGAGTTTTGTTCTTCGTATAGATAGTACCCTGCCACTAAGAGAAAAAGCGGATTCCAAAGCTACTATAGAAGCTTGGACGGTTAGTAAATCTCGGGCCATTATGGTTAGAATGGGAAATTGAGATTTCCTCCTTTTCCACCAAGCCAAAATATCAAAATTTGCGAATTCTTCGGTAGGTATTGAAGATAAAAAATCCGTTCTGGTATATCTCCCATATTCGCTAGTGGCACTTTGGTCACCATCACCCCTTGCCCGTTTATGGTTTTCTTGTCTTAAACTATTATATAAGTTAATCTCAGGATCTTGGGAAGAAGATGAAGCAAACATTGTGGAAGCAGGATTTATAGAAACCATTGTTGTTAAACTAAATTTTTGAAAATAATGACCAAATAAATCTTTAAAAGATTTGTTAAAATATTTTTTTGTATTTTGTGCAAAAAATGGATCCTCATCATTCAAATCCAAATTAAAACAAATGTTATCGATAAGTAATTCCACCCCGGAAATGTTCAAACATGGTTTTAACGCGGCAGCACAACTAATTACCGGTGGTATTTCTCTAAAATATTTTCTTAGTTTTTCTTTCATGGGAGCCACCATTATTGCATATACATCACCACAAAATTCGTATTCGCTTAGTTTTGAACTCATTAAATATATTTGCTTAAGTACCAAATGACCCGTGGGATAATAAACACCCGATAATAAAGTAGTTGCCGTTTTAAAAACTTTGAGCAATTCGGTTATCTTTTGAATAACCTCCCAATAGTCGGAGGAAAATGAGGTTGAAAGGCCTTTTTGAACAAGTAGATCATGAAAAACGGTTAAAGTGTCGCGTTGCCGTAAACCACATATAAACATGTTGTAAGTCGAATTCCATCTTACGGGCATGTCCCAATTAGAGGTTAAAAAAATGGAATCCGTTTCTTTACATAATCTCATATAATGTTTGTATCTAGCCTTACCTGAACAAAATATATCTAGTAACATAGTTTTATACGCGTTTTTTTCAACCATTATTTGTTGAACCGCTAGTCCGTCTTCCACAACACATCTACTATGGTAGAATATGCCTTTTAAATGTGGTTGGTATTTTAGTATTAACCTTTCAACGGCGTTTGTATTATTAGTTGCATTATCAAACGAGATTGAAAAAACCTTTTGTTCTATTTTAAACATTTTCATTACATCTCGTAACATGTAAAATAAGTTTTTACCCTTGTGAGGATAGTCAAAGTTTTCAAAAGCAATGGTACGTTTCATCATTTGCCAAGTTGAGGGTCAACCCAATGTGCGGTAACACAAAGGTACGAACCAGGCAAACCACGAGGAGCCGACCAAACATCGATTGTTAATGATACATTTGTATTTAAGTTTTCAAAACCGATTATTAGTTGACTTTTAGCATTTTTCCACAATTTAAGAGCATCACGTCTAAGAGTAAGACGACTTACATGATTATATCGCGGTTGAAGAGTATCTTGAATGACCTTAGTAAGCCAAGGGTTGTCGAAGTGGTTGAACGGCAAAGCTTCTTGAATCACAAAGCCGACAAATGCTTCTCGACACTGCTCCGCTTGGTATGTAAAAATACCCCCATCCCGTGACATAGTTGCTTGACCCGACTCGGGATTACTTTTGACACCATCACAATACTTTGTAGAATGTGATTTCAAAGTAGAGTTGGAGTCAGCTTTCAAAAATTTCCCACAACGTTTACAAAATGCCTTAGTGGAACAATCCGACAATAACACTTTGTCGTAATTAACCCAAATCTCCGGATTTCGTTTGCTTACCAAAACTTCAACAATAGTTGGTGCATTTGAAGAACCAACACCGGTGGAAGTTGAAGAAGATTGAGTTGCCATTTTGATAGCGTTTCGAGAGAGTTTTGAGAGGAGTAGAGGATTTTTTGAGAGTTTCGTACGTAAATCGTAAGCGTTTTGTGTGTTTAAAGACTAGAATAAGCAAGATTGAGTGTTGTGAATAAACCAAACCCAAGGTATCTATTTATACTAGTTTTAGGATGGCAAAATGGTAAAAAAAAAACAAAAAAAAAGGGTTAAAATTTGAAAAAAAAGGCTATTTTCCCAACAGCTATAAAAACCGGTTTTAAAAACTGGTTTTCCAAACCGGTTCCAGAAAAACCGGTTTGAACCCGGTTCCCCAACGGTAAAATCAAAACCGGTTCTCGAACCGCCGGTTTTTGGAAAAACCGGTTTTGACCGGTTTCGGTTTCGGTTTTTTTTTCGGTTTCGGTTTTTTTGTTCATACCTAATTGGAAGAGGCACGTGCAGGAGATTATTATGCGACACAAAGTCAAGCTTTAGATCGACAGTAAATTGAACTCAACTTTCTAGTTTTCTACAGTTATAACAAATCAAATTTAAATAAATTAGTTTTCCCCATCAAACTAAATTCAGACTGTGCACTTTTCCGATATGTCAAAAGTTAGATTTTAGTCATTCAGCTAGACGCTTTACATGTTTATCCCGTTTTCGACGTTCTTTGTTGATAAAAATAGATGAGCATGGTTCTAAAGCTATGTTAAAAAGGTATAAGTGAGAGAAGCCACTTAATCAAGAATGAGTCATGGGCCCATCCTAAATTTACCCTTTCTTAGTGCGTACGAATGCACTTAACTTTAGTCGAATGTTTATAGTGTGAACTCAATATACGGGTAGTGTTTTTAATGCACTTAACTTTCAAAAATCGTTATTGATGTACTTTTTGACCGCCTCGACCCTTAGTTGGTCACCGGTTGACATTTCTCAAATAATGTGTACATCTGGCATTAAACTTCAAAGTACACAATAGACATTATATAAAAGCTGGATGCATTTTCAAACACTTTGCTAGCCATAAATGCCGACTACCTCGATCTTCTTCTCCAGCAAGCTCCATACCCCCTAGTCACCACCACCATCGGGTTTATTGGTTTATATAAAAAATTTATTATACACCATGCATGTTCAAGTTAATTCAAAAACCAAAATACCACTAACAATCCATATACATCATAACAGTTGGAAAATTCGATCACCAGAGTCCAATTGATAGTAAAAGACTACATGAACAAGTTCAAACTGTACTACCCGGTTCATGACCTTCGAATCCAGTCCAACCCCAAGAATTCAATCGAGGCGAGGGTCCGGATTGAAAATGAAGAAATGGGTTTCATAAATTTCATAAACTAGACGAGTGGCTGGAGATGTTGGATCCGAATGAGATGGATTTGAAGTAAGAAGAAATGACAGATTTGAAAAGATGAAACTTTTTTTATTCTATAATGATTAATTGTCAGTAGTATGCTAGATGAAACATATGGTAGTTTACATGAAACAAAGATATATGAATTCTATTATAACATAATATTTTTTTGGGTTATTGTTTAGTTACTGCATTTCGTGTGAGGTTTAATAGGTTACGTACATTAAAAACGTCACTTGTTAATTGGGTACACACAATAGATATTTAGGGAAAGTTAAATGCATTCCTCGCGTTCCGACGTGTCTTTATACGTGGTAGCTGACTAGACAACAAATATGGTAACCGGTTTATGTATGAAGGTTCCAGGTAAAGTGGGGTTTTTGTGTGTTTTAACAGGTTAAGACCATTAAAAAATCTATCTGTAAATTGGGTACACACTATAAACATTTGACTAAAGTTAAGTGCATTCGTATTAACCCCTTATTTTTAATCAATAATTTACCTCAATAAATGTATTTTGGATATCTCCTAAAATTTAAATTCAAAAAATCAATAAATAAATAAAATAGCAATTAATATTTTTTAGGAAATTGAAAATTTGCCAAAACAAAAACCTATATCAATTTGCCCCATCTGGTAGCAAACCGACCACTGATTTTCGACCAGCATTACTGATCACCGTGGTAGTGACACAACCAACTACGCGGGTCATAAGCGTCCTTGCGACCCGGATATTGGATTTGCGACCCGCTGGTTGCGACTTGCGACAAGCCTTGTCTTGTGACTAGCACTTGCGATCGGGTCGTTGCGACTTGCGAACCCGACTTGCGACTTGACACCTTGTTTTGACTAATTATTTGATACATTTTTTATAAGAGTTTTCGTGGTATACGAAATTATAAAATTGATGTATGTAATATGACCCTCACACAAGATTATGAGTATTTTATGTCCCAAATTTACTCAAAAATATTATCTTCTTTTGTTGCTTGAAAATAAAATAAAAACATTTTATAACATTTATTGGATTTTCAAGATTCTTTTTCATTTCTATATAGTAAATTCAAAAAATCATTAATAAATAAAATAGCAATTAATATTTTTTGGGAAATTGAAAATTTGCCTAAAAAAAAAAGTTGAAAAAATGCCCCAAAAAAAAACTGTATCAATCTGCCCCCATCTGGTAGCAAACCGACAAGGGATTTTCGACCAGCATTCCTGATCACCGTGGTAGAGACGCAACCAACTACGCACAAGCGTCCTTACGACTCGGATATTGGATTTGCGACCGGCCAATTGCGACTTGCGACAAGCCTTGCCTTGTAACTTGCCCTTGCGACCGGGTCGTTGCGACTTGCGACACGGACTTGCGACTTGCGACTTGAGACCCTATTTTGGCTAATTATTTGATACGTTATTTATAAGATTTTATGTGGTATACGAAATTTTGAAACTAGATGTATGTAATATGACCCTCATATTAGATTATGAGCATTTTATGTTACAAATTTACTCAAGAATACTATCTTTTTTTGTTGCTTGAAAATAAAAATAAAAACATTCTATAACATTTATTGGATTTTCAAGATTTTCTTACATTTCTGTGTAATGAATGGCATTACAATGCTTTGGCCTTTACCTTTCATTTTGATCTTGGTTGACTCGGCTCATCTATTCTATCCAAAAGAGATCTGCAACCAAAACGACTATGACCGATTTCTTTGCAACGACTACTTTCTTGTGTTGATTGTCGTTTCCCCTAATCCTCTCCTTGCGAAGGAATGCGAGCACAGCCAGGTGGCGACTAGATTGCCTCTTAACAAGGATCGGCGGTAACATTGGGTAAATAGTCTTTGCGTAGGCAGCTTGATACGTCTCTGACGTGAAATATCTCTCCACATAGCAGCTTACTTCGTCCTTATTGAAATACCTTGCCACTACGATCACGTGTCGCAAAGGTAAACCGGACAATTTTCGTTGCATGAAACTACATGTTCTTGTTTCTAAGTTAACTGTCCCAATCTTTCCTCCATCTAACACCGTGAAAATCAAATTTATGGATGGATCCACATTCTATCTTATGGATTTCCCGTTTCTTTTCCCGATCTTGTGCTCAACATATGGTGTGACAATCATTGTATTCTCCATTGTGACGATGTTTGTAGTACCACTATTGTACCGAAGCTCGAAAATGCGCTAATAACATCATGACAGGGAGGCTTCTTGCATGTCTAGTTAACGCATTAATAGATTCTGCATTCTTAGATGTCATGTAAGCATATCGTGTAAGTGTAGCATGATGCCTTGACCATCTTTCTTTGCCAACATCTCTAAGAACACCAACTGAGGCTGGTAAATGACTAGAATAACATCAAAATGGTGATCAAAATCTGACTCACGGTACTACTTACACATTTTCCAGTAATGTCATTCAAAATACTTCACTTTGGAAAATTTATGTCTCAAGTTCATCAACAAATGACGACACCATAGGGCATGAAATGCCTCTGGAAAGACTTCTTAAATAGCGGCTGCAATTGAATTGGCTCTATCGGAAACGATAGTCAGGTTTTCAATCCTACCAGCGAATTCAAGGGCGTCACGTAAGTTTTCCAAGAACCATGTCCAGTGGTCGGCCGTCTCCCCTGCCCCGATTCCATAGGCAAGTGGCAAGATGCTATTATTATCAACCATCGCTACAACAACTAAGTTAGTCCTCAGGTAACCACCCTTCAAATGTGAGCTATGTATCAAAATTATTGGGTGCGTATAGTTAATAAATGTACGTATTTGCAAAGAGAGTAAATGTTAAAATATTATCAATTATGAAAAATTATACACATTTTAAAACAAATTATAGTTACTTACACCTGCACTTACAGACTTGTAACACATTAAAAATCTATCTTTCTCATCTGCGATAACATTGTTTCTGCTACCATCATTTTTCAGCTTTAGGTTGTGTAGGTAAAGGGGTAGCACCTAAAATGATTCTTCGACAATACCTCTCAATAACTCTATTCAATAACATTTTGCCATCCAAGTTTGCGTGTATGAAAGGCTGATTTTAAAACGAGCGGACAGATCAAGTTTAATATCTTTGCCTCTATAAACACGTCCTTCCAAAGTCATCAACTCCTTCAAGATGTGACCGAGCACTTTTGTTATTGTTCAGAATTTGAGTGCGAGAACACGTGTGAACGTTAAAAAACTTCTTGACTTGGAAGTTGTTACTATCTTTGATACGTGATGCACTTATCTTCCAGCTACAGTTAGGCAACAAATAGTATGATATGTACCGAGTCTTGTCTGATTTCTTTAGCTTAATGTTAAAACCGTCTTCGACATACTTAGTATGCAATTGTAGGAGTAACTCGTCTCTAATTTTAAATGTTTGTCCAACTTGAACCCGGTAAGAGGGTTCATACATGGTAACTAGTCGTTCTATCTCTTCTCAATCATTTTCGCATGACAGGGGAGGCATATTCCGGAATATATCATTTTTTGGTTCTTTTATCGGTATTGATTTTTCATATGTGTCTCTAGGATCCGAAACCTGATCATCATCATCATAATCCTCAAAAATGTCATTAACAAACGGATGATTAACATTCTTAAATTTCTTGACATTTTCTTCACCATAATGATTATAGTCATAAGGATGATCATCAGGAAAGTCCACATGATATTGAGAAATATCTTGATCATGGGGTAGTTCAACTACCTTAAACTGTGTGTCTTGGTTGATTTGTGTTGGATATGTGTTATTTATTGGTTCAGGAGCAGCATGATAATTATATTGTGGAAATGATTGAACATATGGTAGTCGTGGTTGAAAAGGAAATTAACTTTGTGGAAATGTTTCGTATTGTTGATTTTGAGGTGGTTAGTTGTACTCATGCGTTTGAAGTTGTTATAAATGTTGCTGAAAAACACTACTGCTACTGCTATGGTGATTGCTACCCATATGCGAAACATTTCTTACATTAACAACAACGTAAATTTCTATTAGAGCATTATTAAGACTGTTATTAATTGCATGGCACATCCCTAAAATCATATTCATCATCTGTAATATCTATAACGTATTAATCCACGTTATAAGTCATATGAATCGGTGTATCAAGTGGTAGACCAAATTTCTTTAAAACAGGTTTTAACAAAACTTTGTATGTCCAAGGGTTTTCCGGTGAAATAAGGAGTTTTAAAGACACTCTATAGCAATCTACTAGCAAATACATCGACATATTGCTTATATATTCAAAATGACCTCCAGAACAAACATAAACCTTAAACTTGTCAATTCTTTGACTCATATTGCTACTTCTTTACAAATAAATCGCCTTAAACAAGTTTGATATTGTACATTTAAGATCTTGACAAAATGGTATTAAAATTCCTTGTAAACCGGTTACAAATAATTAAGAGAGTGATTGTGATTTGAAGTGAGTGAGAAACGACTGATCAAATATGTTGTTTTAAAGTTAAATCTTATCCAAAAAATTCTACAAAGTACCAATCTTATCCAAAATCTCAGAAAATCTTATCCAAAACTGTAACCTAGACGTAAGACGCAAGTCCCAGATGCAAGACTCAGGTCTCGGTCGTAGGTCTCAGTCGCAAGTCGCAACAACCCAATAGCAAGTCACAAGTCACAACCGGCGGTTGCAAATCACATATCTGGGTAGCAAGGACGCTTGCGACCCGCAAACTTCGGCTGCGTCTCGGCCACCATGATCGGGAACGCTGGTAACAAATCGTTTGTCGCAAATTCCTGGTCAGTATGCTACCGGATGAGGCAAATTCGTATAGTTTTTTTAGAGCAAATATCTTTGAATTTTTTTTTAGCAAGTTTTTTAATTTCACTTTATTTTAGAAGAATTCATAGTAACTGTTCATAATCCTCGTCCATCTTCAGAAAATCAAAAAATATTTTTTTCAAGTAAATAAACACTTCTGGGTCGGGCATGCATGTAAGCTTATGTTAAGAATTTATTAAAAAAATATGATTAATAAAAATTTTAACGGAATTGGTTCAAATAAGAAAATGGTTTTTTGTAGGAATATTAAGAAGTTAATAACAAAGTGCAATTGTCCTTTTAATTCTCTCCCATTTCACCTCCCTACTCATTTCTTCACCCTCCATTTTCCATCTCCTCATTCATTTCCCCATGATTTTTTCTATATTATTTAATTTTCGTTGTCTTTAAATTATTATTTTTTTTCGTTTTTTACTATTTTTCTTCGATTTTCTTCGTTTTTTTCGTTATTTTACGTTTTTCTTCGTTTTTAACAGTTTTTTTTCATTTTTTTCATTTTTCTTAAGATTTCTTTGTTTTTTTACGTTTTTTACGATTTTCTTCGTTTTTTACGTTTTTACGTTTTTTTACGATTTTCATCGTTTCCTTAGTTTTGTTTCGTTTTCTACGTTTTTCTTTGGGTTTTTTTTAAGTTTTTTACATTTTTTTTCGTTTTTAACACATTTTTTTCGTTTTTCTTCATTTTTATCGTTTTTAAATGTTTTTTTTACATTTTTCCATCATTTTTTTTTCGTTTTTCATCATTTTTCTTCATCTTTTTTACGTTTTTCTTTGTTTTTTACGCTTTTTTCGTTTTTTTTGTTTTTTTATCGGTTTTAAATGTTTTTTTTTACGTTTTTCTCGTTTTGCTTTGTTTTCTTCACTTTTTTATGTTTTTCTTTGTTCTTTCGTTTCTCTTCGTTTTTTTCGGTTTTTTTCGTTTCTCTTTGTTTTGTTTCTTTTTTTGACGTTTTTCTTCTTTTCTTTATGTATTTTTTTTCTTTTTTGTTTATGTTTGTATTTGCGTTTTTCAATTCAGTTTTTAAGAAATTTATTTTTTAATTGATTTTAATTTTGTATTATACGTGATATATGTACCAAATTTAACTATGATGCATCGTAAAATATGCATTATATTATCTAAACATATGCACTCAGACTTATATGATAATAATGCACTCTATCATATAAATATGATGCACTGAATCTTTAAACTTATAGTACCATAATGCACCATATCGTATAAATATGATGAAGTGAATTTTCAAAATTTAAAGTTCATATTTTATAACAATGATGCACCTAAACTTATATGACATCAATGTTTATCGTTTATATAGAAATTATAGTGTCATATTTTTATAACCATGATGCACCATATCATATAAATATGATGCACTAAATTTTCAAAACTTACTATACCATGATGCATCATATCTTGTAAATATGATGCACTGAATTTTCATAACTTACATTACCATGATACACCATATCTTATAAATATGATGCATTGAATTTTCACAACTTACAGTACCATGATGCACCATATCTTATAAATATATGATGCACTGAATTTTCAAAATTTACAATATCATATTATATAACCATGATGCACCTACACTTATATGATTACAATGTTTATCGTCTATCTAGAAATTAGAGTGTCATATTTTTATAATCATGATACACCATATCTTATAATATGATGCATGACTACTTTATTTAATAACTATACTTTATTGTGTATTATTAAATAATGAGTGCATCATATTCAAGTTCGAATGCATCATAGTTATCAACGAAAAGAAAATGACAAAAACGAAACGTTAAAAAGAACCAAAAAAATGAGAAAAAAACGTAAATAAAAAGGAAAAACTTAAATAAACGGAAAAAAATGTATAAATGGTAATAAAAACGTAAAATGAACAAAAACGAAAAAAAAAAGCGTAAAAAAACCGAAGTAAGAAGGAAAAAACGAAGAAAAACGTGAAAAAATTGACGAAAAATGACGAAAATGTACAAAACGAACAAAAACCGAAGAAAGTCGTAAAAAAGAAGAAAAACGAAAAAAAACGGAAAAAATGGAAAAAAAAATTAACACAACGAAGAAAAACGTAGAAAAACGTAAAAAAACGAAGAAGAACCTATAAGAAAGAAGAAAAACGTAAAAGAACAAAGAAATACGTAAAAAAACGAAGAAAACAGGAAAAAAACGTAAATAAAAATTGAAGAAAAACGTAAAAAATACGAAGAAAAACGAAAAAAAATATCAAAAAAACGAAGAAAAACGTAAAAAAAAGAAATTAAACGAAAAGAAATGGAGAAAAACAATAAAAATGTATTTTAAAATAAATCAAATTTAAAAAAAAATTAATAAAATAAATGTATTTAAAGTATATAAAAAAAAGATTGAGAAATTAGAATAAAGAATAAATGGAGTAGAAATGAGGAAGGAATGAGAAAAATAATTGTAACCTCTCATTGACTTCTCAATCTTCCTACAAATTTAACCGTTCTCTCTAGAACCACATCCTATTTTAACAATTATAAGGTTATACATTTTAGTGTATCTCAATAATAAAGCTTTTAACGTATTATGTTGTAAATTCATCAGGCATTATATTATTATAAAGTTCAGTTACATCATAGTATTAAAGAAATAGAAAACATAATAAGTTTGGAAAATATCAGGTGACGATAACCGGCGACAGAAAGTGCAAGTGATAAAGCTTATAGCTCTATTTTTTTTCTCCTTAGCGAACATCCAACAAAGTTTATTTATGGGGAAAAAAAAATGATGCAGTCAAACAGCATATATCTTGTTGACTAAAAAATAGAGGTTGAATGTATATAATTATAAAAGTAAAAGGATAAAAGATGTAAAATAAAATTTTTTATTTAATTTATTATTGGTCGACTGTATGTTTAAACGGTGATGTCAACATTATAATATATTTCTTTTGAGACAATTTCATTATTCATTTTTTATTGTTTCAAAAGAATATTGAAATTAAATAGTCTCAAAATATTTGTAAACTTTTAAAATGAGTAAAGATGATTTTTTATTGTTTCATAGTATAATCATCACATTTTTTAATACAGTGTGATAATCGAATTAGAACAAAAAGAGTATTAAATCTGCGTGTTTCCTCTAAACATGTATCCTCTTTCTACTGATCATGTCCATCATTTGGATATGTTCAGTTAGTAGCTAGTGCGATTTTTGTTTTGGTTTTACTTGATATCAGAAGAAATGACAACCGTATAACTTTCAAATCCTCCATATTGTGGAAATTTAAATTGCATTGCAATACTTTATATGTGAAACATGATGACTGATGAGCTCTCAGCTCTATCAATCTCGGTACATATTGATGTCTTGAATCAACGATACAAGAAATTGCCTGAAAGTAGCAAGGTGTAGCACAAATGTAGGAGAAAGGTAAGTTAATAATAGTACAAATTATAGTTTTTCAATGGTGATTTTGACGCCATCTTCGGGTTTCGAATGTGGAAGATAAATCATTTTTGCATCTGGATTCACAAGTTCCCACCTGAAATCCATTCAAAACCCAATGGTAAATATTAATAAGATAAGGTCTTTTTTGACCCGTAAATATGTTCTATTGATGATTGACATATATTAGAATAACTTTATACTTGTATCCGGTGGACAAATGATGCAGAAATAAGGCGACTTGTAAACGAGCGAGCATATTTCCAGGACAGGTTCGTAATCCATCACCAAACCCTTGAAAGTTTCTCATTGTTATTGGTTCCTTGAAACACAGATTCGGTTAACTAAGTTTCAGAAACTGATGAAAGAATTTATAGAAACTACGTACAACAAGCATGACACGGAACTTACATCCCATCTATCAGGATTGAAACACATTGGGTCATCAAAATTTTGTACATCATTGTGAAGATACCTAAGCCATAGAATCATATTCCAACCTTTTGGTATAGTATATCCTATATCATATATAAATAAATAGAAATGTGAGATAGATACATAGGAAAAAAAAAACGAAAAAGAAAAAAAGACAAAGAACAAGTAAATATATAGTACAGATATACCTTTATAATTTATATCTTTAGTTGTTCTACGAAATACAAACCCAGAGACATTAGCCATCCTGATCGTTTCATCCACCACCTGTAGCCATGAATTAGAGTATTTAACCTCTAGAATTAGTTCCCAACTTCCCATGATGTAATAAAAAAATAATGTTACCTTGAAAGTGTATTTTAACTTAAAAATCTCATCGCTGGAAACAACTTGTCCTTCTTTGCTTTTTTTGAGAGCCATGTTCTCTTCCTACGTTAATTACTTGGATTAATTTGAGAAAAACGACAAGACGAAATTAAATATCAAGTAATAAAACTATATACATGTAGGCTTAATTAGGCTTATACCCGAAGCTTTTGCAGAGCCTTTGGGTATTTAGCAAGATAATAAATGGCCCACATCGTAACAATAGAAGTGGATTCATATCCAGCGACAAGAATGCTAACAATATTGTCAAGAACCTCACTGTCACTTAGTTGGCTCCCTTCCTCGTCCTTCAAATTCATCAAACCGTCCATTAGGTCATTTATTGGTCGAATACTTCCATCATCACTATTCTTCCTTTTCTCCAACTCATCCCTAAAAATCGCAACAGCTTTCTCGCGACACTGTTGCAAGTCTGCATGTCTAGTTTTGTGAAAGGATGACTGTCTGATAATGTATCCAATTATGAACCAAAGTCTGTTTTAAGAATAGTACCTGAAGAGCGTTATACAATGTTGATCCTGGTATGTTTATTGGATAAGCTCTAAGTCCGCTAACCAGTCCAATAAAATATTTATCAAGCTTATCGAGCATAGGGCCTGGCTTGAAACTGGCAAAATACATGCCAATATTCTCAAATGTAACCTTCTTAATTTCGCTATAGGAAGTGACTGAACCACATTTGGCCCAAGATTGAAGCGCAAAGATCATTCCTGGTTGCACAGAGTCAGCAATTCGACGAAGAGCGTCTGGTTGATTAGTACTTCTAGAAACAAAGTTTCTAAGCCTACCATGTATTTCCCCCTGAACTCCAACTATTGACCTCTTCCCTACAACCTCAATATTTGGCCACTCCAATACAAAGCTTTCATCATCTCGTAACACAAATTTACTTATCGTTGGTGAAATTGCAATAATTGATGGTTTGCCAAATAGGTGTGTCCTATACATTCCTATTCCATCGCCATACCTATTAGATTTCGTATTATATCAATAATTAAATATCAATAAGAAAAGGTTAAATAATACTTCTCCATCCCAATTATATAGTTCCCCTACGAAATTTTTTAAATTTTACTTAGGGTAAGTAAATAGCTTTTTTGCCTTTATATTCACGGAAAATTTGATTTGAAATATTTAAGAAATGAGATATTGAAAATAAATAAATAAGAGTAGATTTTTGGAGCTTAATGATATTTGATAGTTATTTTTGGCAAGTGTATAATCTGGTTGGGGCAAACAAAATAGTATTATGTACAATAAAATTGAGACAGAGGAAGCAAAAGATAATATTTCGATAACTAATAGAAATGCAAATAGTTACTTTAAACGCTTACAATTGATGTAATCATCAGGTCGCCCAAGGATCTTAAAGTACCAGAGAAATTTGAACATTTCACCGATGATCGGGAGACCCATGTGGCCCGGAGGTAGCTTGGTCCCTGGCAGAAGTGTTGGCTTAACTAGACCATACCATATATCGTTCCAACACCATAATAGCCACCCTGCTAGTGGCACCATTGCCAACCATATTGCCACAACCATTGTGTGTATATAGATCTATGTGTTTTTATTTTCTCTCTTTGTTTGATGGAAAAGTTGCATGCAAAGGTACGTAATTTGTAGGCAAACATGAAAGATGCTGATAGATGTGTCGAGCATATTCCCACAACACTAGCAGACAAGCATGTATGTTTACGGTGTATCAGTGTATATTAAATTGAACAATATTATTGTATTAGTTCATTGTCGTTATTGATGTTAACGAACACGCAGTCTAAAAGGTAAATATTTACGCAATAGAAACAATAAAGGAAATTGCCATATAAAAGCGTTTTGATTGGTTGAAATTCATGACAATTACTCTATTTTGAGATATAGTACAATGGAAAGGTGGACAATAGATCTGGATATATGAATTACTTATTAATCAGATAGAAACTACTTAAGTTGGCCAACAAGTAAAGGTTCATATATAATTGGCTAGATGAAGTAATTGAGATTTTAAAATGAAGGTGGCGAGTTAGACCAGTTGCGATGCAGCCCGTGGTGGGTCTTGTCGAAGGAGTACGGGTGGAGTGCTTGTCATGCTCGAGTGTCGTCATCATCGAATCCACAAAACAAGAACGATTAAAAAGTGTGTCCCACTGTAATTTCTAAATGGTTTCCTTTTCAATTTTAACTTTAAACAAAAAAAAGTTTTTCATTTAAAAGTGGGCATGTAGGTGTGAGTAGTCGTGACAATCACTACTACGAGTAGTCATCTCACGATATGTAGTCGTGGCTAACGTAGCTCCCAGTGATGTCACGACTACGAATTACCACTCTAAGTGGTCTTCTGTTAAATATTTTCGATTTATCTAATGTTGGTACACAAATCAAGTTTTGGACAGGAGTAATAAATTTGTTTGTTGGAGTTAAAGGCCGAAAGTTGTTGTTCCAGCCTCAGAAACAGGCCTAGTGATCCATGTGTGCCATATGGGCTATGGCACAGGGCCCTCAATTTTGATGGACCTCCAAATTTTATTTGGTTTATATATATGTTCAATTGTAAGTCAAAATTTCATTATATATCTAAACCTATCAGGCCATCATTTTATTTAACAAAATGCCCAACACATTAAAGAATAGTTTTGTAGCTAAATTAAATTGGGGCAACACTAACTTGTATGTATGTGGAGACATGGAGTTTTCGATTAAAACACAACGGTAGAACATGCGAAAAGGAAAAAAAAAAAAAAAAAGTATGCGGTTTTTTATTGAAGCAATTTATGATTTCCTCAATTTCTCATTTTATTTGACAATCTTTACAATTCAGGTAACACTTTAAATCTTTAAACTTTTAATTTTAATATTTATGTTTTTATAAGATTTTAAGTATTTCACCTTTTAGGGTTTATATTTTTTATTATTTAATGAATTTTAATCATTCAAGTTTGGCATTATATTTACTTTTAAATTTGATATGCATTGAATTCTTTTTATGTTTGTTCGGTAATTAGACATTCTTTGATTATTGTTACAAAATTTTCAGAAATCATACATCCTAAAACAATAAGACACTATGATTCCAGATATGAAAAAATGTGAAAAAAAAACAAAACTATAAGACAGTAGATTCTGATGCATTTTGATATGAGAACATTTTTTATTTTTTTGTTACACTTCTTTTGATTTTTATGTTTATAACAATTTCATATTATGTTATATATATATATATATATATATATATTAAAATATATATATATATTTAAAGGGTCTCTTTTTGTCGTAACACCAGGTCATTCAATTTTTAGTTTCGGGCCTGCTCAGAAACAAAAAATATGTGAAGAGAGGATGGGGATTTGTATAATTTTTAGTGTTGTCTTTTGTTAGGTTGAAATTAGAAAGAGTGATAAACTTGTATACCGTTAAAATTACTCTATATTATTGTATTATACGATACTATAAAATATAAAATATAATTAGTAGTATAAGGAAAAAAATAACAGTCTACTAATCACTCTCCAATTGAAAAAGGCGTATATTACAAATTTTGCTGTATGCTTGTAATGGGCCGAAAACATTGGATTGCAACCTATTTACGTTGTTCATTTTCTAGCCCACAATATGCATTAGCTGAACGTTATATTCAAACTTTGTTGTTCGTTTTAATTGGGTCACATGGGGAATGCAATTAACGTCGGATTGGAACCTATTTACGAGTTCATTTTCTAGCACATCTTAACTTCATTAAATGTGTTTCACGGATAAATTTTTGTTTTGTTGTTTGAACACCCAATTCCGACAACCATGTTCTATTGGGCGTTATCTAGATAAGACTTTGTTTATATTGAGTTTGGCTCATTTATCTATTATCATGTATTTATATTGTGATTGATATTATTATCGATCAATGGGAATTAGTCATGTGACCTATTTACGTTATATTCGATAAAAATACAGGGAATGCAATTAACGTCGGATTGGAACCTATGTTTAGTATAACTTTTCCATCTTTTTTTCCCTGTATTTTTATGTCTACTATGTATTATTATCGAATATAAACACTGACAATTTTAGATGATTTTCCAGTTTTACAATGGAATGAAGAGTGTTAAAGTAAAAAAAAAAAATATTTTTAGTTGATAATTAGGTATAAAATTTAAATTATTTATAAGCCCTGTAAAAGATTTAACTTTTATTTTTAAACTTATAAAATGAGGATGTGAAATACTAAAACTACCTTTAAAAGTTGCGGAAGCCATAAACTATATCTTCACGAGTAGTTTTGGTATTTCGCATTTTTATTTTATAAGTTTAAGAATAAAAGCTAAATATTTTATAAGAGTTATAAATTATAGATATATATTACTTGAAATGAAATACTAAACTTGTTAGATATGAAAGAAGACAAATATATCTTAGATATTATTTAAAAGGTACTATATACCATGATTTTTAAAGTACGTAATCCGGATAAAATAGAAATTAAAGGACAATCACTACGAAATGGTAACTATAATGATCATACACACAGACCTTAACTTGTTGGATGAGAATTAAATAATATAATAATGACTATAAATACGATATATAGATAGATAAATTTCATTATTAATTAATCACATAATTAAACTATCATTTAAAAACGATATAGTAAAGAAAGTGTGTGACCTATGAACCAAAACATTTTTGCATTCGTTTGCAGCACATGTGCAAGAAAATATCGTTTTTGATGAGGACAATAGAAAATATAGTTAGTGACAATCAAATCCATCAGCTCATTTACTAGTGCATATTTTCACATCATCTAACCGATCAACGTTGCCTATAAACGAATACATATACCAGGACAAACTAAATACGAAAAGACCCACAATCAAGATCATCAACTTTGCACAAGTTTTGTTACAAAATATTACGCATGACTTTCTTTCTTTCTTTTTTTATCAGAAGAACTACGAGTATTATCGAATAATAACTTATCAATTAAGGATATTTATTTACGTTTCTGTTATAATTAGTAAGTCTCAACATTAACATTTTATGCTATTTATTTTATTTCTCTCTGATTAAACTTGAACAAGAATGATATAACTGATGATTAGATGGTATGCGATACGTATTATATAAACAAACGTCATTCTAAAATATTGATTGAAAAGTATACAAGTGCAATTATGAGTAAGTCTATCGTTTAGTTCGCTTTTAAAAACACAGAAATGATTTGTTATCTTATTTAATCACCTAATTTATTAGTTAGTAAATACAGTAATAAACATACAAAAAACTTTTCTACCCATCCATCAAATTTCATCCTTTTCTACACTTTCTAAATAAGAATATTTTTTTATACGAACCAATCTCACTTTTAAATTATTCTTAAAGTTTATTCGGTATTGTTTATTCAAGTTTATGTTGAATCAAATAATATATTATTTTTCCAAATGTGATATCTCACTTTAGGCTTCCAGATGGTTTGACTCATCTAACTTTTCTTAATGGGTTGAATCATTCCCTCTATATAAAAAGATAAACTTTAGATGGGAGGACTCACTTTAAGTTTCCACATGGTTTGATCCATAGACTCTCCTTAATGAGCTGAATCATTCCTGTATATAAAGGGATAAACGTTAAATGAGGAGGGAAACATCACATTACATTACACACTCAATATTGGATGGAACATTCATACTCTTCTCACCTAAACTTTATCTTCTTAGATGAGCCTTCTAAACACCTCATAAATTTGAAATATCTCTTGATATTTTCAATTATCAATCTTTTACCAGCTCATAATGCAACTTCTATGTAATAGATGTGACATTACATTCTAGGAATAAAGTTTACTGTTTACTTTATTCATAGGTTACAGAAAATGTACAATTAATTAAATACATTTGTACAATAAGTGAGCGTACATATCTTTCAAAAGATATGAACGCCTTATCTTATACAGCATATAAGTTGACCTTCAATTGTACATTAACACCTTAATGTACTTTCTTGGATAACAGCTTGAACTGCTGTTTAATATAGCAGAGTTGATTTCCACATCAGTGAATTGCTCTCTATCTATGTCCTTCAGTCTTCGACTTCAATAGATGCTTCAAGTTTTTGACAGCGTCATGCATGTGTAACTTCTTTAGACCAAGTGTCTATCAGTGAATGATATAAGCTTAATTAAGTTCTAAGTTATAAAAAGAGAGTCACTGCTAACAGATGCAGCAATAGATAAAAACACTTAGAGTAATTTTTGTCATCTATAAATTACATTAGTGTGGTCTTTGATCCAACAGTCCTCGAATTGAATGGAATGTTTTTTCAGGTATCTAAAGTCTTCGATGAGTAAAACTAAAATTAGATGATGAATTATTGTGTTAGGACTTGGGTTGAAAATGAATTTCAAGAGATTACAACTAACTCAAATTAAAGAAATGAGATTTCGTAGTTCATTCCTATATACTCCGTAACTGTTTTGAATTTATTGATGTAAATGTTATTGATTATATAATAATATATATATTATTGTATGTACAATACACAATCTTGCTAACATACTCATTTATGTTTATGGTAGATACAACTTGTTACATACCATTAAATATTGTTCTTAGTTAACAATTAACCTATAACGTAACAATTTTTTACGTATGCATGAATAGATGTAAATTAAAATGAACAAATTACTATGTACTAACTATATTGTATTTGTAATGAAGCTAAATAAAACAATTCAAACAATCGATGTTGAGTGTAGCAAATAGTAGTATGTTTTTACTGCGAAAGTCAAAACCAAGACAACATTTAATGATATGCAATCTCATGATGTTATCTAAACCGTACATATCATTAACACCAATTAACATAACTCAACGTAACATGATATATTTATCTTACAAATAAAAAAATTTAAATAATATTTCATTTATAAGCATAAAACAACATTATTTTTTTCAAAACTAACTCGTACCGTTCTAAAATTTAATATCTAACATAATTTTACATATAAACCTAATTTTTCAATAAAAAAAAATCATGCATATAAAACAAATACGTAAAAGTAAAAATTTAATTTCTAACAAAATTCTACTTATTTAGATAAATATTCATATTTTAATCCCTAACAAATAAATCTAATTTTAAAAAAAAAATCATGCTTATATCAGACATTATTAATTTCAAAACTTATTTAATATCACCTAAAAAATTAAATTGCTTATAAAACAAATATATGAAAGTAAAATTTAATTTCTAACAAATAAACTTAATTTTTAAAACATAAATTTAATTTTTCAACTTCTAAAAATTAAGACTTAAATCATATACTTAATGTCTAACACACAAACTTTATTTCACAACAAGTAAATAACTTATAAAACAAATAAATAAGTAAAATTTAAATAAATGTATAATTATGTAAAGAAAAGGAGACTTATATTGAGATCAAAATTTTAATCTTCCATTCTTTGATTCTTTTACCTGCAAAATCTATATGAACAACAAAAAAAAAACAAGTTAAACCTTAAAATTCTTAAATAAACTATAAATAAAACCCTAAAAGTTTTAAATGATTAAATAAGAAAAGGAAAAACTTAAAGATTAAATATTGTTTATACCTTAAAAAACCATAATGTTGATCGACCTCAAATGGTAAAAATAAAATAAAATTATTACAGCTTTATTTCACAAAATGAATGGCTTGTCAGAGACGGTTGATCAATAGTGGGTCTTCAGTTTTTTTTAATTTCCAGAATTTCGATCATGCTTGATCGAAATTTCAATCTTTCATTTTGACGTGTCAGGTTCTCTGGAAGATCGAATGTTAGATCTCATTAAAAAAATTGTCCGTTTCTAATTGTTTAATATTGACTTTGGATTAATTAATAATTAACGAATTAATTAGTATTTGACTAAGTCGTAAACGACTACAATTTGGATTTTAACTGATGATCGAACATATCGAAGGTTTGTTCGATCATTAGTGGATTAGTTTGGTAATAGTCTTGGTCAAAAGATTATTCTGTTAATTATGTTTGGTCAAATGATTAGATTTGTGATTATCCCACAAATATATATGGGATAATCACAAATTTGATCCATTGACCAACTATAATCAAGAGACTAATCTTTGACCAAGACATTTAACAAACTAATCCACTTTTAATCGCCAAAACCTTCGATCTATTCGATCATCAATTCAAATTCGAAATCAAGCCGTTAGTTAAATAGTCAAATACTAATTAATTCATTAATTATTATTTAATCCTTTAGTCAAATATTAAACAATTGAAAAGAAAAAAAATAATAATAAGATCGAAGTGGGCGAGGTTCGATCAAACCGTCTACACCAACCAAATTGTAACGTGCATACCCTAGATCGAACCTTCCATCATACTTGATTGAAATAAAAAAAAAATGGTGCATGATTTTGTTAGATCGAAGTTTCGATCAAGGTTGATCGAAATTAATAAAATTAAATAAAAAAGGTTCGATCAAGGTTGAGCGAAGATTAGGAGTGTGGTTGTGTTTCTTCACGTTATTATAAATGAGAAATATGTAACAAATATGAAGATGAGCTTAATATAAGAAAGATCATAATGATCGACCTTGATCAATCTTGATCGAAATAAATCAAGGACCAATTTGGTTGAGATGATCTTAAAAGGCTTTCATAATGAATATATTTTAAGATCTCAATCAATATATTTTATTTTATTTAATTTAATTTCGATCAAACAAAATTATGCAACATTTTTTTTTATTTCGATCAAGTAAGATCGAAGGTTGGATATGGGGTGTGCACATGTCACAATTTGGTTGGTGTAGACGGTCTGAATCAACATGACCCACTTTGATCTTATAAATTTTTTTCTTTTCAATTGTTTAATATTTGACTAAAGGATTAAATAATAATTAATAAGTATTTGACTATTTAACTAACGACTTGATTTCGAATTTGAATTGATGATCAAACAGATCGAAGATTTTGGCGATCAAAGGTGGATTAGTCTGTTAAATGTCTTGGTCAAAGGATTAGTCTCTTAATTATGGTTGGTCAATGGATCAAATTTGTGATTATCCCAATATATATCTATCTATTATAAGAAATGACTCATTTTTATTGTAGCTAATTCCTTGGATGACATGTGTGCTTTTTATCTTGGGCCGAAAAAACTGAGTTATACTTCCTTAAAATGAAAAAAATGAGATATTTATCAAAATGTCCTCCGCAAATGTAGTGGTAGACCGGTAGGTGTGTAAGGCGTTACGGGTTAATCTGGACTTCTCGAGTTTGAGCCCCGACAATGGCAAGTTTTTTTTTTTTTTTATCTCCTTTACACTTTTTTTTCATCTTCTTTTTTATCCTCTTTTCACTTTCTTTTTTTATCCCCTTTTCCCCTTCTTTTGTTTTCTCATCTTTTTACTCACACAACTTCTAAATTTCTATCTTTTTTTTCATGTTTCCTACAATATAATGGCATATAATATTTTGCAATTAGAAATTTTGATATGATCTTGGTAACTCATCATGTTACTGTTTTGATACATCTACGTCTTCGTTTGCACTTTCTATTTTTTTAGCAAACACTTTCACTTTCTAAATACATACTTCCTTTTGAATTCTAAAAAAAAAAACATCTTATATATACACTTGAATTACTCAATCTTTTAATACGTTCACATCTTCTTTTGCATTTTTTAGCAAACACTTTCATTTTCTACAATCTATCTCTCTTTGAATTTCCATTCAATATACTGATATATAGTTATGAGCACTTCAATTACTTAACTTTTTTGACACGTCTACAACTTCGTTTGAATCTATATCTCTTTTTGAATATCCAATAAGTCAATTTTTTCTTTTTAAGAAGAAAGCAAAAAAAAAAAAAATGAACCTCACTTTATTTTCTTCAAATGCATAGTTGATATTACTATTACTTATAGGTTGTAATGGGAAAGAAATAGATTAATAGTGTTGTTAGTTTGTTTAGATATTCTTGATTTGTGCTAACAACATGAGGCAATTTTGTTCGATCCGTCTAAACCAACTATATAACTAATTTTTAAAATTAGTTAAACATTGTCATTTGTAGAAAGAATTGTTCCATTTAAATTAAGCACCAAATTTAAATATAATATCCATATAACATTGTAAAAAAATCAACATTAACCTTTTTAAAAGTGGTACTTGCATCGAACGGTAGTTTTAAGCTTGCTATATTTCCTTTCACTTTACAATATTAAAAAAGTTATTGCTCTATATTCTAAATTTTTATTTATCATCCCAGGATTGTCTTGAGAGTTAAGATTATTTGCAGACAAATTTGCTTTAAGTATATTGGTGAACTAATAAATTTTATTATTTGACACAATGAAATATATTTCAAAATTTCATTTATAATTTTTCATCCAAGGATTCTTATCATCTAAACATTATTATTTTTCTTGTGATAATATAAGTATTCTAATTGTTTCAGTTCTTAAATTATAAACACTAATCCTACATGAGTCGTGCGTTTGCACGGCCATAAGATTACTAGTATATATATATATACCTCGCCTAACACGAGGAGAGCTTTCTCCCAAAAATACTCGTTCTAAGAAAATTTAATTAATTGCATAAGTAGACTCCGTAAGCATCACCTTCCATCCGTAAGCCCCAAAAGGGTAAGTTATCATTCTTTTTAGTCAAGACAACTCTGTATTGGTAAAATGGACCTTCCAGTTGACCCGAGACCCCAACTGATCCAGTTTCATGCTATTGAATCGAACAAATTAACTGTGGTTTAACTAACTGTTAAACCTAAAATGGACAAAACATAAGGTTATGAACCGATAAATAACAAAATACTGCCTTTTTCACCCGTTTGGGTCCATAAAAATCTATGCTCTTCATTCTTAAAATGCCATCAAACAACAAAATTGCAGTTCGGATACATCTTTAAAACAAAAATAAGGACGCGACAAAATATAGACCTATGAACGGATAAGGATGCACCTATTAAGGATAGCTGACATATTCCTAAAGCTTAAACACATTTGCAACTTTTATAGAAACGCTTTACACGAGTTGAGCCTGTTCAGTTCCCTTCATTCTCTTCTTCAGCTTCTTCTTCATCGTCTTCGGTGCCATTCTCCTGTACAAGTATAAATGTTAAAGCCTAAGTTTGATACCTAGTACATTCAAATAAACAAATATCAGTTCATATTTATTTTTCTCATGTGATGATAATATTAGGCATATGTTCACTATTAAACATGAAAACTTAACCAAAATGGAAATGTTGCAAATTTCATATATTTGTAAGCAGTTACCAACACCCCTCAAAACTAGAAAACAAAATACAAGCACTTTTACTGAAATCCGAGCATTTTACCTCTTCAATAGCATCAAGACCTTCTTCATCAGCATCCTTTAACGAAGAAATTGTGCAACAAGAAATCAGTGTAAAGATAAATTGGCACATAAAACAAACAAACATGTATCACGACTTATAAGAAAATGAATTTCAGATGTAAGAAGAAAAATTACATTGTTGAAATACATAAGAGGGTTAGTCCATAAATCTTCCTTGATTATTTCAGCAACCTGCAAAATGAGCTTCATCATTGTAAGTTGTAGCGTTATCAAGATTCAACTTATACTTGCTGATTATGTATAACCCCAAGTGAAAGGTACCTCGTCATGAATTTCATCCACGTCGTCTTTTTGTTCTGTTTCGCTGAACCAGCTAAAAAAGCTGCATGAATATCTCAACTGAAATTACCAATTTATTACCCAAAAACCAAAATACTGCAGAAAGATCGTATCTTTATGTCAACATTTGTGGAAATTTAACAAATAAAGAGGGTAATAAAAGGAAGAACCTGTCCTCTTCGTGAGGCCGCTTATTTCCATTTTTCTCATGTGTAACTCCATTGGTAACACTCTACAAAAAGTAGACAAGTCAAGCTCAAGCAACAAAAACATTCATTGAAAAATGTATCGGTAATTCTTTTTCACCATTCCCTCTTTCCACTTGATAGGAGTCGCAGTGACTTTGGTTGTTCCCTCCTCAAGGAAGGCAAAAGTCTTCGTGAGTTTTGTGTCTTCGAAATACGAGTTCGGACTGAAGTTCTGAAAAAGGTAAAAAACTGCATAAATAAATAGAAAAGTTAAATTCAAATTAAGTAGGGTTTTTTGATTGTAAATGTATTGATCTTTCCTCGATTTCCTATTGCATGTATCCATCTTTTAAAGTTCCTATTGTATGTATCTATCTTTCAAAAGTTCCTATTCTATGTATCTATCTTTCAAAAGTTCCTATTCTATGTATTAAAATGACCTAAAATTTCCTATTGTATGTACCCAAATTACTCTGTTTTAAGCATTATGTACATGGAATCGGAAGTTTTGAAAGATAGATACATACAATAGGAACTTTAAAAGATGAGTACATACAATAGGAAATCAGGAAAAGATTAATACATTTACAATCAGAAAGCCCAACTAAGTAACCATATATAGAGAAGGATTACTCACAAATGTGATAGAATAACCAGACTTCATATCTTTAAAATCTTCGACTTCTAGACAGGTTAAATGCTTAAATATCTATCATAAAACACGTAACAAAATGTTCATTCAGCATATTAGCTAAATTTTATATGTCCGAACAAAATCATTAAACTAATTGGTAAACAACTGACCTTTTGATCTTCTTCATTGAGAAGATCAGAAAGAACAGGGTGACACATGAACTGCATCAACAAGCACAGATGAGACTCAAATGAACAAAGAACAACATCATATCTTATAGCAGGTCAAATAGTTCACTTACAGCAGTCAACCAGAAATCGGGAATCGATTTGATGAGATCACCACGTTTACCGTACACAGGCTTTCGAACCTCGTTATATTTCTGCTCCACTTCCAACACTTCTTCACTTGCTTTCTCATTAATCTAGATCCCAAGCAAGTAATACAAAAACAAAACACACAAAATAGATTTCACTATGATTCCATTAAAATCATGCTGCAATGTGGGACTAAAATCATATATTACATATTTTCCTTATAAACACAATTCACAAAACAAAACGAAAACAACATAAGAGCCAAATTTTAAGTGCAAATGGAACAAATTTATGCAAAAAGGTGAAAACTTTTATACACAATTTTTTCTTTTTAACAAATTGTCAAACGGATATCAAAAAAACTAAAACAAAAATTGATAAATTGATACTGATATCAAATTAATATCAACAATGAATAAGAAGGTACCTTTTCAAGCTCATCTTGCACCTCTTGCAATTTTTCGACGGATTGAACAAGTTCAGCGTCGATTTGCTCAATGTTTTCTTCATCGATTCTGTCAGCAATTTTGGGTTTCTTGCCCTTATCAGCTCCCATTTTGTCAGCAATTATGGTTGGAGAAAAATATAGAGAGAACCAGTGTGTGTTTGTGTGGTTTAGGGTTTAGGGTTTTGTTTTGGGGGCCAAACAGAAGTTAGTTTACTCCAATAAAACCCACATTTCATCCATCGTGATGATCGGACATTTAGATAATAAAAAATAATAGTACTAAATTAATAATGAAAAGATTATTTATTATTATTATTTATTATTATTATAAAAATAAGGAATGAAACATGTATATATTTTTTGATTCAACGGGAAGTTCTTATTGGTTTGATTTATAATTTGGAGGTGATTTTACACTAGAAATTAAAACTTTATATAACAAAATATCACAATAGTAACCATATAGGTACACACTTCTAAGCAGAAAATGTATTAAGTATTAATTTTTTGGAGCAAAATTTAATCTCTCTTTCTAGACTAATAATATCAACTCAAGTTTTGCTAAAAAAAGTATTAGGCTTGAATTTTTCAACAAAACGTTGATAATCGTTAATATATATATAGGGAAAAGGATTCATAGGGAAGCTTCAACTTTTGGGGTAGAAGGAAAGCAAAATCTTAGCCTTTGATTTTTTCATAAATAAATATTTCTAACATTCATTTGTGATGAATGTTAAATTTTAAAATTATTTGTAATTTTTAAAATTCATTTATGATGAAATCAAGGGTTGAGATTTACTTCCCTCATTTCCTAATTTTTTTACTTTCCTATTGATCCCCACCCTATATATATATATATATATATAAAGTTTGAATCAAATAAAATAAATTTTAACATTGAATGATAGAATAACATAAAATTTGTATGTGTATCTATAAGATGATAGATTGGAACCATGTAAGGATGATGTTTTATTGTCTAATATTTATATAGTTAAAGTATATGAGAATCTCAAAACTCTAATGGACCTTAAACCTATAATTGGACTTGGGCCGTTTCAATTATCATCTAATAGCATCAACAATCATAAAAAAAACGTATGTGGATCAAGATATATTATAATTTGAAATTGTGCGTCAATGAACATCAAAAATTCAAAAATTACATAATTTTCTTTTTTTCCCTTTAAAGATATTTAATTTTTATTGACTTTTATATTTAATTAGCTCACCATTTAGAAATCAATAGTTTATTCTATTTATTATATCTTAAACTTTATTTCACAATAATCGACTCATCTATATATAAAGAGAGCTTGAAGTCTTGAACATTATACGTTTTAGGACATTTTATGTTTTATAAACATTGTTTGTCGATCCTCATAATATGTTATGCACATATATGAACAATCTTTATCATAAATTCATTGATTATGTGATAAAAAGAAAGATATGTGCGTATATATGATAGAATGAGTAACAATTTGTGAAAGGAATAGTTAAACAGGTAATATCGAGAAATAGTTTCTAATTCAAAACCTATAAGTTAATTTTTTAACAAGTAGGATTGTTAACGAGTCGGACAATTAATGAACTATATGAGTTCAAGGTCATTTATCTCGGATTTGAGCTTGTAGATATTCGAACTCGAGTCGAGTTCGAGCTGAAATTACTACTCAGTTAGTTTCACGAGCTGAGGTTAAAAGACTATTATTTGACTAGGTTTGTCTGAAAACTCGTCTAATTTCAAGTTGAACGAGCTAATCAATCTTAATGAGTCGAACAAGCCTAATTTATATAAAAATTTGTATATTTAATACTTTTAAAAAAAAGTAAAGAATATATTTGTATCTAATGCCTCAAGTATAAATGAACTTATTTGAACTCGATCTCGATCTATTAAACGAGTTTATTGAACTTGAATTTGAAATACTAATTCACTATAAAAGTATCTCAATAAATAAACGAGTATTAAGCTTGAACATAATTTTTAACATTCATTTGAATTCCAATCGAACTGGAATTTCTTTGATGCTCGACTCAATTTGATTCATCTAATGGCCTACTCACAAGTCTTGTTATTGTCACAGTTACTAAGGTAATTATTCTTGTAATTCCTTATATATAAAGCAACGAGCTTAATAGTACTCCCAGCAATGATAATGATAGTAATAATTAGCCATTATAGTGCTGATCGGAGAAGTCGATTAGCCATTTATTAAAGCATCACGTTATGATCATTAAAATGATGCTTTTTCATAATGCACCTTGGTATCATAAAAGCAATAAAACTACAATCATTTTTACAACTCTTGGTAGTCACGTTGTCGAAAGAGACAACTGATTCTAGTTTCGGAATTACAAACGTTATAATTAAGTTACTAGTGTAAGACGTCATATGATATAATAAAATGAAAAGAGGTATTTTCCTAACTACGTAATTACTACTTTATTTGTTATAATGTTCATTTGAAGTCCATTAAAAGTTTTCCTTGTTAATCCTATAGAAGGAAGAAGAGGAACCATTAACATGTGGAAGACATCGTCATGTTCGACTCAAATAGGTTTGATTATAAATTATTAAAATATAAAATAAGATACTTTAAAAAATACGAATCTTTTTTATATTATCGTCACAATAATAAGTCATGTTTCTTAATAATTGGTCTTGCTTCTGTATGTGGGGTTGGTAGGTAAACTAGTACCCATTATGGTTTTGTCACTTAAATATGAGTTTAATTATATAGTTTCTGACAAATAAATTTCACTTATTATTCCTGTGATATATTTATAAATTATTTTAATATGGGTATCAATTAAATCTTTAAGCTGAATTTTAAGTATATATATTTAGAAGTATCAAACATTTTTCATAATTTTAAGATGTTTACTCATCGTGTCTATTATTATTATTATTATTATTATTATTATTATTATTATTATTATTATTATTATTATTATTATTATTATTATTATTATTATAATATTATTACACTTTCAAACGATTCTTGAACCTGAACTTTTACAAGTCTACAAGCTTCCGTAGTAGGAACAAAAGGTTCTACTCACTACTCGGGCTTAATAATAGCCCAAGGCCCGAACATAAATAAAGTAGAAAGTGCACATATGGGCTTTGCCATCGCTTTTTCAGTTTCATTTCTATTGACATGAGTTTGGTTTGATTTATCATATTACTTGAAGAAAGAAAAGACTCTATCTAATAAACTCTAAACTCGATATGGCAAACACTTGTAGAATTTTAACTATTACACAATAGATTAGGATTTAGTGTAGTTGGCTCAAGCCTTAATTATTTAGATAGGCTTACGGTCCATTAGAATTTATTATCTTGTACTCTATAAATAGTCTCTGAATAATGCATTATATAACCTGGTTTTCATTATTCAATACTAACAATTTATAAGATTTTAAACGCCTTAATTCTCCTGACCCATTCAGTGCCTGTTGCTTGATCTTCTAAGATCAAACCCAACCCGTTCACATTACAGCGTATGGACAAACCGTTTTTATTCTCCCAAGTATTCAAGTTTCGACAAAAAAGAAACACCAAAACCAACATTAGAAAAAAACATCAAGACATAAGATTCTTAAAGTGTCGTGACTTTGTGAAACATTAATCCATGGTTGTAGGACCTTTGCATACTTCAAATGATCAATTATTTCTTATGTAAAAAGCAAGAAGCACCAAATGAAAATGAGCCATCATTTGGATATTTTCTATACACGAATGGCCACTAATCTAAACAAAGAATATACTTTAATCGCTTAAAAAACACAGCTTTATTTCAAAAATACATAGATAATACAAAATATACAAAGAAGCATAATAAATACATATGATCAACTATAGCTAATGTTTTGGTTTATCGATATTCTTACCAATGGGTTCGGCTACATTGATTGATGCATAACCCTTGCATCCCAACAAACCATTAGCCCGTGGTGTTTGCGATTTTTTCATTCGCCCATTCTTGGATTTTGCACTAGTTCGAGTGTTGTGGACCGTATGTTTTTCATCATAGCCCGAATAAACAGAAGAATATTCAGCTGCACTCGCGGTCACAACACTCCACTCGATACTAGCTTCACTAGGTGCATATTGAGTAGATGGACTCATGACACTCGACTCACACTCTTTCCATTCGGTTCTCGAGATATTCTCTATCTCGAACAAATCCGAGCTTGCTTCACTTGCCACATCATCACAAATCACACTCTCTTTGCTCTTTGGAATCGCGTCCCAGGTCAAAATCGACATTTTTCTCACCAAGTTTCTCGCTATATCACCTTTGGTTATGGTTCCTGAACCAAAAACCTCGATCGAAAGCCTTGGCAACTCTTCAACTTTTTGTTCGTCGTTTGTCAAAACTGGGAATTGAAATTGATCTCTTTGTTTAACACTTTGTTGGGCATAAACATCATTACTTGTCGAACAAGTAGTTACGAAGCCATGAAACCATCTCTTAAAGAATGTTTTACTGCTCGGTTTTCGTTGTAGCAATGCTCCTTGGTTGTTGCTAGAAGTAGTTGTACCCATTGATGACATACTCGGTGTTCGTGGTGTGAACATGCTTGGTTTAAGCTTGTGAAGATCAAAAACCGTCATGTCCGGAAACTTTTCACTAGCGTCAAATATGTTAACTACGTCTTCAATGGGTTTAAGGTAACAAGAAAACGAAGCTGTACGAAGCTCATTCGGGTTGTTTTCGGTTTCCATTTGAAAGAAGTTTATAGAGAAAGTTGAAAACTAAAACTTACAATCTAGAGTGTTTGATTGTTTTTCTTTTAAAGGAAAAAAGAGTGTTGATGATGCATTAGTGCTGGTATGACCGTATTTGTGGCTTGAGTTCTATTATGTGGAAGAAATTAAAAAGATAGATATGTTATAAATGTGATGGTGTTTGGAATTAAATATATTCTCATGGAAGAATGAAATGAAAGGTGCTGGTGGGCATGGTTAGAACACAAGTGGTTCAATCAAGGATTTATGGCTCGAGGTATTTGAATGGACCACGGGGAATAAATGTAGTCGAGAATGTAGGTTTTATTGATTAGTGGTTAACAAGTTTGTTTATTGGTTGGTTGATTGAAACTTGTGAGTATGCTATATACCACAATCTACTTATTGGTATTAAAATATCAAAGTTGTAACTTTGTATTGATCCATTTTTGTTTACATGATGATGATAACTATCATTTACTTTTGATAAAAGTAAGTATTTTATTCTTTATAACCTCATGCATAATTCAAGAAACATCACTTCATAAGTGTATATGTTTGTGAAGTGTGGATCAATGATAAAATCTGTTCAATTTAAGTTGTATGGTCCTACATGTTCTCTATAGCCATTTCGGTTCAATAATTGCAATACGAATTGACGTCCATCGAGTTCATAAAACCAAACCAAACGACACCACACCAAACCATACTATATTTGGCTTGTTCTATGTACCCCCACGAAATGTAGAAAAGTAACAGATTGATGGGTGGAAGAATTGTGGGGAACAATAATTGCAGGTACACACAAAAGGAGGCGAGACGCTTGGGGGGTATATTATCTATATGGAATTTGGGGACTTTTTCAGCTGATCAAGCAGTGGGTGCGAAGAATTTCATGGCGGTTAAAGGGAAATGGAAAGGGAAAGTTAGGAATGTAGTTACAGTCAAAATGTACGTACCGCAAGCGGATGATAAAAAGGAGACTATGGGGACAAAGCTCGATCAGTTGATAAGGTATACTCGGCTACTTGGGTTTTGTGTGGGAACATGGTATGACTAGGCTTACTGGATGAGAACGACATAGGGGATTATGCGTCTGGAAACTGAGCTGCAGCGATATATGTATTAATGTATTAATGTATATGAGTATTGTGTGAAGGTGGCTGTGGTCTTTTTGTTTGTAAATGGATTAGTTTGTGATGCAATAGTGTGTATGTATATGAAAAGATGTAAATGCTTGTAAATAATTGTGGTTTTATTAATAAAATCTCTTGCATTTTCTAAAAAACTTCTATTTCAGAGGCCGTAAGACCCAAAAAACTTGCAACGAAGTGACCAGGTACAATTCATGGTTCAAGAAAAAGTCGAACCAAACAAAACCATTAAAGCTTCACATTGCTACAAGTTATTAAAAGTAAAATCAAAACTGTTCAAAGGAATACATATAAGAGAATAAAATACATCAGACAGTAAATAGTTTCCAAAAACTATTAAATTAACTCTAAACTAAACTCATCACTAAATTCATGGTACAAACTAATTACGATCGAAACTTGTGGTTGCTAGTTTCAGTAACAGAAACGAATGATATCTTAAAAACCTTGCATCCTACATCATCTTCAATTCTTCATGCATCATCTAGAAGATGTTGAGTTGTTTTCACCGACAACCCAATACTGTTTAACAGCAAACAATATCTTCTCTGGAACAAGAGGCCCGTCTTCATGATCCACCATCTTTGTGTTCCATCTCATGCCAGAAACAATATTTTTCACCTTCAGCACTTCTTTTTCACTGTCACGTATTATCACAGTACCTTCAGGCCGTAAAATTCTGTCCATTTCTAGAAGAATGTCCTCGTAACTACACCTACAAGTATGCCCACCATAAAAAAACCAGTTTAGATTACAAAAAAATCGGATTTTTATGACAAATGACTGTTACTTATTGAATCTTGATGCTTGAACAACTTACTTGTCTTTATACAAGCTGAAAAGACCGTTGGCATGAATTAGGTCATACGTCCTTGGGTAAGTCGAAAACGCTTCACACCTAAAAACGGTGTACAGAATAGTGTATAATGAGAAAAAAACTACATATACAAAATGAAGAGCAATGTCTTATATACTTAATTTATTTCATAATCCTTAATCAAGAAACAATGGTTTGCAAGAACACTATAAATTCAAATATAATGATTTCACCTGACGCTTTTGTCCAACATGATTACTACTTACAAAACAATATGTTTTTATGATAATGGAATTCATGAACGATGATTCAAAAGGACATTTACTTGAATATAATTGGGAAAGACAAATTGCATAATAAGATAACCAACTTTGGTCTGATTTCTATTATTGAGTACCACACTTTGTTTGCACTCACAAAAAGGCTCAAAATTCCAAAAATCTTTCATATAGGGTAAGCTTGTATGTTAATCAGTTTCAAGCTCAATTTCCCAGAAAAAAGTCAAGTTGGTCAAAGTTTAAGGTTTTATTGAAAGCTCAACTTCGATGCCACATCAGCTGTTACGTCATCAACAATGTCAGATTACCCTAAATCAATTTTTTAAAAGTAAAAGGTTTTTTATCAAGATTTTTGGCAGTTTGAGCGTTTTTATAGGTGCAAGTGAAACTCAAAACAAAATGTGTTGGCCAACATAGAAATCAGAACAAATTCCATTACCTTTTTATGCAATTTGCTCAATTAAAAAATGTATGGAGATTTCAGTACTTACCAGTCATGGTAAATGCCGATAAGACCTCGCTCAAAAACCACACCAAGAGTGTCTTTCTTAGCTATCGTTGGCATCACGTTCATAACCCATGACTTAGGAGACTCAATTGCAGCAGCAAAACTACCAAGACCTGCATTCATATCCATAATATTACGATAACGCCCTGCGTCAATGATCTTATTCACCCTCTTGTAAGCATTCAAATGCTTCTGCCACAATTTGTTGTCCTCTTGAAATTTCTCAACAGAAATTCCAGGAACCGAACCGCTACTGATACGTGGAGGAACATCATTAAGCCTCTCAGGAAACGGTTTCAATTCACCACCCGAAACATCGTCTGTATCGTTTGTCTCGGGATAAGCGGTTACACACTCCTCCATCTCCTTGTACCTACACACTCAAACATGAGCATCTGATCATTAAAACCATATTTCTTTTTTGTGTATGGAAAGTCGAAGCAGAAGAATTTTTTCAAATTGTATACCAGACATCATCTGGATTAGTGGATTGGCACATGGTAACACGAGACTTTCGTTCTTGACAATACGATTTATTGACTCTTTTCCTCCAAATTGCGGTTTCACCTTTTTCATATTTCTTCTCCCAACAAAGAAGTTTAGCCGTATCCTCGATGTTCTTTTGTTCTTTTTCAAGTTCTTCTCTAGGACGCTGCCATGATCTAAAGTTGGTTTTCCAATTTATTGGTGGACCAGAAAGAACCCAGTAGCCACCGGGCCTCAGGACTCGATCAACTTCCATCATGTACCTTCCACCTAACACAAATTTTAAATAACTTTCAATTATATGAATCTTCTATACCAGTATTAAGAATAAAGATTAGAGCTTATGAGGTTACTATTTCCGCCCCATGGAATCAAGCACCGAGAACAATGAGCCATGTCAAAGGATCTTGAGGGATATGGAAGCTTTATAGTTCCAAGAACACCAATGATTGCTGGAACACCTCTTTCAAGAGCAAATTGAACTTGTGCTTCATGCGAGTCTCGTGGTGCAAACGACATTGCTATCACATTTCTTTTGAATAAATACGCTCCCCAACTTGCAACCTAAGCATTCCAACCACCAAATTAGAAAATAAAAATAAAAAGACGAATTAATTAAAAGGGAAAAAATATTAAAATAAATGCAGGTTGAATATGTAGCTGTAAAATAAACGTTCTACTTACACCACAGCCGGTGTCTAATGCAGTTCTAACCATGCCATTGGCTATAGGGATAACAGAAGCCAATTGATCAATATACGCATCAGCTCCATGAGGAAACTGTGTTCCACCACCAGGAAACCTAAAAACATTGCCTTCATATTGGATCCAATTCTGGATCGCCTTTTCGACTGTCAAGCTCTTGTAAGGTGCATTAGCAAAAGGTACAAAATCCCTACTTTTAGGCCACGGAAACGGGGTCACGTACCCTTTTGGGGCAGGAATAAGGCAATGCAACTTCTCATTTTCAGGAGGACAATGTCTCTCCCTGTAATTCATGTTTTCTCTAGGGAAAGTCATTGCACGCATTTGATCATGACACGGTGTATAATCAACAAATTTATCTTCACAAGGCTGGAAAACCTTACTTACCGCTTGCATATTGTTACTCTTTCTCATTTCATCACCATGGTGAGTCTCGACATTCAGATTTGAAAGAACACTACAATCAGCACTTTTTGTTACCTCTTGAGCTATACTGTCTCCTTTCCCAAACCCACTCTTTTGCCATGCGCCAAGTAAATAAAAGAAGCAACATAAACCAACGACTATAAATATGGAAAAGGATCTCCTGGTTCTATTATCTCCTGGATTTCCTTTAGTTGCCATAACTAATTAACCTGCAGTATTTGATGAAAAGAATCAAAATGTAGTTGGTTACAGTTTTATGTAGAGTTAACCGTCGGAAAAAGTATCAAACTTTATTAATGTTCTATTGTATGTAATACACTTTCTGTTATTGTTATTATATGTATCTGATGAGTTATTAATTAACCAACCGACATACTTTGCTAATGTGGCAACTCTCTAAGTCGCCAGATAATCCGCCATGACATCAAAACTGGGGCAATAGCAATTGCAATTGCAATAATTACAAGTTTAAGAGAATAGAAACTTATCTAGTTCAATACAAAAAATAGAATTTTGGGTAACTTTGATTCATTTTCAGACACTTAACCATTTCATATATTCATATGTTTCCTAAATCTTTTACATATACATACCAAACAATGTCTATAACTTTATAGAGTAAATTGATAAGCGATCTAACACTAAGCATTTCATCAAACACCTTATAAGCATGTTAAAACAAAAAGGGTATTCAAAAAGCAAGATCTTTGAGCTCTAGGCAGTCAAGAAGTTGAATAAGCTGTAAACTTTAAGCATTTTAGTACTAAACACATAAACAAAAGATCCATTCAAGATCTTGAACTAGATAAAAGGTACATGATCAGATTCAATTAAGCTGAAAAAACTACTTAAATCCAGTTATTAGGGTATATACGGATGATAAACAAAAGCAGATCGAAGTGATGAAGAATCTTACGGATCTTGAAGTCGAGAATTAAGGGGATCTTGATGATATTCTGTTTTTTGGATCAAAACATGTTTAGAGTATGGTTTCGTGTGACATATGGTTAGCGATTGTTACAGTGAGATTTTGGTGGGGTATAAAAAAGGGGATATTTGTGGTCACTGTTTAGTAAATGAAGTGATATTTGGTATTTAATTTGATGATTGATGATGATGATTATGGAAGTGATGAGATGGGTTTTGGTATGGTCTAGTGGTTTGGTCTGATATGGTCTGGTCTACCTTTTCTTGGATTCTTAACAGACTTATTTATTAGTCACCAATATTTTTTTCTTTTTCACCTTTTACTAGGTTTAGGTTTTTATTTGATACCTAACTCTAATCCTGGTTTTACGTAGGATAAATTACTGAGGTTAAAAAAGTTTGTTGAAAGTTATAGCGAGGTCAAATCAGTATATTCTAGAGATCACTTAACCTTGTAATTTGGTATGAGAAATAATTTATTATTAATATTATTATAACTTCTTATAAGTCATTTTGATTTTTTCATTTAATACTTTTATTTAATAATTAGTATTATATTATGTCAACTCTCATAATATAATAATTATACATTAAATATAATATTAAAATTTTAAAATTTACTATAATTGACATTTACATTTATTTTTTACAATAAATTTACATGTGTGTGTATTTTTTAAGAGTTAAATTGAAAAAAATTATATGATTTAATTTCTTAATTTTTTAATATGAACAAAAATATTATTAAAAAATTATTTTCTAACTATATTACGTACGTGGACACCATACTATAAGATTAATACATATGTTAGTGACTTGTTTTCTCTCATCTCATAATCTTTTGATTTTTACCGTATGTCATGATTTTGTTATTAGAAGAATAATAAGGATGAAAAACAAAAAATTATCATTACTCACAAAGAGAAAAACTTATCTAGAAATATGTAATTGGGTCAAATTTAATTAGAAGTAATCCATGTTTTTAGGAGTTACTTTTGCAATAACATAAAACTTTAATTATAATTCGTGTCCTGAAACTTGTATTACACACGATCAATACTTACAATCGACCTTAAAAACTGAGATCAAAAAATCTAAGTTCAAAATATCTAGCGAGCTGAACTCCAACTATTATTGAGCATCTCATACCTTATGTATATATATACATATATATGTAACTTGGATATTATAAGTGATGCTATTTTCAGTTTTTGTTATATTGGACTTTTGTAAAAGATGTTTGAACTTATGCTCTTTATTTTGATTTTTATCCAATATTGAAACTTTGTTGTTGTGGGTTGTAATAAAGCTAAAACCGGATAACTCCATAACTCATATCGTTAGGTTAAAGGATATTTGGTATTGTTGACAATATTTCAATCTTTTAATTTAACAAAAATGATTTACGAGAAACTTTTAATCGAACAATAATCAAGTTTTGCACTAAAGGGCCATTGACAAATCGGTTTTGAGGTGACTCTTCAACAATGAAGTTGTGGGTTCAAGACCAAGGGTGTACGTATGTATATATTCGTGGTGATGTGTATGAGCTCATTGCCTTTCCAAAAAAAAAAAATCAACTTTCACGTATAATCTTGTTACAAGTGTTCATGACTTTCTAAGCCCTCTTGGACTAATAGTTTCTTGAGCACAATGAGTCGCCTTCAAAAAGACTACAGGCATTCAAACCTCAAAAACTTGCTCAAACACCTCCTAGGTAGCGATGACAATTATCACACGATCTGGTGGTTAACCATCCAGAAATGCGATCCATTTTCAGTGGATATGCATTGAATGTTGTCATCTATTAGAAAAGTTGCATTGGAAATCAGTATTATAGATGGAATAAAAAGAGAAATTTAAAAACTTATGAAAGTGGTTTGTGTGGATATAAAATGGATACAAGGTGGATAAGAAATGAGTATAAAGGTAAAATGGTGTGTTGATATATAATGATGAGTATGGATTAAAAGGAAGGGTGTAAAAGGATAATTTTTCGTAGGGTCAGCAATTTTCAATACGATTTGAAACACGATTTGAGATTGACTCGGAAAGTCCAGATCGGATTCGGTTGATTTGATGGATCAACGTGACCCGATGACTCGAAACATTAAAAAGGTGATATTTATTTTAAAATTTTAATATTTAATTTAATAAATGAAAATTTTTGAAACTTTTTGAAAAATGATATACATTCTTAAAGTTTTAATTTTTTTATTTTTTTAAAGTTAAAGTTTTATTAAGAATATCAAATATTTACATTCATGAGTTTACATATATATATACACAATCATGAGTTTAAATAAAAATTTAAGGGGTTGAAGCATTAATGACGACTTCAAGAATCAAAGATGATCATGATGAAAATGATCATTTGTAATTTTGTAAGGTGACATTACGCGAAGCCAATTGAAGGTTTTATTTCATTTACTCGTTAGTTGATCCATTGATCATTTGGTCTCAAATATTGAGTTGTATTGTGACATAATCGTGTGCCACAAGAATCACGCGGTTGTGAATTCCCAACCATTGCATTTTGCGACTTGTCAATCCACCGTTCCGCCAAGATTCGACTTTCTCTATCGTTTCAAAAAACATTTTTTCCTTTACCTTTACCCTTACGATCTTTTGTTGATGAGTGTTCGGGTACAAAATTCGGTTTCGTATTCGGGTGGTGGTGTTTGGACGTGTTGGAATTGATTTTAGGATAATGGTGTTTGGGGATATTGGCCGAATTGTTGTTGTTGTTGTTGATATATATTTAGATAGAATTGGGAGCATGGGTCGTTGGGTGAGATTGAAAACAAGTTAACAAGATGTATGTATGGAGAAAAACTCATTGGACTTGAGTTGGTATTGGTTTGTTGAGATGCGGAAGACGAACCTGTCGGTGAATAATTGATATTTGGCATAGGATTATCGAGGACGTTATTCCACATATCGCTTGATTGTGATGGTTGAGAGTTTCGGTTTCTTTTAGACATTGTCGTTGTTGTAGTTGTAGTTGAAAGAATGGAAGTTATGTAAATAATAGAGGTTTATTTGTAGTTGTGGTTGAAATAATGGAAGTTGTGTGTAAATAATAGAGGTTTATTTGTAGTTGTGATTAAAGGAATTGTAGTTGTTGTTGTGTGATAAAGATAATGAAGTAATATATATATATATATATAATGATAATAATAATAATAAAAACCGATAAAATTTGGAAGTTAAAATATGAGCTTTTTAAATTTTTAAATTTTTTATTACTTTTTGACCGTTTGTTAAAAAAATGAATATATAATTTTTTAAATATTATTGGACACTTGGAGGGTAAAACAAAAAAAAAATGTATTTTTTTTTGTTTTATGTAGGTGGGTCCCACACCTAATCCGTCTTTGGGTTTCTTGAAGAAGATGGAAGACAGAAAACGAATGAAGGACGGGTGGTGTCAACGGAGGACGGGTGATGTCAACGGAGGACGGGTGGGAGGATGGATCGAAGATCCTCGTGTTCTCACCGGTCTAAATGTGTTACTAGTAAATAATAGGGCTCATCTTCTTTAGGAAGTTTCTTCACGTTGTTCATTCTTTATGAAAAAATATATATGTAATGCCGAGTTGACACTAAAAAAGCTTTGAAAAAACTTCTTCTATTGAAAGTGGTCTTACCCTCCATCTAACATCTTCCAAGTACAACGATGAACAGAAAAAGGGCACACAAATAACACTACAACATGATTATTTGAATGGTGCTGCAATTCTAGACAAGCCAGTAAATGACAGCATGTATGAAGATTAATTTTCGTACTAAAATTAAGAGGGAAACAGGTCAAAATATCTTTAATCAATAATCTCTCGTTATGTAGCCTCAGAGATCATTTCTACATACAGCTAGTCACTTGGTTTGGTTCAAAGTCTCTTTATCTTGTCATTTACAGTGGTACTTTTGGAATAGGGTATCCACACTTCTTTCATAAGGTACGCACAAATGCACTGTATTATATTTATACAAAAACCATAAAAAAGAATTCATTATTAAACACTACAGGTACAGTTTGAAACTTGTACAAGTTTAGGTCTAAAATTTTAGGCCTGCTTAGCAACACTCCCACAGAAAAGATTAAAGAAAAGCAAGACAAAAGATGGATTTGATCATGGGCAATGCAAGTTTCAGATATGTAAACTTAAAAAGTAAATCCAATCGAAATAACCAATTCACTGGGATAAAAAGTCAATCCATCCCTACCACAAAAATATGCAAGTTCACAACTCGTAAGCATTGTTTAACATCACATTTCTTAAACACACTAACTAATCAAAAATTGATTCATGATACACCCTGTGTGTTTTAACTTTTTCCGGCTTGCTTTTCTTTCGTCTTCTGGATTTTCAGGACCTTCTTCACAATCTTCTGTTCTTCAACCAAGAAAGCTCGGATGATCCTGCAGCAATCAGTAATCCAGTGTTCATGACAAATATATAAAAAACCATATAGTCATATATAATTTGCATAAATCGTGTGCTTAAGGTAAAACTGCCTTTTAAACAAAAGATTACACCAACCTTTCCCTCACAGCACCAGCCGACAATACACCACCATATGCACGGTTAACAGTCCTCTTGTTCCTAGATAGCCTAGATCTTTTGTATTCAGCTGGCCTCAAGTGAGGAATCTGAAAAACAAAGAAAAAGAAAAATGTCTTGATCATTTAGATGCTTGAAAAGAAAGTTAAACAAGTAGTAATATAACTTTTCCTAATGTAAAAGTTTGCAACAAATATATCAACTTAAAATTGGAGGAACAAAAGTTCCGGTACGGCAGTAAGACAAGCACATGTTTATAGTCTATGGCCTGTCAGTAATTTGTGAAAACAAGTAAACAAACTTGCAACTTGCAAGCATAAATGTTATATTATCCCAATGACATCATCAATGGAAAGGATGAAGTGATCTCAACATCCCCAAACATTATTTACTTCAGGTTTGGATGTCATGTATGGCCAAGTTCATAGGCAAATAGAATCTACATCTTTATCATATTTGTACAGGCAACACTCAGTCACGATGCATCTTCCTGCAACGAAAATTGAAAATATCATCTATTTCTATAACACATGTTTCACCCTTTACTTTTATCAATCTAATCCTTCTGATCCAACCCCGGATTAATTTAGATTGCCCGATCTTGAACGGCTAACATAAGCCTGGCATTCTTTCTAAAACAACACACAACAAAACAAAAAAGACTTTATTTGAACAAGCAAAATCTTCTTATTTCCAAGGAAGAGTGAGGCCGTAATATTCAGTAATTTGGAATTATTGTTTTAATCTAACGTACACAAAAGTTCTTAACAAAAACCAAAAATTTTTAGAAAAGTTATCAATGATGATTCACTAATACAAGTATTAAGTAAGTATGCTAACATTGAGATAAACACGGAAACCGCAAACGACAGCCTTGAGTCCATAGCCAATCAGCCATCAATTGTTCAATTTGGTATACTTCAACAGATTGGAGTCTATATACTCGATACATAATATATCAAATCTTTGAAGCTAACCAAGAAGAGTGGTAAATTTTAAGCAACTATGCAAAGTTTAAAGCGGCACTCTTGAGTTAAAGTTGATACGATATTGAAGATATGAGTCGATTTTACCAGTAAATAACTATCATATATATGTTTGATATAGATTGAGAACTAATCCTAGCATACAGTACAAAAATGATGATATTGCAATGTAGCTTCAATTTCACGATCAAACTTCACCCGAGAAGCACAACTTTAAATTACATTTCACAGCTCAAACTCAAAGTCTACTTAAAGCATTTAACAGATTATGTACCATGTGTGTATATCGACTCCAATTCAATGACATCTACCACTATGAGTCCTAATCAGCTAATACATAGCCCATCTTCTCCATAATTAACGTACGCGTCTAATAAATACTATTATTGTGGTGTCATAATTATATTTATCTAATTTACTCTTTGAACTAACCTTGTAGAACTACTTGCTATTAAATAACCTTTTTGTTTATTGCTTCTTTATCTAAGCAAAAAAATTAATAACTCCGGTTATGGCCAATATTTGATGACCAAAGCATTTAACTAACTTATCTCCACAAAGCACTTTAAGTAATATTTTGGGAACTTGCTCAATACTCACTATTTTCTAGCAAAGTTAAGAATTCTCCGACAACAGATATCTACTTTACCATTTTCTGTTACACACAAATCGTATTTATATTACTAGATTATTCAATTTGAAGCTTCTATAATACCTAATTACAACAAAAATCTCAATTATTAGTTTATTACATAACTTGCATAGTGACCACTAAGAAAAGGAACTGACATAATAACCAGCTAACTGAGATAGCGGATGCACAATTCACCGGGTCGAAAACATGTTTCTCCCCCTAAATCTAGACTATAATTCCCACTTCTCAAAAGACGGAAAAGTTATTCAGTTGCAACAGCAACAACGACACTCGCATTTGCCAATGAGATCACACTTTAAAATCTTCTAATATTCCAAAACACCATTTTATATAGTTCAACCATAATAACCATTCAAATTCTCATATCATGACCAAATCCACTTAACAGATAACTCATCAAAACTTAGCATAATCAAACATATAAAACTGAAGCAACTATAATAAACAAATAAATAAGTAAATGACGTAATTACCCCCTGAATTCTCTTGCCGGTAACAGGACACTTAGGTCCACTAGCTCTCTTCTTTGTGGTCTGATAAACCAACTTTCCACCTAGTATTAACAGTAACACAATTTTATGAAACAAAATTTCCAGATTCTATTCAATTACATAACCATGATACATATAAAAAAATCAAAAGTAATTAAAACTCGGTGATGGAAAATACCAGGGGTTTTGACGACCCTGTGTTGATTGGATTTGGTAGCATAGCTGTGGCGTTTTCGGTAGGTTAGACGCTGCACCATATTTGAATCGCAGCTATCCTTCTTTTTTGCCGAAAAGGGGAATTTAGGGTTTGGTACGAGGGAGAAACTTAAACCCCTTTTCGTATCTACAAATGCCCTACATCTGACGGCTCATATTAGTTTTATACTCAACGGCTGAGATTAATCTATTTTCATTATTATTTTGTTTTGCATTTTCTTGACTCTTTCAGCCAATTGTTTGTTCTCTAGTATCTATACTTTAGTTTATGAGTAATTCACTTGTTAATGATCCGGTCAATTAATCGTCTATTGTACCTCTGCTTTTATTTATGCCATAACAATGTGAAATTAAAGGGAATTTTATAGATTACTTTTTAATATGAACCTTTATCTAGGACATATTTTAAAGTATAAATCTGAATATATCTTCGTATTGAGAGTGTAAGTTTTAACATTTTATACATTAGCTAAAATTAGTCAATATAATCGGAAGTTGACATGATAATTGTGTCCTAAAGATACTTTTGGGCTGAACCAGTTATGTAACAATTTAGTATTATGTGGCTTGGCCCGAATAAATAGCCTATATACAACGAAAAAAGAGGCGTGTGTTTGGGCTTCAGGTTAGTATTTTTCAAATGATTGGACAATTTCGACAATGAAAATATTAGGGTGCGTTTGGTTGTACAAATTTTTTCACAATTTTTCAATTTTAGATTCTAAAAGATTAATAGAGTTTTTATTTTTTTAAAGATGTATTTAAAAGTTGATGTACTTTCCATTTTTAAAGAATGATATTAAGAGACTGAATTTGAAAAAAAAAATTATGAAGGAAGTTGTATAAAAAAAAAAATGAAAAAAAATAGAATTCTTGTTTTCCAACTTTTAGTTGTAACACAAAAAAGTAAGTTTTTCATTTTTATTTTTATTTTTTTCTGAAAAGCTTCTATGAAAAATACACATTTTATATATAAATTTTCATTTTTCATTTTTTTAAAAAAAAATTCAAAAAGATCTTCATTTTTCTTTAACTAAACACAATTTTATTCTCACATGATTGGTGAAGTATATATTTATTTTATAATGACAAAGAGATTTATCGTCACATATGTGTATATATGTTTCCTACATAAGCATATATATAGAGAGAGAAAGAGATTTAGGATTACGAGGGAATGGAAGATATGGAGAGAAGAGCGAGAAGAAAAATTTAAGTTATTAGATCAATCACTAATCTAAATCAATGGTTAAGAAGGAGTGGCAATTTTGTAATTAGTTTAAAACTAATGGTAGAAATTAAGAAAAAAAAACATCATTTTTCACTTACACAAACCTCCACTATTTCTTCTATTTTATTTTTTTCCCCCTCCACTTTGTAACTATCATCATTATTTTCTTTATCTTCCCCACTCCCACTCCCACTAGCACCTAACAGTCTCCGAATTTCGACCACCATATTTAATTTTATTTTCTGTCTTTTTTTCACAAACTCTTTTTGTATCTTTCCTTCTATCCAATATTTTACATTTTTAACTTATTTTTTTAGTTTTTCTTGTTTTCGATTTTATAAACATTAAATATAAACTTTTTTTAAGGTTTATAAGATGCAGGCAAAAACAAGTAAACAAAACATAAAAATACAACATATATAATGCAGTAACAAACATCAAAATGCAGTATACAAAACATAATATACAAATACGAAAACACAAAACATGTAGTTGAACTGCAGCAACAAAAATCAAAATGACATGCAGTATATATAAATTGCAGCAACAAAAATTTGAATGACATGCAGTGTATATAAATTACAACAACAAAAATCAAAATATTATGTAGTATATATAAAATGTAGTATAAAAAACAAAATGTATAAATACAAAAACACAAAACATGCAGTATATATAAAAATGCATAAACAAGTATCAAAATGCATAAACAAGTATTAAAATGCAGTGAAAATATTAAGAAAATTTTGAATAAAAACATTTTAAGAAAAAAAAATTAGTAACAAAAAGTTGAAAGAGAAAGTCATAGGAATTCGGCAGTCGGCGGTGAGTGGTGGTTGGTGGCTGGAGGTGACAGTTGGTGATGGTGAGGGGTCGGGTGTGTATGAAGAAGAAATGAGAGGGAAGAAAATATAGTATAAGAAAAAAGGGGGGTGAAAAGAAAAGTTATTGTGTTTATTAGGTTGTTTTATGTTTAGATGACAGGTATATAAGGAATATAAATAAAGTTATTAAATGAGATTTTTAGTTAAAAATATTTGTTTATTTGTTAGATGTATTATTATATAGGAATATTAAAGTGAAATGAAAGGATGAATTTAAAAATAATATAAATTCAATAGTAAAAGTTTACTTTATTTGTTATTAAAAAGTAAAAGAATAAAAAGTAAACAAATATTTTATGTATCGATATAGATAAACTGTCTATTTACAAAATACTTAACGGTGATATGATATGTATTGCCGGCACGAAATCAAATTAGAAAGAGAATCACAAATATCGAACCACTTAAACTACCCAAAACATTTATGAATGGATATTATATATCTTGTAGGGCTCATCTAGTTACCTCAAAAAGTTAGATTCCTTCATAACTAATCCATCTTGAGCATTATGCCAATGTACGTACTATTAGGAATTAGACCACATTCGATGTTTTATTCCAAATTTATGTTTAAAATTATTAATACGCATCTTACATACCGTTAGTAGTAGAAATCATTTTCCCATAGTTACTCCCAACTTCCATAGTTACATATTATAAAGGAGAATATGCCGTAACAAACAAAAAATATTTTATATATAAATAAAATGTTAGTGTTGTGTTTTAGTCAATATAATTTTGATGAAATTCATTGAGGTTAAAATTTGATTAAAAATGAACCGAATTTCTTTCCATTTTACGTAAAAACACAATAGATATTTAAATTCACTAACAATTTAATTTCTTAAAATTTCGATTAGCTTAGTTTAAAATATGCCAAAATTGTGTAACAATATATAATTTGTTACTACTTTAGAACGTATTCTTGAATACTTTAAATAGGCGCACAAATATGTAACACGATAGTGAAAACATACTAAAGAAATTACACAGGAAGACTAGGTTGTGTTTGGTTCGCGAAATTTTTTTTGAAGGAATTGAAATTCATCAAAGAAAAGAAAATTTCAATTCCTTTAGTGGAAGGAATTTGATGAAAAGTAACTTTATAAATTATTCAACCAAACAAACTAAGGAATTAAATTTCAATTCCAATTCCATCAAATTTCAAACAATTCCGTGAACCAAACGCAACCTTAGAGACTGAAAATAAAACCATAAAAACAAATATATTAATCTTAACAAAGAGAAACGAAATTGAAGAAGTCAAATAATAAATTTTGTTAGTTTTTAAAATTATCTTGTGGCATTAGCAATGATTGTGAGAGACACGAACCAAACAATTTAAGATGCGTTGCTTCCGGAAGCCAACACCACAAAAGAACAAAAACCGAATGGACACCGCAACAACACCCTTCAATACGTACACTATTAAATAAATTAGAAAAATATAACAAAAACTTATGAAGTATGAAATCATTTACGTAATTGTGGCCCAAATTTTGCATCCATACCTACTTATCACGCTCTCCTCCAATCATAAATTGCTGCTATTCCATTCATTTCTATGTTGTATGAAAACCGTACACTTTGTTACATATTCTCATATTTTAATTAAATCCAATACAAATAAACAATTAACAAGGGTTTTTATGTATGTCACGTTTCATCACTTAGTTATTTTATCAAAGAAGTTAAAATTTGAAACATTTGTCATTTTTTTTCATATAGTAGTCGCGTTTCACCGGTTTTATCTTTTTCCGAATTTGATCGCGATTTTTGTCCCTACGAATTTCAATTTTGCCAAAATTGTCTCTTTCACTAATTTTTGTTAAAAAGTCCGTTAAATAACATCATGTGAGAAACACGTGAGAGTATTTTCGTCAAACCCTATTTCCCTCTCATTTAATGCCCTTTAATATTAATATCTTTATTCCCTCTCATTTAAACACACAGACACACACATTTACACACTCGATCACACTCTATTCCAGTTTACAATCCCTAAATCTACTAGAATATTCCCAAATCCGTTCTACATTTACTCCGATAAATGGACTGTCGGGGAGTGGGGGAACGGCGTTCCCGTGGGAGAACGAGCGCGTTCCTCCCCACTTCCTTTGCTCTTGGTGTTGTACTTGATCTATCAAGCAACTATTGAACTTTATCAGTAGAAAGCGAAATGAAGCCTATAACTATATATGAATAGTGTATGACAAAAAATAATATATTAAGGTCATCTTCAAAGTATAAATCAAAATATCAAATCTAGTATTTTGGTGTAAAAATTGAACTCCAACCAACTGATTAAATATAGTGCAACTTTTGGTGTACACCAAAACTTTAGAGATTTTGCACCAAATTTAGTGCAACATCAAACTTTACACTAAATTATTTAAATGTTTTATTTTACTCCTCTTGATTGAAATGTTTTTATATTATTGATCCAAAACTAATGTTTAGAAAAAGGAAATATTTTATTAATAGCTTAATATGTAGTGTGAGTTTATGGTACATGCTTCACATTTCATCAAGACATATGCATGAATACAATATATGTATACATACAATTGGCCCAAAAACAAAAAACAAGTAGCAACATTACAACTACTTCTATCTACTACAACACATACACACATAAATTCCATATAAAACTTTATGGTCACTTAATTAATAGATAAAACTTTCACTGATGAAATTAAACGAGTTATATTACTAGAACAATGTAACATATGAAACTAAGTTACAACTGGATTAAATAGTTGGAAGTTTTTAATGAGTTTATTATTGTAATGTATTAGTTATTTATGTTTAATATTATTAATCAAATTTGAATTTTTATAAATAGAATAATTAATTGTAGGTAAAAAATATATAATTTAAGGGACAATATGTAAATGTAATCAACTATTTTAGTGCAGAAATTTGTAGCATACGTTGGAGATGAACCACATTTGATGCATACATATTTTTTTTTGCACCAAATTTGATGTAATGTTTGGTACGTATGTTGGAAATGCCCTTAGGTATTGTTTAGTTACGAAATTTTGTTTTCTAGAAAATTTTATAAGAAAAAACGAAAAATTAGAAAAACTTGTTCAAGTAATTTTCTAAGAAAAAATTTAAAATTTGAAAAACTTGTTTAATTAGGTGTTTTTTTGAAAAACGATTTCTAAAAAAAGAGAAATCTATAATTTATTATTTTCTACATTTCTGTTATAAAAATTTAAAACTCTATCATTTACATTTGAACAAATTTTATAAATTTTTTTTAAATTTTTAAATGACACATATAAAAATAAAATAAGAAAAACATAAATATCTTTTTATCACTGAACGCACCCAAACCGATTCAGTTTACATAGGTGTAATTTATTTCATACATTACACATGAGATAAATATTTGAAGACAACCTAATTTCAGAGCCATCCTCGAATATGTGCAAGCAGTGCCACCGCATATGACCTCCGAAACTTAAAGGCCTCAAAATTTTGTACATTATATATACGTGTCTGTTTGTGCACGTGTATGTTTGCGCATGTTATTGATTATTTATGTATGAATATATATATATATATATATATATTTCATGGCCTCAAAATAAAGTTTTGTTAAATTTTTTTAAAAGTGTATATATGGGTGCTTGGAGCCTTGGAGGAGCTTATTTGAAGGGTTTTTTTAGGTTTTGCAAAAGCTAATTGCTAAAAAAATACGAAGGTGTTTCGCGGAGCTTATTTGAGCAGTTTATCAGTCTCTTAAAGAGTAGAAAAGCTTAAAGGCTGAAATCACATATTTGAGATTTTTTCTTACTGAAACTCAACTTGAAAGGCTCAGTTAAATATCCTTATGATAGACTGGACATTGTTGTAGAAACTTAAAGTTAAAATGCATTTATTAAACCTTTGTAACCTCTAAGACCCAAGAAGAAGAAAAAAAATATACTCTAAACAAGCCATGAGCAAATAACAATGAATACAAATGTCACAATTAGACATTATGTTTTAAATAACGATGAATTATTAAATGTTTATTATATTATCTTCATCTTATTACTTTTATGATCTCATTCTAAAATTTTACAAAAGACCTTCAAAAACTCAAAACATACTTAGCATGTCATATCAATCAATTTCAACCTCTGGTATATATATATATATATATATCAGTTAATTAATCGACTTGTATCTTTAAGTTACACGAGATTGTTGCCGTTTTTTGTATTATATATGTGACAACAAAGTCTTATGTTCAAATTTATCTATATACGGATAAAAATGGTATGATGAAAAAGCTCAACGCAATCATAGTACAAACTACAAACTATTACTCGTACAATTAACATATGTGATGTGATTACCATCCTCACTTGGTTTGACTTTTATCAATTAATTGGCCCCAATAATTAACTAGCCTCTCACTTAAAAGTCAACATCAGCAACAAATTTTAAATCATGATGTTATGGACCAAAAAAGTGGCCCCAATACGTGTCGCATATACACGTGATATCTGCCAGGTGTCAATCTTACACCCAATCAAATGACTCTATTAAAAGCCCAATTCAATTTAGGTGGACCAGGCCCGGCAACATCCAGCCTAATAAAATAAAAAATAGCTTTTTCAATGGTAACGTGGGCCCGTATAATAAGTGATACCCGGAAGGCCCAATAACTAGGTATGGAATACTATAATCTTGAGCTCATTCCTTACCGCACAGGTGTCTACCTGACACATGGTGAGTTTTGATTGATCTGGTGACCCACGTTAACTAATGATCTCAATCTTGTATGGTTTGATGGAGATTATTGCTATGGCTCGAGGCTATCGTGGCCAAATTAGACTCTGCCGACTTTATTATCTTTTGTCATGTAAAATTGTTATTGCCATCAATAACACTAAACTTAGGTCTTATTTTTCCCGAATAATATAAACGGGGTAACAACACTTAAATTAAGTGTTATTAGAAGAACGGGAATTTTTTTTTTATCGGTTAGTAACAACACTTAAATTAAGTGTTATTAGAAGACAAGCTGAAGTTGTATACATTGTAAAGTTACATGTCTAATAATATAACTAAGTTGCAGGTGACCGGTTAACCAGATAATTTATTTGTTTTTAACAACACTTATTATATCTTATTTTTTATATATACAATGTGGGCTTTGAGATGATATTTGATTATGTTGGAATTCCATATTATTTTTATCATGACTTTAACATGTCGAATTGTATAATTTGACATTTTGAATCGTTCCGAATAGAAACTTTTGAAATTAAAAAGCTATCTTCTCTTTACATATAAACCGAAACACTTTGAAAAATACAATTACAAGACGAACTAGAGTGTATGAACGAAGGCCAACCAGTGAGAAATCCTACTTCCATGTAGAACGTTAAACAAAACAAGAGAGTAAGTTAGAACACAATATTGACCAAACGTGTTAAAACGGAGTTTAGTTTGACATTAAACAAATTAATGCCTTGATGTGTAATTACAGTATTTTTTTTTCCTTTTTTTTATATTATATTATACATTACGTTTACATGAACAATATAGCAAAATAGAACTCGAATTTCTATAACATAATTGTTGAAACAAGTGTTGATCTGTAAATCATTTTGGAACATTTGCTAGTTGAGTTAACTTATTGGAATTGAGAGAAGTTTGTTAACAGGTTTAATCTTGCCATTTACACACGCTAAGGGGCTATTTGGTCTAAGGTAACAAAGGCAAGTGTCAAATTTGTTAGTTTCTTAAGTTTGGTGCAAGTACTGAAGTTATGAAGACTACATGGACTAATATTGTAATTTATTTTATTAGAAAATATATAAACGTTTTATTCTATATCTTAGTTAAGTTTTCTTTAGGGTTTTCTGTATTCTTGTTCTTTGTTCTGGGACGGCTCATCTAAAAAATTAGGGTTAACTCATTTGTGTATTATTTGATCTGCAAATCATCATAAGATAATAATATAGGTTAGAGTGTGTGAGAGTTTTTGTATGTTGTGAGGTATTTTTTTTGTGTTGTTTTTGATTTACTCGCTTGAGTGCAGTTTATGATGTGTATTGTTTAGTAAAATTGTGTTCTGTTCATATTTTTGTAAAATAATAATAATATTAATTATTATATGTGTCACTTTCATTAGAGTTAATTTTACATTTTTTTTCTATCTCCTTTATTTGTTATTATTTGGAAATCATTAATGATAGGTTGTACTTAATCTTCCGATTCCATCTTCGTCATGCTCTTTGTATAAAGATTCTAAGTTCAGCTTTTCAGATTAGTTTTTCTCCCAATTAATAAGGAAGGATGTGTAATTTAAGCGATGGACTCTGATTGTATAGTTTACATTACAAGAGATGCTATGCTATGCTTACTAACAATTTACAAACAAATAAATAGAGACCGATGTGGCAAATATGATTTGACATGCCACATCATACCAATTAAATAACTCATTTAACCCAAGTAAATAAACATCTTTAACTCATTTCTACTAATATTATCGTACATCTTCAACTCTTGACTAACCTGGCGCTCTCTCTACATCACACGTCTATTATCATGGAATAGTATTTACCGGCAGGCTTGTCATGGTCTGGTAAACAATCGACGGTCAATGATGTTGTTGCGTGATGTTCGTCATAGCCGATGGTGCTTGATTTATTTTCCTCCCTGTTAGCTAGATTCCCTGCTATTGCCGTTTTCAATTGGATTGAGGAAATAAAAGAATGCATTCATGTTGTAGTTATTAGATGTAGATTAACTCTTTGAATAAAATCCTCACATATTTAGATATAAAGACGATTGTTGTTTTTAGTTGGATTAAGGAAGTAATGACACATATTCATGTTATAGTTATTAACTGCATACCAATTAAGTGTTCGATGAAAAGTCAATATACTCGGTAATGAAGGACCAACTTGGATCAAAGTGGATGTTCCAAGGATGAAACGATTCAAAGTATGGTGATGTGAAGTATGTCATTAAAGTGCCCGAAATTTCAAAAAGCTTGGGAATCCAATGTTCTTTATGACCAACACTTGTAGTTTAATTAGTATTCCGGTGATACAAATATTGTTTATATTGTAAATCTTAAGTTTATGATGTTTGAGATAATAACTCTTCATCATCATGTAAAGAAGAAGAAAGAGATAATGATTCATCTGATTCATGTAATAAAGAAGATAGAGAGAATGAGTGATATTTTTGATTAGAAATCAATCATGTTGAAGGATGACTACAATCTTGATGACCTACATAATATTAAGAGGAATGAGTTCAAAAAATATATTTATTCAGGTTAAATGAGCTATTTAAGTGGTATGATGTGAAAGATCATGTTGCCACGTCAATTTGTATTTATTTGTTTGTAAATTGGTAGTATGCGTAGGATTTCTCTTTGTATTACATCATAAATGGATTAAACAATTATAAAATCTAACGCCTGTTGACTTATTTTTCAAAAGATAACAAAATTAGACTTGGTTTACTCCGAAAACATGACTTGGTCTTGCATGTCTTGAATCTAACAACACAATTTCATGCTACATAGACAAACCAGCTAGAGTGATCTTATCATACGTTTCATTTAATTAACAATTAGGTCATAACTCAAGCTACTTCTTTTTTTTGTTTGTTTTTGTTTTATTTTATTTTATTTCATTGTTTATCTTTTTTTTGTAAGATATGATCGATTTAACTCAAACCATCAATCGTGACAAAGTTTTCTAAATATTCCTACGATTGAATAAGTTATATCATCTGATATCCTACACTCACTATTGTTGATCATACCTAATTATATATGCCATTTTAATTGATTTTCTAATCGATATAGCATATAACTTATAGAATACAGAATCTTTGAAGATCGAGACGCAGTGTCTTTTGACGGTTTCAACACTATACGACATCAGTGATAAACAAAGGCTCTAGAATATAATGTTTCATATGTGTGCGGGCGTATGTGCTGACGTGCAACAAATGCCAAGCGTTGCAAGTGAAGCAATCCACCTCTTTTAAACCAAATGCCTTGTTGGAGACTCGGAATAATAGGTAAAACGTACTTGAAGCTTGTAATCGGAGTAGCAAATTCAACATGAAATTATCGAACCATAGATCTAAATTCACAAATTCACCATAGTCACCTTTAAACATGCCACCTTGAACTTGTTCCAGGTAGATAGATTTCTATTATATTCTTTTTACATTTGTAATAAAGTATTTTTGATTAATATAATTTGTAAGATGTATTAATAGTTATGTGATTTAGAGAGGGAAGGATTTGGACTTATGAAACCATGACATACGTGCATACTTCTTTAAATAAACACACACTACACACACACATATATATATATATATATATATTATATTATACACAATATAAGAGAATATGACATATGCTTGCGGTGTTTTACTTTGAAAACATGACACATAAGACCCGAAATTGGGAGGAAATATTTTCAAGTCAATGTCCTTTTTCTTTTTAAGAAAAAGGCAAGGAATTTTAGGATCACCAAACCGCTTTACATCGATACATATACATGCATATATCTACACGTCTAGGCATGCTTTCACAGAACTAATTACATAGCATTTTCCTTATACCAAGTCTATAATACTTTCACTACAAATTAGACTACAGTTTGTTCCTTCTGTTCACCCATTCATTTAACTCACTAGATTTAACAACCATGTCATCAGCAATTTGATGTCCTTTTATATACTGTTTGAACATTTTGACAAAAATTAAATAATTTAGATGTTTGAACATTTTGACAAAAATTAAATAATTTAGATAAGAATTTGTACGGGAAAACTTGTCCGTGATTAATGATTATGATGTTTGACTAAATATGAGGACATGTTTGCAGGGAATGTTGTCTCTTCCATTACCCCGTTCATTTGCCTCTTTATTGTTTTGCACAACAAACAATTAAAACCGGTCAGTAATATTTACATCTTTGATAAATACAATAAATTTTTTGATTCAATTCATACACCACAATGTATAAAAGTTAATGCGCATATTAAAAATATACTATAGCATATGTTTGGTGTATTAATCAAGTTATTTGTTATATTTATCATCGTCCTATTCAAAGGCCTAAAACTTACAATCATATATAAATATTCCAAGTTAATATCATGTAATCGTTGAACGACATTGAGGGGTTCCAAACACTAAAGGAAATATACTAACTAGTTCGGCCTTATCAAAAAGAACATGTTTTGCAGTAGAAGCATCAACAACTCCTATCTAAACTCTACAATTAAACGTGCTTGTGCGGACCAAATAAATAAGATATATATATATATATATATACACACACGGAGTTTCACAAATAAAAACAAAACAGAATAACAAAACTCAAGATGAAATATCATCCCTTTTTCTTTTTTCATTTTTTTTGTTTGACACTTAATTGATTATAAGTTAGTTATTATATTAAATAAAATTATGTACATTTTTCTTTAAATTGGCAATATATTTTCATTTTTTTTCTTAAATCTCGAGGATCGAATATGTAGGTATAAATACGATGGCGATAAGCTTTTGAGTACGGTGGCCCAATGTAAACAGTGAGAAAACAGTTTCAGCTTCATATTACTCGATTTAAGTTCCACAAAAGTACAAGGTGGTACGTACACACATATACAAATTCCATCACAAGTATTAATTTGATCTATCATTATGAGTTTGCGGTAAAAGTTACTAGTGATTTAGTTGAGAAACTATTTAATCAAAGTCTAATACATGTTTAGGTGTAAGTAATTAAGTAATATAGATTAAACTGTGATTTATTCTATGTGATATTGAAGGTACACTTCGCATAGATATTAAAGTTTCAAATATATAACATGGTTTTACAAAAGTAATAAAATATATGCTGTGAGCATGTACTAAAGTACGCGCATTTCAATTCATTTCTAGATTGGGTGAACCTGATTGGCTGGTCATTAATTAATTTTGACCCAGTTATTGTACATTTCAATTTCAATGGTTGCAGGTTGAAATTGTGTTCCGTGATCGATCTCACATTTACTAGCTACTTGTTCTTCTTCCCATACCCTTTTCAATACACATTTTTCTTATTGAAGGTGTATTAATTGATTTCAAAGTGACTTTTAATACCAACCTATTGGTTTATAACAATGCAATTTTTAATTAATTTGGCAAATGAACCATCAATCAAATCTAATACTTCGACTCTCTCTTGGCACTTCTTTTTCTTAATATAGTCTTTTGTCTACGTTCATCGACTATTTCTATCATATTTTATGACTTTGGCGTCTTTTTCTCATCGCTTACGTATGTAAATTTAAAGGTTACCGATCGACATAATGCTATAAAAAGATGTTGTGAAGTGCTTCGTGTTTACATTCGAAGATTTAGAATTTTAACTTGGTGCACACCTCACATTTGGATACATCGTTAAATTAATTGATTATGTTATGATGTTCTAATTAATTTAGATCGAGTCAAACTATACAACTGTACCTTGAAGAGAAAGCAGCTAAGTAAGAAGATAATGACTGACTGACAGTTATATGATCATGATTTTGATTATTCTAACTCGATCGATCACTCGGTTTACGTGATAACGTATACTCCATATATATAAACACTTCTTGGTTCATCATATATAGACGTACTTGTAGTTCATTTATTGTGAGATAAAACCGTTCTAATAATATATATTCGGTTTAACTCAAAACCAAATGTATATCTATTATTGCTAGAACCGTGTTGTCTGACAGGAAATTAGTTACTATAACCAAAACATAGTTATAACTGAATTAATTGCATAAGATAACTAGTGTAATAAGTATAATATTGGATTAATAATACCGCTACTGTTGATTAACATTCTCTACGGTTTAAGGCTTTAATTCTGTCGTTATCTTTCTCTCTTAATTTGCATGAAGCATACAGCTGACTTTTTGCAAACCGAAGTAAATGCATCTTGCTGTCTTCTTTTGACTCTTTGTTGAGAGAGAGAAAGACCATTTCTTTTTGCCTTTTTTCAACTCAATTCCTGCAGCTTTATTTCTTATCTCTTTCTTATCTCTTTATTCATATCTATATATAGTCTACATGTTGAGGGGTAATCTTAACCCAAAGACTCTTGTCTTGCCACTTCTCTCTTAAGTTGAAACACATTTATACAAGAAACAACAATATTACTTACCTTAAAACACACAGTGAGTGTGAAAGCTGAAAAAAAGGTTTCATCTTGAATCATAATCTTGAATTCATCAACTGGCTGAATCAATGGGAAGACCACCTTGTTGTGATAAGATAGGCGTGAAAAAAGGGCCTTGGACACCAGAAGAAGATATTATTTTAGTCTCTTATATTCAACAAAATGGTCCTGGCAATTGGAGATCAGTTCCTACCAATACTGGTATCTATATATATAACTTTATTTTTCACTAATTCAGTTCAAGTGATAAATCTTTCATTCGGTTTTCTTAATTTGTTTGATTTGATTTTGATTTAATTTGTTTTTTATTCATTTTTTATTTTTTAAATTGCTTTTGGAGGTGGGTTGGTTAGATCATTAAATTAGGGTATTTATTGTTTCCTGCATTTATAGATCATTCTTCTTCATTCAAAAGTTTCAACTTTTTCAATGGTTATTTATTATTGTGATAATAATTAAAACATAATTTTGTGAATTCAGGTTTGCTTAGATGCAGTAAGAGTTGCAGACTGCGTTGGACTAATTATCTTCGACCCGGTATCAAACGTGGCAACTTCACCGAGCAAGAAGAGAAAATGATTATCCATCTTCAAGCCCTTCTTGGCAACAGGTAAACAAATAAAAAAAATTTCTAAGAAATTAAAAGTTGTTACTTCATCAGTCTAAAAATAAGTGTAACAGTAGAAATGAGAGACAGTTCTAAGTCACAAGTGATTAACTTTATTCGTTTTTTTACATGTCAGATGGGCAGCAATAGCATCATATCTTCCACAAAGAACGGATAACGATATCAAGAATTACTGGAATACTCATCTAAAGAAGAAGCTTGAAAAGCTTAACGAAAGTTCAGATGATGAAAACCATCACCATCACCATCACCATCATCATCGTTATGGTAATTCAAAAGGGTGTCACTCATCATCATCATGTGTAGCATCCATTTCCAAAGGTCAATGGGAGAGAAGGCTTCAAACCGATATCCATATGGCCAAACAAGCCCTTTGTGATGCCTTATCTCTTGACAATAAATCAATCAATCTACCTGAATTACCACCATCGAATCCAACAACATCATCTTATGCTTCAAGTGCTGAAAACATCGCAAGGTTGCTTCCAAACTGGATGAATAGTTCCAAGAAATCGTCACAAACAAGCTCCGAAAGCGTTGAAACAACACAAACTCGGAGTTCTTTAATTAACCCACAAGTGATCCCAAGTCCGCCAAGTGAAGGTTATGATAATTCACTTCGATTTGGCTACAACAACAGTAACTTATTCCACAACAATCGAAAGAACAATTACTACTCGAATTATAGCAATTCGGATGTTTCGCAATCGGTTTCTCCAGAAAGAAGTATGTTCCTAGATCATGAGAGTAAACCAAAAATGGAAGATCAAATGCCCCCTCTTAGTTTTTTAGAGAAATGGCTTTTTGATGAGGCTGCTACTCAAGGTGACCTTATGAATATGTCTTTAGAAGAAAGTGACGACTTCTTTTCATAACTTATTTTCTTACTTTTACTTATGTTTTTGAGGGGTTTAGTAAATGTTTGTGGGAGCTTTTTTCATGTTTTTATGGGCTTTTTTGCTTTCTAGTATTAGTTGAAAAGAAATGTAAATTTAAGTAGTAATTAGGATAGTAATAAAATCTGTATCTATATATCTATATGTGTGCATACAGAGTATTAATGCTACTCACTATCACCTTTTTAGGAGGAAACAATGTGTAGCTCCTGTGCAAAGGTGGGTATAAATGAAATTAGAGTTTGTTTAAGAAATTTGTTGAAAATGTTTTTCTTCATTAAGTGTTGCATTCTATTTAATTATTTTAATTTAAGTGTTTTCAGCTAGTCTTTTTAATCTATGAATAAAAATATTGAAGCAATGAATGTTATATTAAACTAATTATTTAGCCATCATATCTATCTTATAATTTATCTTATAATTTCTCTCTCTTTAATTTTACACAAGTTTATTCCTAGTTAAATTAAATTAAGGTTTTGACCAACAAGTGTCTTATAGTACTAAAGTGTGTTCATTGACTCTATTGTAAGCATATACTCCGTAAGAGTCATACTTAATTACAATCAACAATAAATTAATTAGTGTTACTTATGAACCGGAAAAATGGATATATGGTGCATGTACAATTAAATAATTACGGTACAACTTTTATGTATTCTCAATTACATCACCGGTCACCAATATGGTGTTTTTGGTATGCTTGAAAGAAAAAGAAAAAAAACATTTATTAAGACCGACAAATAGTTGATCTTTTGAAATACTTTGTAGTACCTCATAATGTGAAGGTTTTAGAGTAAAAAGGCTAATGCTAATAAATGTGATAACAATTCCATGAAAGTAGCGTGATGAAGGACTATTCATTCGACTAGCTATCTCTTACGTCTTACCTACCAACTTCTATGATGGTGTTAAACCTTCTTATTAGGTCGATCGCACTACTAGAAAAACTTCATAGCGACATTTTCAGCGACACCCATCTAGATGTCGTTGAATTGTGACATGATCAGAGACATACTTAACGACGTTGACATATTTTGTGTCTCAAATAATGTCGTAAAGTTAGATGTAGTATGATAATGTCACAAATTACGTTGCTAAATGAGTCGTAGTTTTTTGCGTTGTTCTCCGTGAAGTCGCTAAGTATGTCTCAAATTTTGCGTTGTTCACCATAAATATGACGCTAGTATTACGTCTTATGCAGACACTGAATTTTGTGATTTTCTAATATAAGTTATCTACTGTGAGACATCTTTAGCGTACCTAACTGTAGACTACGGGAGCCTTTGGCATAGTGCAACCAGAGGTCAAGAGTTCATTCTTCATTTTAGTGTCTACCACTCATTTACCCTTTTAAAATTTTAATTTTGAACTTATAAATGTTTTATTATTTAACTTTTTAAGACACCCCTCATTTCACGTCACGTCATTTCTTTAGCGTCTTCTCCAAATTCTGTACCCTCGCCCTAATTTCCTCAAACTCATTCCCCAAATTCTGTACCGCCGTCCGCCGTGACGTACACTTCCGCAGTGACGTACACTTCCGCAGTGACGTACACCTCAGGCGATCGTGATGTAAACCTTCGGCCTCCGACGACCACCACCTGCAATGACACTGTGACGTACACCTCCGGCGACCACTGCCTTAATCATCATTTTAGCAAAGTAATTGGCGGGTTTAATCCTACGATAATCATCATTTTAGCAAGGTAATTGTTCGTATCTTTTAGAAAAAACTGTTACTATTTTAGTTATTTGTAGTTACGATAGTGTTTGTGGTCGTAGATTGATTGTTTAATCAATCAAGATGCTGTACAAACTGATTTTTATTTGTAAATAGTTAAGCTTATAATTTGTTGTTTATAAGTGTTCATGAACATGACGGTTTCAAGTTTCACTTGTTTCTTTGTTGCGATTTTGATTCATTTGAAAGTGTTTGTGTTCTAATTTGCAAGGGTACAAAGTTTTAGTGTTTTATTCTTTATGTTAAAGTGACTCAAATTCTCATACTTATATATTATGCATATCAACTGCTTGATAATTAACAATTTACCGACTCGTGGTGGCATTTATATGTATGAATCTAACTGCCACCATTATTTATAGTATTTGAAGTAAATTACATTGTTCTTTTAGGAATTTTAGTTTTTATTTTAAAGACATCTTCCATTAACACTGTTATGATAAATATCGACATCATATATAAGTATACAATTTTGTTTCTTATTATTATTGTATGATCCTATAGTTTTGTAGATTTTTGACTTTAGTTGTTTCTTAGTATCTCTGGTTAGAACTGTTTCTGATATAATCTTGGTGCCACTCACTCACCCCTATGGGTACTGTTTGTAGAAGCATGGTTGTTCCAAATCCAGAGTGATGGCCGACATTGATAAGAGAATCAAGTTGTGTCCATTTAACCGTCTTACATATGCCTGCTACTCAGGGGCGGAGCTAGAGTGGGGGCAGCTGCCCCCTCAAAAAATTTGAAAATATGTAAAGAAAAAAAATTGAAGGTATTAATAACATTTTTAAATTTTTGCCCCCACAAAACTATAGAAAAAGCAAAATAATTTTTTTTTGCCCCCTCCGTTTGAATTTCCTAGCTCCACCCCTGCTGCTACTTGAGCTAGCATCAAATGTTGTAGGAGCAGCTAACATGAATCTGGTACACAACTTTATCAAGCAGAGTTTGCAGGTTTGCTTAGGACCCAAAGTTTTGCAACATTCCTATTTCTTCTTTTTAAAATTATTATTTTAATTATATTAATTAACCTTTTAAGTTATATATTTCTATTTTGTTGACAATACCCAGAGGGGAGCATATGCAACAGTTTACAAAACTTTGGAGGTAAGCGCTAGTAGCATATATCTATTAAATAGTGTCAAAGAGATCTGCTTTATTCGTTTCTGTTCTACTTGTTCAGGAATCTTATGAGTTCTACGGTTTAATGTTTGAGCAACTTACAGTGTCATTACTTGGTTGATGTGACCTGTAGCTATGCAAAATGAAGATGCCTACCAGTTTAAGTGCCATACTTTTGATATGATTTTTTGAAATATGTAAGCATTTATTATTTTGAAGTTTTGGCTTCAGATTTTGTTGTAATGGCATCGTGGTAACATTTCGCTCGGGCTTGCTTTTACAGTTGCAGTATTACAATGTATTTACTCCTATCTTGAAGTTTGAAGCTGACTATGATAAAGTAAGCAACTCTTTCATATGCCATGGAGTCAAGAGTTATTTCTGTATGTAGTATATGCCTACTTATTTTCTTATGCTTTAAATCCACCTTAAAATCACTTTAGCTTCATGGGGTATATATATAGGCGGTTAAAACCAATATGATGCTAATTAAATCTGTTGTGAATGCATAAGATTAGTGGTGACAAGATGGGCGGGTTGGGTTGAAAAGTATACGGGTCAAACATGTCTTCTAAATGAAATGGATTAGGTCTTGGGTGATCAGTATTCTAATTTGAATGCTGACATAGGTTCTGATGGAAACGTCTATGTTAGTGGACTCCAATGGATTTATATCTTTTTACATGCTTGGTGCTTAGGAGTAGTTTTCTTTCCGTTCTAATGCTTAGGCAGGTTATTTGACTACTTAACTTGATGTAAATACTTAATTAAGTTAGCATGAGCAATATTGTTTGCTAAGAAACGATTAATTAACTGCTTATTTGAAACTGCCTTATCCACTGGAAGAACATTAGAACTTTAAATTCATATCATGTTTCATGCCACTTGTTTAATTACTATTGAGTCATTCCTTTTAAAAGTGGGATTCCCATAACAATTGTGTTTGGTCATGTTGATACACAAGATAAAGTGAATGACCATTCTAATGAACCGTTACCATTTAATCTTGACGAAAGGACTAAAGCAGTTGGTACTATTAGTTTTTGAAGTGGGTCGGCAGCTAAGAAGCTTGATGGAATTGTAGATGAACAATCGAGTAACCTCGGACAAGTTTTTGTTGGCATGTTTTCTCAAAATTTTCTTATTTATTCCTTCATTTAGTTCAAACAATTATTACATAACAGATATTATACCTGATGATATTTTTTTCTATGTGTGCCGGTGTAACAAGTTAAAGAATGTATAGACTTAAAGTGTCCCTAAAGGTGTCGAAGGCTAGTCATATATGCGTTTTAAACTTATCTTAGAAAATATGGAAAAAAACATGTTGATATCTCTTGTCAAATTCAAAACTTTTCGATGTGCAGCTTTAACTTGTGGATTTTTGTTGTGTTTGGGTATGAAGTTGCAGTTGAATGATAAAAAGTTGATATTGAATAGTTTCAATATCGTTTTTAATCTATAAATCATGTTGTTATAAGCGACATATGTAGTGACAGTGTAAAAGACACAAAAATAGGCGTCGTACTGCAAGTTGCCGCTGATACTATCGTTATCTTAGCGACGAACTTAGAGACGCTATAATTATCTTCGACTTTTTTCTACCGATATCCCACTTGTCGTTTCTATATGTGTGGCAAGCCCCAAATCCGTCTCTAAGTGCGTAGATGAGCATGTCAATAAACAGTTTTATTTCTAGTACTAGTATTGATCCGAAACAATTGAATTTAAATCAATATGATTTTGAATTCAAAAGTACAAATTGATTCATTTGTTTCTTATAGTTAGATTGGATTTGTAATGTACCAAATTGTATAATCGATTTCATTTTTCTATTGAAAAATTCAAACGGAACCACGAACATAATTTCATATATGTTGAAATGATTCAAAGAAAATTAATTTTTTCTAAGAGAATGAGAAAAATGTGAATCAACCAATTTTGATTTATATATCCGTTGATGAATATTTAGTATAAAATAATATTCATTTTTCTTCATTACTCAAGAAAAAAAAGAAAAAATACTTACCTTCTAAATAATCTTCCTTTACAATAACTCACCACAATTTTAGGATATATTTTTACTTCCAAGCTAGGTTTTTGAATATGAAATTTTTTACTCATGAAATTCTTCTACTTTTAACCATATTTCAATTTTAACATCACTTTCCAAAATGATAAATCACCACAATTTTAGGTGAGTATGTACGTGAGTATAACTATATAAGCTCTAAAATACAAGGTTAAATCTAAACCTAATCCATACACGATATAACACATATTTTCTATTGTTTCTCTTTTCTTATTTTCGTTAATAAGGTTTATATATGCACCAATCAAAATATTAGATCTAAATTTAGACCTACATATTTAGATCTATATATATTTTTCTATGTACATATCTAACATAACTATATGTATGCATCGTGTATTATATGTGGACTTTGTTTCATTTACAGTTTTGACAAATGTTGCCCTAACTTGCACGTTACCATTATATAGTATCAAATTAAGCATAAATTGCGCACCTTTAATTTTGCAAGATAAAGCATTTTAACTCACAGGATACTCAATGTGCCCTTCATCATCTTCAACCCTTCTTCGCTTCTTCCCAATTGCTTCTTCCCTTCTTCCCAATTGGGTAAAAAGAAAAGTGTCAATCAAGTTGCTAGCTTCAAAGATATCGACCTTAATTTCATTGGGAAAATGTATAATTTGTATATATGTTAATTAAATGCACAAAATTGCATGCGTCTACAGGCGTTGACTTGCTTTGCCAATTAATAGCCCATGCCATGATTTTAGAGAAACATATATGTTACCTATTGTAAAAGGGAATTGATGTATTATTATTCTTTTTTTTTTTTTTTTTTTTATAAATTCAGTAAAATTGTGCATTGCTTACATGCGCATTACAAGCCTTTAAAATACAATTTTAGTGAATTTATAAATATTGATGGAGAAAATATCATCACCCATAGTAAAATGTCGAATGTAAAAATATATCAAATTTTATCTAAAATTACATCATGTGTCTTTATTTTTGAAAATTTCAATTCTATGTTTCAATTTTTTGGTTCTTGCTATATGTATAAGAAGCTTATTCATCATGTAATTGGTAGTTTTTCCAAGTAACGTAACAATCATACAAGTTGTCATGTTATTCAATACGTCATCATGGAGTTATCAAACCGACTTGATCATATGTTACATCTCGTTGGAGCTAGCTAGCTAGCCCACCTGATCATATGCCCCCTCGACCATGACTCTATATGTATCCCTCATGAATTGAATTTTAGGGCAATTAAAGAATTTATTAGATAGATGATGCTGTTAATGTTGTAAGACTTTTGATCATCTTTACAGGCTTCTTTGCATGTAGAAAGAGTCAGTCCAAAGGGACAAATGACGGTTCCTTGCAACAAAAGGAAGCTTCCATAAAGAATTGAATTAATGAAATTAAGGCTACGTGAATGTGATGGCTTTTAAGCTGGCATGCATGGGCTATGAGACCCCGCCATGTTAATCATAATTTCTTATTTACGATCAACACAAGAAAATGCTTCATTATTTGCTTTATTTTTCTACTTTGGGCATGCATATTCTATGCATAAAATAATTTGAGGGTCTATTAATTAGTTTCACGTACTCAAAAAAATCCATAGATTACATAAATGCATGCAGATTTGAGGCAAAAAGTTTAAGGAGTTGTTTTTAGTTGCAATTTATCTCAAAAAAACTAATTACATGGAGTAATCATGATCAATGACATAGCGCAATAGAATGGAAAGACGTTTATTAAAAAATTTTAACATGTCCTTTATTGAAAATGATTGTAATGTAATCATAACTAAATCTTTATATATATATACAGGAAAATGATCTATAGGAAAGCTCCAAATCTTGAGGAAGGAGATAAACAAATCTTAGCTCTTGATTTTTTTTATAAATAAATGTTTTTAACATTCTTTTGTGATAAATGTTAAATTTTGAAATCCAAATAATCACCGTTTCTTGATGTTAGCAGAGGTCTTTAGGTAATTTACACAATCCAATAACACCACATCTATGTAAGTTGCATTACCTGATTAATTTACGCTACATACATCACAAATTTGACCTAGATTTTTCTTTCGATTCTTTTGCTAACATGAATTGTGAACGTGCATCTAGTAGCAATCAGAACGTTACCATGAATCATTAGCCTGCAAGATTTCAAACTTTCTTTTGCCACCGAAACCATCCAAATTTTTTTTGATCTTGTTCCAAATGGTATAAAATGTTAATTCTTACCTAAAACTTTCAATAACCAAAAAAATATATTAATTTTTGAGTGACTAAGTTCGATTAACATAATATTCAATAGCTTAAAGCCTTAAATGACATATTCCCTAAGAAGATATACGGAGCATTGTAGTAGACTTATGGGTTTGCTTATAGCCCTATATTGAGCCCAAATAAATCTGATAGTTGGCCGTTTGCTTTTTTCTTAAAAGAAGAAAAAAAGAAAAGGAAACTACGGAGAGTAATATTTAAGTCCTATTTAGTAGATTTACCGAATTATACTCCGTAGATCATTCACAGTGTCAAAATTAAATAACTTATACACCGTATGCACATACAAATCATCAGCATAGTTCTAATTTCTAAATAACTTATATCTTCCCTAGAGGGTATAAGATACCATCCTATGGGCTAAATAATAACATGCAAAATCGAGCCCGGTTGGGTAAATCTTAACAAGTGGGCTACAAAAAGACCAGAAAACATTTGTTCAATATGGGCCTAGTCCTCCAACGGGTATAAAACGAGTCGATCATTTTGAAACGAGTTATAATCATATCATTATAAATAATAAATTCATAACTGAATATTTGTTTATTGTCACTTCTAAAAAATTAACAATAAAATGAATGGTGATTTACTCCACAGTTTCATCCCCAACCTCTCCTTTCTTACTCTCACCCAACAACCACTAATTACGTCAACCCATCTATGTATCTTGTCTTGGTGATTTACTCCACCTTTTTCTCTATAGATGACAATTAGTTGCCCTGTATTGAAAATTTAACCCTAGCTGCCACAATAACGTTTCACATGTCAAAAGAAATAATGATCAGTGCAAAGTTATAATGGTTACGAATCATGTTCCCTGCTTTTTTTTTGCCAAAGTTATAATGGTTATGCGCCTATATATGGTTCTAGCAGAAAAGACAACCAGTGGTGGTATGGTGAGGCAATGACTAGGGTTCCATTAGGAGAGAAGATGATTCGTGGCAAGGATAGTGACGATGCATAGGGTTCCAGATCACGTGATAATGGCTCCCTTCGATGGGAGTGCTGTGCCAGGTTGATGGTCATCCATTGGTGCGCCGTTTTCGGTGCCAATAGCACCACCTGAAAGATAGATAGAAATATTTCTGATATTGGGCATCAAATGGATGCATACATCCGGTTATTAAAACTAGATGTCTGATAAGATTAAAAGTGTGATCAAGAAAGAATTGTGACTAGAAGTCGTGCATTAATAATAAAAGCCTCCGCTATGGATTTCTCAAATTTCTCCCGTCGTTTTTATTTTCAGGCAAGCTTTCTTAGAGCCAGCGGGGTATTAAAGGGTAGTCATTGTAGGCCTCTGTTCACACTGGACTTGAAAAAAAAAAGACATAATTTCTAATTTTTTTTTTTTGGTTAATTTTGTTAGGCTTCTTATATGCCCCGGCCCAACTAACAACAAACCAACTTAACCCCAACAAACCATATCGCTTAGTATGTGATTCTTGGTGGCCTTTTATGTTAATATGAATGATATTATATATATATATATATATATATATTGTTTTGCAAGCATTTTATTATGTTTGAAAAATATAATATATATGTTTACGTTTTTAAGTTCGCTTCCTTGTAACATTTTTTCTGGTATCGCCCCTGCTTAGAGTACATCAATGAATGGTTGTGTATCGGTTGTGAAAAGTTTATGCATCGACAAATCGTTGTGCATCAGTTATAGTTATTCATTTTTCGTATAAACTTTAAGAAATGTACTAGTTCATGGGCACCAGCCATTTCATGTAATAAATCATTGTTAATCCATTTCTTTATATTTGTGAATCAATTTTCTAAAGTCTGTGCATTGGAAAAATGGCCACGAATCATTTATAGATATCATTTTTTTTATGTTTTGTGATGTGCATCAAGTTTCTATTTTGTGAATCAGTTAGTTCGTGTTCTTATTTGATGTTTCGTGCATCAGATTCATCATCTATATCAACCTCTGAAGTTGTGTTCATCATTTAAATACGAAACCTTGTATCAATTAATTCATGTTGTTTCAATACCTTTTTTTATGTATTTTGTACCAGATATGGATTGGACAAAGTATCAGTTCATCTTTCTCATTCACGTTTTGATCTTGATCTTGTTGGATAATAAATATTGTATTATTATGATTGTACATAACTTAGAGATATATATTAGTAGGTCTTATAATGCTAACGAAAGTGACCCATATAATTGAGGTTGATGAATTGATTTTAATTGGGATTGAAAGTGAAAATGCACCATTTATTTTGAAAGAGATGATTTTCCGGAGGGGATTTTGATTGTGAATTGTAACTTGGAATGACACTTAATTTGAATATGCCAACAAACGTACTATAATACCCCTCATAACCATACAATTACCAATATGAAAGGTTCAATCAAACATAATAAGTTACCTCAATTGACAAAATATTTGAACAGAAAACTTTACATGAGGATGGTCAAAATTTTAAATAACAATGAAAATTTTGGTGGATTTTAAAAACGACTATCACATGTGATAGTTGCTGGTATCACCACATATGATATTCACTATTAACACATTTGATAGTCGTTTTCAAAACTCACAAAACTATAGAGAAAAATTCGTCGAAAGTATATATCATGAGAGATGTCTAATCGAAAAGAAAAAAACGATGATTTTTATGATGTAAATTTTATAATTTTTTGACTACCCGTTTTTAAATTATTTAATTTAAAAAAATATGAAAAAATAGGGTTTTACCAAATGAAATTTTCTTATTGGTTCTTTTATTTTTTTTTTAAAGTTTTTTTTTACTCATTTAAACTCCCATTAATATTAATTTAAGTAACATTAAGGGTGAGTGGATAAAAACAAGAAAATTATCTACGGTTTCAGCACAAACTTTATTAAATATACACATATCACCTTCTGTTATACTAAACATTACAAAGCTTACGTAATATCAGCATTACATATAATTTCCTACCTCAACTGAGAATTGAGGCCAATAAGTACTCGCACCTCATTACTGCAAATTTCCTAACTCAAATTATTGTTTACGTTTACTTAGTATTTCAACTCATCAAGCATCAGATAACTTCCACACATTTTACAAATAGATGTAATGTTAACACATTACCCAATAGATAACGTTCAGCTTTTGGATTTGTTTAACTCCAAACTGCATGGATGGATGATGCATAATTAGTGTCTCTATTGTACTTAATAAAGTTTCAACTTCGTAGACTATATATTTTATCATTTTCCCTTTTCAGAACATTACATATTATATATGTTGATTGAAATAAATTCAATTCAATCTTTCGTTTGATAAACAATGAATACACAAATAGGAAGTTTAGACTTTTTCGTAGGCATTACAAAAGTGGTATGGTTGGTGAGGAACAATATGTCTTATCTAATTCTAATACCCATTCATGTCTCTAATCCCCTTTAATTTTCTATTTTTTTTTATCCATTTATATTATTATAATATACGTGCACGTTGTCCCACTTTGATTTATCTTTTGACCTCAAACATTTTTTGTACTTTATGTATGCATCAACTTTTTGTTAAACTAAAAGCATCCACTATGACTATGTTAACCATTTTCACTACATACATGCACCAATTGCATACTCTCATCACATTAACGCTATATTTTTTTCTTCAAATTAATTCCTTCTCGATCACTCTTACTTCACTATTAATTACTTACGATCACTTTCACCGCTTCAAATTTTCATATCTAAGCTATTGTGGATTATGTTTTAGCAATAATACATAAACGGATAGAATAGAGGAGATTTTTTCTGTTTAGATTATTCACAGAGGGTGAATGGCTTTATTCATATGTAAATAGTCCAATCGAGGTATCCTCGTGACTATTTTCGACATTTTCACTAATCACCCTAAGATATACAATTAGTGAGGTTTGAACCTAAAATCTCTTACAAAAATATCATGACGCTAAACGCTATGTCATGTACTCATCCATACTTGAAGTGATAAGTTCAAATACAAGCGACTACCATGTCCTCTCATTAGCTAATGTAATAAAACCAACTTTTTCTTTCATTGGATGAGAAACGAGTCGATAGATGGTTGATATCTCACCTCATTAGCTCCATTTCGTTGGAACTAATGAAATAAAAATAAGTTATTTTCATTGGATGAGGCTCTTTTCTCAAAAAAAAAAAATGAGTTCAAGATTAGGTGTTGTCGGTTAAAAGGTAATGATGTAGTGGCATATGAGTGACATTTGTGTTTGTTTAAAATTTCTCCATTAACATCACACACTTCGATCTAGTTGGGTGCTAACATTGCTCAAAGCCTCGAATGATGAATCATCTTTAATCAAAGGATGTGATTTATAATTTTGTCTAAAATATTTAAAGTAATGTTATACTCCATCATTTTACTTTTAGATAGGAGAAAATTTTATTTAATTTAATTGTTGAGACACATGACCGAAAAAGTTAAAAGAAAAAAAAAAAAAAAAAAACGGCGAGCTTCAGGGCGTGCATAGTTTGCGAACTTCATTAAACTTTAAACGTATGAAATGATTTATTATTTGATAGTTCGTGTTTATTTGTAAAACAACAATACTGACCCATAATTATACAAATAAACTATCATGCCCTTCTTTCCGAGTTTCATTCCTATAACTAATAAGCAATGACTCATCGATTGATGTAGACTAAAATTAAGATAATACAAATTGGACATGTTGATTCGAATGAATACTATGAACAATTCTTCCAATATTCGTTAATTCAATATAATGCCGAAATTAGGGTAAAATTCATCTCAAAATTGAGAGAAAATTGAAATTTCATAAAAACCAAAAGTAGCTGCTCAACAATGTTCAACAAACCCTAAACAAGGACCAGAAATTCGAATGGGCCAAAAGAGATAAACGGGCCGGACTCTAACCCAAAAATAAAGTCCAGAAAAATAGGAAAAAAAACATTAAAAGGTCCATAACTCATAAAATACAGAGAATTTGGGCTAAAAGTTGGGCTAACCACCTAAGACAGTTAGTCACGACGTTGGGCTCGGCCCAAGCTTCGATTCGCCTGGTCATGGGCCTCAGACGGACACTCCTAGCTCAAGTTACTGCTTTTTTCGTGAAGCCCCTTTTGATACGCGATCCTGGACCTCAAGAAACACAAGGGCTCGATCCTCCACACTTGAACCCGCATCATCAATCGAGTCCAAATTATTAGTTTAATTTTAAAAATATTTTGATAAAAGAAGTTTGGTTTACAATAAATAAATCAAAATTCAATATAGTGACCCACCAATATAAAGCTAAATACAATCTATTCTTAATAAAGAATTAGTCAAGAAGTATCAATATTTAAAAGTTTTACTGTTTTTAAATGTATTCAATTTTGTCAAAAAAGTTATTGTGTGTATCGTATTTTACAGAGCTCTATTAAATATACTGAACTCATAAAAACATATAATTGTATGTAATATTTTGACGTGGAACTTTGTATGAGTGACACATATGTACTTTGTATGAGAGACACGTGACCAAATTACATACAATTGTATGTTTTTACGAGTTTGGTACATTTAATAGCGACGTTCAAAGTACGATACACACAATAACTTTTTTGAAAAAGTTAAATACATTTAGAAACACATAACTCATATTTAAACCAACCTTTAAAATACTCGTGCTTACAAACACAAGGTAGTTATTCATCTATTTTTTTATATAAAAATATAAAATATATGAACGGTAAAATACTTGGTATAAATAAAACTCAACCGAAATAGCAACTGGATCCGGACGCCGGTAAAGTAAAACCTTGTTATATACATATCATATATAGATACAACATAAAAAACAGCAAACAGTAGAAACGAGGAGGTCCTATAGTTTTGTCTCTAGAAGCTACATATGCAAATCTTGTCAATTTGATAATTATGTCTACCATGTGCATCTAGACATGACGCATGAAAAATGAAAAATATGGTGTAACTTGCATTTCTTAAGGCCCATATGAACATGGAGTTAAACTTAAGTTCTTGTCATTATATTATGAATGTCTTTTCCATCAGTTTCTGTTGCATGTTAATTTAGTCGAATTAAAACAATCTTATTATAACTTTTTTAATTGTGATATTAATACATATGTATATTATCTTTTAGGCTTAAATGCATGTAAATGTAATTATTTATATCCTGATAATTATTGTATATAATAAAGTACTTACGCCTACGGTCTATGTACTTAACTTTCAATGTGTCATTATTGTAATATGACGTGTCAACTTGTAGTGATGTCACGTGTCACCTCATACAGTTAACACATAAATAAAAGTATCAAAACGTACATACAATAACAATGAATAACAAGTTCATTACATGTAATAAAAATTCGAATAATTTATTACCCGTTATAAATTCAGAGTATAAATAATTATACTTTCGTACAATTAAACTTATCTTTTATATTTTCACACAAAATCTATATTCACCACTCTATTTCATCGTATTTTAAGAACACGCAAAGTGATGAGACATGGTCCGTATTGCCCACCTAGCACATTAATGTGATGACTCCGCTGCTAAGATGATGGTCGGTGACCCATCGTGGTCAAGTCAAGATAGTTGTAATCTCACATCTTATTATTATTATAATTATTATTATTTAAATAGTCAAGATAGTTGTAATCTCACATCTTATTTATTATTATTATTATTATTATTATTATTATTTAAATAATAATAATAATAATAAGTAAATTTAAAAAGAAATGGATCTCAATTTATGATGTAATGATAATAAGTACAAATAAATTTTAGTGCGATTGCTAGGTGTTAATAAGGTTACACTTTTTTAGCGTGATCGAGTGATAGACTCTATTTATATATTTATGTCAAAATCAAAAAATAGAACCGAACGAACCTAATACTAGCTCGTTGTTAAAACACGACAAAAATCAATAAAAACGTAAACCGGGACCTTGCCATTAATACCATTTAAAATTGTGATGGTCCGTAATAAGATATTGTGAAGTCACATTATCATAACTAAATATCGTTTCACGACTAACTACAGTGTAAACTCCACGATATTTCACAATTAAAAACTGAAACTCACTATTTTACTTATCTTTCATTTTTCTTAAAAATAATAAATTATATAAACTAATAATACAATAATTAAAAATAAAATTTTATTGATAATAAAAAACATTACAATAATAAAATAAAAATAAAAATGTTACAATAAAAAAATATTAAAAATCGAAAACATTACAATAAACAATAAAATAAATAATACAATAATAACTAAAAGTCTATACACTTCAAAAAATGAGCGGAAGCGTCCAAATGTGCTCAGTGAGATCGCTTCATTTATTTTGTAGACCGCTTCATCACGTATTTCTTTTACTCTTTCTTCAGGCGTCGCGACTGTTTCCCTAAATCCGCATCAAACCAAGTTAGTCAGATCATCGAAAAATTCTTTCTAAAGCAGACTTATTGCGATCCATTATCTTCTTGAATCATGTTGTGCAATATCACACAAGTGTACAAGGTTCTCCGAATCTTGTTCATGCTCATTGCTCTAACATGAGACTTTAGTAGCCTAATTTGGATAAATATCGTCGCCGTGATAATACTCTTTTGTGTAATGATTTTTATTCACATCAAATGGTACTGGTGGACCGGTGTCGTTTTTGACGTCATTAAACAACGGAGAAAATTGCTTAAACATTGATGTCGTTGCACCAAAAATGCATGTCATATCCACATATTGTATGAAACCACTTGTGTACTGCCTTTCCATGCATTTGGGCAGTTTTTCCATAGCCAATGCATACAGTCAATGTTGTTGCGTATTCCAAAGAAGCCATGTTTCTCTTCGTGTTCTTTGTATAATCAAGCAATACCACTAGCAGTTAGACTTTACAAGTACTCCTCCGAATACATCGAATATGCACTTACACAAGTTGTTAAGACAATCGTTTGACGTCCCGTACGCAATAGTCGTATGGCGGACATGCACTTTTGTAACAGAGTAAATCCTTGAAAGTCCATCTGGACGTTGTTTAAAAAACAAAAAATGGTCGGGGAGAAATTCAATAGAGTAAGTGGTAATACCATTTACTATTCAGAAAAACAATTCCTGACGCATTTGAAAACGTATTTTAAACAAGTTAGGCAGATACTACGTATTATTGGAAAAGTAGTCCTCCATCAAACGTTGTTCGACACCTTCACAATCCCTTGGTATATAGATACAGTTGCGTTCTTTTTCTTCCTCGACACATTGTTGCAAAATTGTTATAAGTTCGTCGTACTTCAAATAATCATCAAAAATACGATTGTATGAACTTTTGAATTGTTGTTGTGTATTCATATAGGAGTAAAGTAAATTTCAAAAACAATTTATAACCGTAGACACTAAACGTATGTTTGTTTCAGGTATTAAGAGGGTGATGATCTGTATATTATATGTTTTTTTTATGCGTTATTAGACATGCTTTAGACTGTTATACATACAACAATTTAAAGCATATTTAATAGTGTGCGAAGAAAAATTAATGGTATACGAATTAACTACGTCAAATCAAATAGGTGTACTAAAATGGGTGTTAATCGGGTTTTTTTGGGTTCATATAACTCCTTGTTGTAAGAGCTCCAGCTGAGAGTTTTCTATTCTTTCTTGGTAGGTGTTTTCTTTTTATTTTTCTCCTGTTTGACGATCCTCCTAGTTGCACCGTTCTTGATGTTCTCCTATCCTCTAGTTTGGAGTGAGTTTTTTTCTAATATATGCCCAGCTTTTCAAAAATAAATAAATCACGCTAATCCTCCCCCATGGTTTACAAAAATGACACTCATCATTATTTTACTTTTGAAATTACATTGATTTTTTCTAATTTTGAAAATTTACACACCGATAGTCGACATTGAAAGGTTATGTGAAATCACATTACATGATATGCGTCGGTACAAATGTCTTTTTACTTCCCTTTATAGAGCTTACTAATGGTTCCCCTTAGCGCCATATCACCAAAATCTTTTTAGAATTTAAAAGTCAATTTTACTCCGTCTTATAATATATATTCGTTTCACACAAATTTGACTCGATATTATAATATATTCGTTTTAGACAAATAATAATAATAATAATAATAATAATAATAATAATAATAATAATAATAATTTATAGCTTAGAACGTCCGTCTTTCCCAACCAAGACGGAGCCCACCAGAACTTGCATGCAACTGAATCGCCTATGGTGATACACATTTTTTACTTTGAGAGAGGAGCAGAACTCACACCATAGAAGCCCTCTTAGTATTTTATTTTACGAACATCTTCTTTCTCCCACGTAAGGTTTTAAAATTCGGGTTTCAAAACGATTCGGTATAGTGACTGAGTCCGGATCAACCTGGATCAATCTGTTTTATGACTCGTTTTCAGAAAATTGAATATTTATTCTTTTATATATTTTATAATCTCTTTGCTTTATATTTATATATATTTTGTTTAATCTTTCATTAACTTTACAAGTTTTAAATTCTATCATTGCATAACTATATATGTTCGTGACTTGTTGTTCAAGACATAATTTGTTTTTGAGGATAACAAATATATTGTTAGGTGCCTATAACTTAGGTGTATTAAAGATAAAAATAATATTACATTTTATTGTTTTAATCCTTTTAATATATTAAATATACATGTTTGCTACATATAAGGTTTCCCTTATGTTTATATTTGAGATAAACATAAATAATAATTTGTACATAAATATTTATCAACACATATAATTATGTATTAATTTCAACCTTGTTTTGATTTGTTGAATTGTGACAATAATGGACTCTTAGTTAGAAGTTGTAGATAATTAAATATTACTACATAAATCATTATATCTTTAAGAAAGTATGTACAAATACATGAACGAAAGATGGGAAACATTTTTTAATACAATGCAAATATCTTTTTTAATGATTTATGATGACTACTTTAATAACGAAATACTAAAATTAAGCTTAAAAAATGAAAATTACACAAATAAAAGATTGGTCAAATTTAACAAAAAAATAAAATAACAAACCCGTCGGGTCAACTTAACCCGAATAACTAGCGAACTACTAAACCCACTAACTCACCAAGTCATTGCGGATTAGAAATTAAAATTGACCCATATATTTTAATCTACCTCACTACCCAAATCATAATCCGCCAAACCGATCAATCCGAACTCAAAAACCTTACTCCCACCAACCCCACTTTCTCTCTCTCTTATCAATATATCATATCATCCCACTCTCACATGCTCTATCACACATAATAAATTCATATAACTATCTCCATTTATTCCGGTAAAAATGGAGAAATCACCAAATACCATTTTAATTATTTCTTTTATAAATACTATCCCAAATTTTTTTATTGGAGTCATTTTTAGAAAAAAAAAAGAAAAACATTGGGATATATTTCTTAATTTTTTTTCTTCCAGGTATTTTAGATGATTTTCCGGGCAAAAATTCAACCCAACCAGACCACTCCGCCCACTGCCATCTATGTAACTCTCTATTCTTATTGCTCTCGGACAATATCGACCACCACCTTCGCCCGCCCTCTCTTGTCACCACAGATTTGCAGTGACGATATGAAGCAACAATGACACAAGTAAATGAAATCGCTGCGAAGCATTATTGGCGATGTTGGATTTTTGGGTGTGTAGGTAGTCACCGGAACTTACAGAAAGATGGCAAACTATAGTTTTGAATGATTATACAATTTGCATTAGATATTTATGTATGTATGTATGTGTAGGTCACTTAAATAAGTTCTTGTAAGATCGCACATTTTTGTAGTGATAAACAAAAATATAAATTATGAAAGGATTCTTAATATGTTCTATAAGACACCCATTAAGAAACTTGAAATGAGTTTAGACTTTTCAGTTTATGTTAAAAAAATGCAATTATTAACGTATTATATGATGTATTTTTATGTTTTTAAGTACATTATTCAATATGAAAGAATGACGTTGATTTATCTCATAGTTACTACTGGTAACATAAACTATTTGAGTAGACGATTAAATTTTAAATAATCTTGTAATTTATTTGTGAGTATTTGGTAATGGATAGTGATGTTTATACTATTATTTTCATAAATTAATTTAAAATTGTGTATTGTAAATTGAACCCTGTATATAAATAATACATGCGTTTATTAAAAATACTATTGTAAGTATCATTACTGTAATAGGCACCTATATTTGTTGGCAAAACAAAAAGAATGTAACGGAGGAGATAGAATATTATGTGTGAGGGGATCACTTTTGTTTTTTCTATTATTTTGAGGAGATAAACTTTTTAAAATGTCACTAACAATTTTAAAATAAAGTTTTTTATATGATTTTAGATCGATTTTTTAAGAGGGCGGCTCCCTTCGAAGAGAAAAACACAAAGTAAACCTGCTATCTCTTAGGGAGAAAAATTATGAGTGTGAAGGACTTCTAACCCGGAAAAACAAGCTTATATTTTGATACCGTTTTAATTCTAGATTTACCTCTAAATGTAATTAAATCACTTCTTATGTATGTGTAGGTCACTTTAAATAACTTCTTATGACACGTTGACCAACTAAAAATCTATATATTCCAAAATGCATATGATTGAAACAAACAACCAGCATAATGATTTATGTGAACTAAATTTGTTCATTGGCTGTAAAAGCTAAGGTAGTTGGAGTCTTTTTTAACAATTAAGGGTAAAACTAAAAAGTGACATATATAGTTGGATCTAATATGACTATATGAGATGTAAATTTTTCACAAAATTAATAAATGGATCTCATAACTAATTAAGATCAAAACGAACCTGTAGATTTTCTAGCTCTATTTCTTAAGAGAGTGACCTTTCATATTAATTTCAACTTAAAGAATTTTTATACCAAATAACCCATTAATAATATAATATTTACATTATAATTATAAATGGAGCGTGTTATACCCATCTATATTTTACACCTTCATTCTATGATATATTTGTATATATCTATGTTAGTGCAACAATCAAAAGGTTATGGTACGCCACCCTTTTGCTCCTATGAAGATATCATAACGATGCAACATTTAGTTCCAAAATGGCTCGAAATGACACTCCCGAACGAAATCAATCTATCTTATATCTTATGGAATTCAAATAGATGCATAAATGTCATATACTCAAATGTTAAATGGATAAATTGGACTAATGTACCTATCTGCACAGCTCTTTATTGATTGTTTTGTACTCTCCTGCTCTAGTTTCTTGGTATTAGCTTTTTAATGTAAATTTGTCGTAAAAAAAAAGATATGTATATATATTTTTTCCATAAATAAAAATCCCACTAGAATGGGTACTAATTAATTGTTTAATCAACAATTTAAATATTTGATTTGATGATTAATAAAGGGATTACATATGATCGACTTTTTTAGTGCGATTATATTGCCATGTCTAATCACTTTTGAAACGATATTTTGGGCATCAAAATTCAGAACATCGACCAAACACATATAGTAACTTGTACGTGGTGGATTTGTTGACACGATTACGACGACTGGATTCTTTGATATTAATTGGATATCGCGTCAAACCATGATTGGCTACTCAAGAAATTAAAGTAACCTAGACGCCTGGAGGTCACTCTTTGCCCTAATTAAAATAACCAATGAAAGCAAAAGAAATCACAAGATATCACATAGTGCTTCAATAATGCCCTTTCATGGCATATTATTTCTTTTTTTCCACAAGTGGGAAGTCAAATTCAATTTTGCCTAAAATATTCCGAGTATATATTGCCATGAATTCTAGCTTTAGGGTTTGTTCTATAGCTACAAATCTCTCTTACTCTCTCTCTTCTGTTATTAATTAATTTTAGAGAGAGAAAGAGCTGAGAGAGAGGATATATACAAGTGGAAATCGAAATGAAGAAGCGTCAAGTGGTAGTTAAAAAAGGTAATTTGAATAGAACTTCAAGCGCATCGATGATTCAAAGGGTTCGTTATGGGGAGTGCCAGAAGAATCATGCGGCTAATATCGGAGGGTATGCTGTAGATGGCTGCAGAGAGTTTATGGCAAGTGGGCAAGAGGGTACAACGGCTGCTGTTTTGTGTGCCGCCTGTGGGTGTCATCGGAGTTTTCACCGGAGAGAAGTGGGCGATGAATCGGTATGTGATAGTTCGTCTACATCTGATGTCAATTAAGGTGCATATAAATGGTCAAATAAGAAGGCCTGATCATTGATGTGAACACATTTTAAACACTCACATATTTATGAATATCTTTTATATAGAAATTCAATTATAAGCTTGTATTGATTGTAATAATTAGTACTTTATTTGTATAGTACACACTACTTAATTGCTTCTAAATTTATACATTTAGACTTCAGAATTTGCTTTCACTCACTATTTATTTTGGTTTCATTTTGTTTTTTTACCACTGCAGATAGAGTTATTAATTAACACATTCCAGGTGGTTAACTAGCTTTTTTATAGAAGGGAAAGTTATGGATGCAGCCACTCACAACACAGATGATGATTATTTATGTGCTAGAAAGTTTAAGGATCAGACTGAAATTTATTGACGATATTTGTTAATTTTAAATTAGTCTTTGACAGCACTTAAGTTAAATGATGTTCGGAGCATATATTTACTACCAATATGTGTCATAGGTTAGGCCAACCTGTAGTATCTTAAGATTAAAAATTTAAGTTATGAAGAATCTTTCTATGCATGTGAAGTAGGGTTTGAAGGAACCAAATAAGATTGAAGACCTTATTATATATACTTGGACCATATGCATATTATAAATTAGTTACTTTAATTAAATAAATAGATGATAGGTAGGAGGATAATGATATAAATACCTATGCATGCATTATATATTTAGAAGAATTGAAATTAAGGATTGAGTTTGGATGTCACATGGATACAGCAAACAATCCTCCAGCTTTACAGCATCAATCTTCATGACTTTCATGGATGGATCTTGTCCCCCATTCGACATTTCAAACTGTTCTGGTCTGCCAAATGTGTATTTTATAAGTCTATGTTTCCTTTCCTTTCATTTCATCTACATAACAAGCAACACAAAGTCAAATGCTTTTATTCCATTCATCAACTGTACTATTTCAATATTGTCTAGTGATCATTAGAGCACCATTATGATTTCTGTAAGATTTTTCCGAATGGCACAACATAATATATATTAGCATATTTCAGTTTGAGTGTGAATTATGGGTGAGATCGATTATTCCCACTATAATAAATATTTTAGCCCGATACCAAGAGGTAAACCTCGTTCATGATGGTAAAGAATTGATAATTAGTTACCATCGAATATAAGGGGATGGAGTTTGGTAGCACTGGTGAAGAGAGCATATATGGATGCTCAATATGGAGAGGATAAGTGCTCATATCTTGCATGTACGTAGTATGATCATATGATAACGATTATAATATTACCTAGGTTTTTCCCTTTATATAAGGAAAAAGTATCGGCGCAAAATAAAGGCTCATAAATATAGTCATATTGTCCAAAATGGGTTACAACATCATATTTATTTATTAAGATATAAAATTTGAATAGGCTACAAACAAGGAACTAGGCAATAGATCGCATTTACACTATATATACAATTTGACAAGTTAGGGATAGTGCCTATTTTGCTTTTGTTGGACTTGTTTTTTATTTTGTGATTTCTATTTTTTCTTTAACCTTTTAATTTTTTTCTCCCTTGAAACGCAAATGTACATTCTATCACACATATACGTATAAACTGATTTGAATTTAGTTAACAAAATTATCAAAATTATCTTAATATAAAAAATCAAATTTTTTTGTAAGTTAAATCATGTCAACAAAAAGATAACATGAGGTCGGGTATCAAAAAAATAGGCCAAACACAATTTAAAGTACGTAAATAATATATGCATGATAACAAAATAACTATAAGAATATTACAGTTTTATAGATCATCTCTACTGTGTATATTAAAATATTAATATAAATTAATATTAGGTATTTTTTGTAAACTCTTTTCAACTATGTTGTTAAAATTATTTAAATATTTAATGTGATATTATTTAAAATATCCTTTTATGCCAAATTTGATATATCACTATTTAAATACGAGTTAACTCAAAATTTATGTAAACTTAAATTGTATGTTTTTAAAGCAATATTATGAGATAATATATGCTATATATTTCATAATTATATGTTAACTTTACAGAGTATAACGTAAGTGTACGTAGTCATATAGATTATAAAAATATCTCACCCGAATTGTTGGATAAATAATGATTGTAATATTTACTTCAGTTAATGATATAAGTTTAGCGGTCCCGCTATAACGAGCATGGTAAAGTCCGCTAGTTGTATCTTTGTGGAAATCCTCATATGTATAATTTCATCGTTTCATATCTAAAATATGAACAATAAGAGTGCGGTATGGTTACCAATATTTACGGAGTAGTTCTTGAACATCAACACCACACTGATAAGCATTTAAACTTCATTTTATTTTGTATGATCACACTAAAAATTGGGATCTACATCTTACTTTTAAATCCTTAAAAAAAAGAAAAACAAAAAATAAGAATAGAAATAGTTTTTCCTCTTTTAAACACCGTGGTTTCACCTAGGCTCACAAACCATCTTGATAACCACTTTGAGTGGTGAATCAATTGAATCATATATTGTGAAACTTGTCTTATTATGTTTACTAATCCAATAATGAATTCGGTTCATATCACTGTTAGCGGGCTTATATTGAACAATATTTAGATTGGCCTTATTTATATTGGGCTTGACCTATTTAGCTTTTATTATGTATTTATACTGTGTTTGGCGTGATTATTGAGAGGAGGGAATTATTCAGTTTAGTATGGTATTAGAGCAAGACCTAAACTAATACCCACAAACCCTTTTACCCTTTTACCAAATATCTTTACGAAAAAGAAACAAAAACCACAGCCATCAAACTTCATTCTTTACCTGCATGTAATATTCAAGCAATTGAATATTCTATTGTTGATTTAGAACGGGAACTTCAACAACATCATCAACATATTGTAATATTCAAGCAACTATCTTGTAATATTCAAGCCGTCACACAACATCATCAACATGGTCATCACCACACAATCAGGACCTTCAACAACATCTAAATATGATAAATTATACGTTGTAACTTCTATCACCAAACTAATTCCCCATAAAGCTTGATCTAGAGAAGCTAAACTACTCTTCGTAGAGTTACTTCTTCACGAATCATTGCGATGGGTTCGAAGCACTCAAACACATCAACGACGAAGCAACTATAAGTGAACATGCCGATGAATGATTGAAGGTTGATTCAATTGTTAAGTCTTGGATCTTCCTCACTGTTTCTGAGGCTCTCGTTGCTCGTTTAGTAATTACAAACCCTAAAACCGCTAAGGATGCGGGGACTTCCTTGCTAAGATTTTTCTTGATAGTAAGCGTACTAAAACAATCGCTTTGCATGGTGAAGTTCGCTATACAACTTGGAGACATGACTGTCGATGCCTACTTTCAAAAAATCGAGAAAATTGCAACCCTTATGACTAACTTTGGATCTCCTATGCACGACGATGATCTTGTCACCTATGCAATCCATGGGCTAAGTGATAAGTTTGATCATGTCGAGGGAATTATTGCTCACCGTGATCCCTTCCCCGACCTCGACACGGTTCAATCGATGGTCACCACCAAAGAACTTCGCTTGCAACATAAGTTTAATAGCAACAACTCGACACCCTCAGGCCCTACAATCCTTCTATCTGAGAGCTTTATACCTCGGGACAGCAAGCCTCAGGGTGCACGTGACTCATTCTAATTCCTCCATCGAAACTTGTCAGAATTTCGGCCATGGATTTTGTAGATCGAATTGGAGCAGGTTGCAAATTTTTTTATGATAGTGTCACACATTCCAACTTCCTTTGGGGTCGTCTATCACAACCGGCCAATAGTGGGCCCTTTAATCGCAACACTAATATCAGCCAATCTATCCAAGGTATGAGGCAGGCCCAACTCCTACCTCTAGTACCAGCCTAACAAAAATCATTAAATCAATATGGGCTGGCTCAACAATTCAACTAGGCCCAACGTACCCTACAGGCCCAACATAATCACTACTTGTTGTTGGACATGCCCAACAGATGTCCAAATATTCACAGCATCCAAACCTAACGTACAACTCTTCAACTCTTGGGCAGGAAACACTTATACTACATGCCTTTAGTTCTTTAACTCTCTAAGATTTCGGTAATGCGGGTTGGAACATGGACACAAGTGCGTCTTCTCATTTGATTTCCAATGCAAAAAATCTTAGTAATGTTTTTGATAAACGTATTCATTCATCTGACTTTATTGGTGACAATAATTCTATACGTGTCATGAACACAGGCCATAGAACTTTGCCTAACCCACGTTGTCCGCTACACCTAAATAATGTACTTTTGATCCCCTAATATTGTAAAAAATCTTACTTCGGTCGTCAATTTACTCGTGACAACAAAGTTTTCATTGAATTTGACAAGTTTCAATTTTTGTGAAGGATTGTTTGACTCGCCAAACCCTCATTCGATGTGACAGCACCAGAGACTTTACCCTGTCACACAGTCCAGTCTCACCACCATCTATCCTCATCGCTCTGCCATGCTTGTCAACTTGGCAAGCACGTGAGACTTCTGTTTTTGACTTATGATACTTTTATTACTTTTGTCTTTGATCTTGTTCACTCGATTTATGTACTTCTTCACTCCCGAGTAATATTAGTATCAAATAGTATGTTATTTTCTTAGATCATTTTTCGCACTATTTATGCGTCTGTTATTTGCGTAACAAATCATACACTTTTGCTAAATTTCTAGACTTTCGCTCTCTAGTTAGAACCCAATTTAACAAAGAAATTAAAGCTTTTCAATGTGATCACGATGGTGAGTTTGATAAGGCTACATTTAACCAACAATTTAAAAAATATGGCATCCATATGCATTTCTCTTGCCTATGCACATTACAACAAAATGGAAAATCTGAACAAATGATTTGCACTATTAATAATCTCGTTCGTACTCTATTGTTTCAAGCGCATTTACTACCTCATTTTTGGGTTGATGCACTTCATATGGCCACAAATCTGCGTAATATACTTCCCTCTACCGCCATTAACAAGAAACCCCACACTTTCGCCTTTACCACACCAAACATAACTACACATTCGTTAAAGTCTTTGGTTGTTTATGTTATCCTCACCTTGATACTGCCCACAAACTTGCACTGCGCTCAACCCCGTGTATATTCCTTGGATTCCGTTCCAATCACCGTGGTACCGCAACCTAGACCTTTCAACAAACTAAATTATTCTTTCCCACAATGTCACCTTCGACGAAACCATATTTCCGCATGGTTCTGCTAAATTTGTACTCCTTTCTCGACAGTGGGCCGAATCTTATGGCCCATTAGCTTATCTCTAATTTCCATACTACCACAACACAAGCTCAACCCAATGACCACCCACCTAGCCCATCTCCTTTGGCCCAATCCCAACCCACCACCACAACCCAACCATCCCAATCCCAGCCAACCACTACAGCCACATCAAACCAATCCACTCCCACCTGACTGCACAAACTCCCCACATGTCGCACAACCTCGTTTCCACTCATCCAATGGTTACACGGTTTTCACCTTCGGGACCCACCGGGCTCTAATCATGTTTTTCTTTTAGAGTGATCATTGTATGGCTTCAAACAGGCCCCCCGGGCCTGTTGAAGTTTGCGAGTTATGCAACTCGTATTGGGTTCTCTCACAGCCGATGTGATTCATCTCTGGTTGTCTTTCGCCAGGGCTCTGATATTGCTTATCTCTTACTATATGTTGATGATATACTGTTGACAACTTCCTCTTTAGCATTTCTACAGCAGATCATTTCCTCATCTCATCAAGAATTCTCCATGACTGATCTCAGTCCTCTGAATATTTTTCTGGGCATTTTAGTTACACGTACTACTTCTGGGATGTTCCTGTCTCAGAAGAAGTATGTGTCTGAGATTCTTGAGCGGGTTGGTATGCTTAAGTGTCAGGGTTGCAATATACCGGTAGACACAGACACCGAGCTTGGTGCAAATGGTACTCTAGTATCTGATCTGACACTCTACCGCAGCCTTGCTGGTGCACTTCAGTATCTTACATTTACTAGACCGAATATCTCTTATATTGTTCAGTAGATATGCCTCTTTATACATGACCCTCGGGCGCCTCATCTTGCCGCTCTTATCCGGATCTTGCGATATGTTCATGGTACTCGTGACCATGACCTTTAGCTGTATTCGTCCTCGACTTCGTCCTTGGTTGCTTATTCGGATTCTGATTGGTCTGGTTGCCCCATTACTCGTCGGTCTACCTATGTACTGCGTTTTTCTTGGCAACAAGCTGCTGCCTGGTCTTCTAAGAGGATATTTACTATTTTTCGTTACTGTGCGGAAGCTGAGTATCGTGATGTTACCGGCACCGACGCTAAAACATCTTGGTTGCATAACCTGCTTCGTGAGCTACTGCTACTTTGGTCTATTATTATAATGTTAGTGTTGTCTACCTCTCTTCTAATATTGTGCAAGATCAACACACAAAACATATTGAAATTGACATACATTTTGTTTGAGTTCAGGTTACTAGGGGTCAAGCTTCCGTTTTGCATGTCCCTTTTTTATATCAGTTTGCCGATATCTTCATCGAGGGGTTGCCGTATTCTTTTGATGATTTTCGAGTCAGTTTGAGCGTCTGTCCATCTCCCACTCCCACTATGGGGGGATGTTAGTGGGCTTATATTGGACAATATTTAGATAAACCTTATTTATGTTGAGCTTGACCTATTTAGCTTTTATTATATATATACCGTGTTTGACATGATTATTGAAAGAAGGGAATTATTTACTTTAATAATTAAATAATGGTTAAATAATAAAATAATGATACAAAATTGAAAATACAATTAAAAATAGACAAAAAGAAATAGCACGTTGTTTTTTTCTTTTTTTTTTTTTGAAATGTTACATCTATAAATGGTTTAGCTTAATTATAACAGTAAGTCTATATGAAAACGAAGAAAATAAATGTATGGTTTTATCTTTCTATATCCTAATTAATTAGGAAGATAGGAGCGGTTGAATGTATTCATTATTCAATCATCACATGAGAAAATGAGGAATCTAAAGTATTACTAGAAATCATGGATTTTGGAAAAGGTTTTACCAACTGGTCGGATTTATTATTTGGGCCAATATCCCGAATATAATGTGCATTTAAATAAATTTGATTTAATTGTCACATGATATATATGTTAGACCGTATAGCGTGAGCCGGTTAGAGTTTAAAAGAAATAAATCATTGATGGAATTATAAAACACTATATGCATACGGGGAACAAGATTGCTATTGATCATTCAGTAAAAAGCTAATTTGTTAAAATTTGCAGTGTCTTGAGCATTCAACTTTATAATCTTTTCAATTTAGGTCTCTGGCGTATGGTTCTTGTTTAACGAATCCATATAAAATCATCTACGTTAAATTATGAGGCCAAAAACAATCCAACAATCCATTGCAGTTAGAGTTGAAACATTAGTAAAGTAAACCTCTGAAATACTCAATTGTTTAATTTTTAAATATCTAATGATTGCCGTGTTCTACGTGCTGAATCCTCTACTATTCTATGTTCTGTTGTCGCATAAAATATTAGCGACCATGGTGAATGTTTTGTCCATTTTAATATTAAGTTACTCTTATATATGCACTTTCATTTAATTTAATATTTGCGGAAATGAACTTAAAGTTAACCAAATTCGGACATTATTGGTGGGTTTCTAGTACTGGGCTTGGTCTGGTTCTGGCCCACTGTATGCATCACATTAATTAGATGAAGTCGTACCTTCACAAGTTAAGCTAGCCATGGCATGTGGGCCCAATAGGGTTGATGTTTCTACTTTCTACATTCTATTGATTTAATACTTTTTCTACAGAGAAATGATATAGACAATGAAATGGATCAATTGTATTTACGGGTAGTACCGATTGAAAAACTGAAGAAATTACTCACATCATGTATGCTAAATGGCTTTTGGTATGTCGGATTGAAATAATACATTAATAACAAGGTTGTGAGTTCAATATACACTTAATATAAGGTGTAAGTTCAATTTAAATATTAATGCATAAAATATTTAATACTTGTTTCATACAAATGAGCACAATTTATTTCTAGACACAGATTTTGATTAGTCACACTTTCAATAAATTTATTAATTTTAAGTATCGGATCTAATTAATGTACATATAGCCATAATTATAAAATTCGAATAGCATATATTTAATAAAAATATGCAATATATATAATTATTCGTTAATTTATGCAGGTACTATGTTAAAAAGATACGAGATAAAGATACGAGTATATGGTAATTGAAACTTGAAAGACGATAACTAATTCTCCAAATGTACGACACATGTTACAAATTTGCTTGTATAAATGCACCTTTCAAAATAAATGTTAAATAATACAAGTAGATATCATTTTTCTTTATCAAATGCATACCTATAAGTTGATAATAATGTCATGATTCATTACATCATTATTAATAAATAGTTAACATTTGTAATGTCAGATCATCCTTCAATGTTTTGTGGTGTATGAAAGGCAAAAATTCATCTATAATTACTGCTTGCAAGATTTTTTAATGCCAAATTAACATTAAACTTTGAAAATATCATAAGTAATATCATATCATATGTTACACAAATATTTATTTTAAGATTTAAGTTTCCAATGCGCCTTCAACAAATGTAACAAGATGTTACATTAAAGAAACGCCCCCAAAACATGCTACTAAGCATAATTTTCAGATCCAATGTATTTTACCATTAAAAAATCTCACACCCACGTTACTACATTTATAAGGCTCGGATATACTCTCTTCGGCAACATGAAATCATATTGATTATTGTACACGGATTCCTATAAATATAAAACCTAAGTAAATAGAAAGAAAAAAAGAAGACAATAACTTCAGGTATGTTTTGACTTAAAGAGAAAGGGGGTAGGTATAAAAAATAGGTCTAACAATACTAGTAGTTAAGACTTAAGAAAGTATTTTTTAAACATGCTTAAATTATTTTTATATATTTATTTATATTTATATACTTGACAAAATAAATATTATGAAATAGGCAATCTAAAACATTCTTTCTTTTCTTATAAAAAATGTTTAGTAGATCTAAGAATAGAGAGCAAATTTTATGTTTAAAAATATGATTGATTGAATTGAAAAATAATTGATAAAATAAAAAAGAAAAATTAATTGATTAAATATGTCATTGATTATATAATTCAGGTCTAAATTTAAATTAATATTTTATACCTAATTTAGAAAAACTAATTGCATAGCAAACAACAGCTAACGAACGAATAATTGTAAGATTCAAAAAGATGGTTGGTGGTGCTGATTTCTGGTCAGAAGTCGGAACCCATCACGTTCACGGACACAAGGAACTCAATTTTTTACTCTGTATATTAAAATTTAATTTGATTAATATTTAATATTTAATATAATATAAAATACTATAGTATTTAACATACCATACCAAATCAAGTACATCTTTCATAAATCTAAGAGCCAACCTACTAATTTTAATACTACTACAAACACATCAAGATTCGATTTTTCCCTGAATATAAACATACCCAGTTGTATCTAATCTATGTTTTTCTGTTTTCATGGCGACAGATCTCATTTTCAGGTAACACTTTACTTGCATTCTCATTTTCACTTTTATCGATTCTTGATTCTTATTTATACACATTTCTTTCATTTTACACTCTGTTTTGCAGGTCACTTTTGTGCTATTGAATCTTTACACTCTCATTCAAAATCAAAACAAAAACTTGTACAAATTTCTTTCATTTACACCTTGAAATTTAGTTACTTTCGGGTTTTCTTGAAATACGATTTTATCCCCAATTATTTTCAAGAATCATCAACTTATTAGGGTTTCAAGTAAGTAATTAGGGTTTGCTATTTATCTTAAAGTTAAGTTGTTCTTGTCAATGGACAATTGTTCTTACCATTTGTAATCAATCTTGCATTAAATAAAACTTCAATTAGTTTGCAAAGTTGCCCCCTTTTCTCAATGACTTCAATGCCCGAAAAACGTGTGTTTGCGTCTAGATTGCTCTCATGTTTGATTGCCATCTCAATGTTCTTTCTAATCCTTTCGTGTTCGCTTCTCTTTCGAATTGGTGATAATTCATTAGTTCCCAGATCAATTTATAATCTGATTGTGGTTGACCATGGATCAGTCGAACCCAAAGTGAGTTCGTGTAAAGAATTGTGTTCTCAATCCCAGCCCGTTGTACGGGTTGCTTCATGTGATCCAAATGTAGCTATACTGAAAGTCTTTATGTATGATTTACCTCATGAATTTCACTTCGGGTTACTCGGGTGGAAAGGAGATCCAAACCATATATGGCCTAATGTTGGTAATTTTAGTGAAATCCCTAGATACCCAGGTGGGTTAAACTTACAGCACAGTATAGAGTATTGGCTGACACTTGATCTTTTATCATCAATTACGCGACATGTGCCAAGATCTTGCACTGCGGTTCTTGTGCATAATTCGACCCAAGCGGATATTGTTTTTGTTCCATTTTTTTCGTCTTTGAGTTACAATAGGTTTTCTAAGATCGAGGGGATGGGGAACAAGAGTACTAATGATATTTTGCAAGAAAGGTTGGTGGAATATTTGAAGGGTCGAGATGAATGGAAAAGATTTGGAGGGAAGGATCATTTAATCATGGCTCACCATCCAAATAGTATGCTAATTGCTCGATGGGAACTGGGTTCAGCTATGTTGGTGCTTTCAGATTTTGGAAGATACTCAAATCATATTGCAAATCTTGATAAAGATGTGATTGCTCCTTACAAACACGTTGTTAGGACTATTGATGCTAACAAGTCGCCTTCGTTTGAAGAACGGCCCACCTTGGTGTACTTTCAAGGAGCAATTTATCGAAAAGATGTGAGTTACTTCTGTTTTTTAATATACTTTGCAGACTTTATATTATTTAGCATGCATTTGCTATGTTATATTGAGGCTTGCTCTAGATTGAATTATGTCTTTTTAGATACTTAAAATCACATGCACAGAGTATATAGATAGAGTTTAGCATATGATTTCAATGTTAAAGATCTTGCAGTCATAATGAACATACATGCTATAAGGGAGGAAACTAATTCTTCCAAATATCGAAAGAGCACTCAATAATCCTCTTTTTGGTGCTAATAATCCTTCAACGAACTAAAAATGCATGATTAAATTTGGATAGTAGGGGTAAGAATTCACATGTTGGGTAACGGGTCAAAAGAACTAGTTTATACGGGTCAGAACAGGTCAGGTTGACCCAAAACATTTCTGGCCGAAGTTTTCACTTGTTTTTAAAAAAAAATAGTTATTATGTCAAATATGATGATTATAACTATCTAATTATTTTCGAAAAAATTTGAATACAATGATTACGGAGATTTTACGCATTAAATACACATTTTTGTCAACTTTGTATTTAATCTGTTTCCGTTAGCTATATTTCTTTATTTAACTGTTTGAGCCATTAGAGTCAGACGATAACCGGAATCAACCCATTCATATGTGGATGGGTCGAACTTGCCACATTTAATGGATGTTACATGATGGATTGGTTGAGATTATGTTATTATATGCATCTTTATTCTGAGATAATCCATTCGTTCTCTCTTTTTTAATGATCACTCATATCCAAATTCCAAAATATTCTTTTTGTGATCAGGGCGGAGTGATACGTCAAGAATTATACTACTTAATGAAGGACGAAAAAGACGTGCATTTCACATTTGGAAGTGCTGTTGGAGGTGGGATCCGCAAGGCATCCACAGGAATGGCAGCCTCCAAATTCTGCCTCAATATTGCAGGAGATACACCTTCATCTAATCGCCTATTTGATGCAATTGTCAGTCATTGTGTTCCCGTAATTATCAGTGATGAAATCGAGCTCCCATATGAAGATGTTCTTGACTACTCCAAATTTTCCATATTTGTCCGTTCATCAGATGCTTGCAAAAACGGGTACCTTATAAATCTTCTCAGAGGGATCAAGAAAGAGAAATGGACCGAAATGTGGGAAAGATTGAAGCAAATCGCGCCACATTTTGAGTATCAGTATCCTTCGAGGCCTGGTGATGCCGTTGACATGATTTGGAAGGCGGTTTCAAGAAAGGTATCGACTTTACATTATAAAGCTCATAGGAAAAATAGATACAATTTGTCACAACAATTTTTGAATTCTCATTAAGTAGTATGTTTCTTGTCCCCATAGAAGAACAGTATTTTTTTTAGCTTCTGAGAGGAAAATATAGATGACAGTAATGTAACATATAGTTGAAACCATATGAAATCGAGGTATTTGATACCTTTATGTTGCTCATCTGAAAGAAAGATCCTGCTTGTACATACATTAGAAGCAAATCTTAGAAACAAACTAAAAAATATCCAGAGAAATTTTCATTTGTATCAGCATCTATTATGTATAGGATCTGATCCTCTTCGAACTCTTCGTTTGTTTGATTGATTTGGATCAAACATGAGAGAAGGTGTTGGTGCTATACTAACTCGTGTGTTCAGTTGTTGAACGTATTCGCTTCTGAGAAGACGTGAATTTCTTGAAATGAGTATTTCTTCACTCCGTTTCAAAGCAAGGCCGATGCTTTCAAGTGCACAAATTCTCTCTGAATGAATAGATAGGAACCCTATAAACATGAGGATTGTGATCTTGTAACCAGCAATGACCATGTTGTTGAAGATGATAATAGAGAGAATACCCTGTTTCTTATAGAATGTGATTGATGTTTTTGTGGGATTTTTGATGAAATAAAGGGTTTAGAAGCCACATATACAAGTTGTTTTGGAAGAATCTGAGAGGTTTAGAACACTGAAGTAATTTGAATTTCGATTTATGAAAGAATGTGAGATAGGGGCAGCTAAAGGTTTAGAGATTGCTACAGATGCAAGAAAGCCAAATAAAGCAAAAGCACAGTCTTGGTTTTTATAGCATAATGTGTCTTCTTTATGCTTTTCTTGTTTGCCCAAAACATTTTAAAATTTTCAAGTGTTTGCCCCAAAATATTTGCCATTCAAAGATTTAAACTTAGAACAAACTTCTTGTCAGCATACCCTAGATAACCTCTTAGTACTTACACAAGTGAATATTTTTTTTTACTTGAGTGAATGTTAGATATAGGTTGTGATTATGTGCTGTGCGGTTCAAGACAAGTTTTTGCTTTAATGGTGGCGTTCAAGACGATTTAGTTCTGCAAACACTAATATGACATGTGAAGCAAAGAAGCATTGTAATTCATAGTATCCAAAATAAGTAAAACTGTTGACACTTTAGACTAAAGATTTACCATCATGCTGATTACTAACAAAACGAAACTGATGATGTATGAAATTTAGTTACATGTGTATAAAATGAAACTTAAATTCAGTCATTCTGTAGGATAGATTCAGGAGTTACTTTTAAGTGCTAATTTGGTCAAAACCAGAAGTTGCTGACTTGCTGAGCCCTGGCGAGTGGGCTGCTATTGGGTTAAACCAAAATCATGGGTTACTACAAGACTTTAGATTTTGCTTGTGTGTGTTGGGTCCTGTTAGTAATAAAGAATAAAGATTTTGCTTGTTTACTTGTATATTTAGATTTTTATCTCTTTATTTTTTACAAATTGCAAATGGAATTTTGAAAAGAAATAATCAGCGTATCAAGAGGTTAGACATCACGATTATTAAAATAATATAATAGCCAGCAAGGCGAGAATTTAAAACATAGTAAAGACAAAGAACACAACCTCGTATGTCTGCACATGTGTATATATATATATATATATATATTATATATACTTATTAACATATTGTCTGTACAAATTGTCTGTACAATGCGACAATAATAAATATTTTATTTATTTTTGTACATATAATTATGTTCGTTAAATAGCATGTTATCCTTAAACATTTAACGTTTCTTATTTCAATTGTTTAAAATAAACATATCAAATGTTTTACAAATAAATCTTTTATACATTTTGGAGTCATTAATAGTATTTGATAAAATTCTAAGTTGATAAAGTTTATTATACAAATAAGAAAATTTTAGTAAAATAAAGTAATACAAGTTATATAATCTTTTATCAAAATCATTATATAGTTATAATAGATAGATTTGTCAACTTCTTTTTAGCAAAATATAGTAGTTATCTAAGTATTAACTATTTAAAAACTATCAAATAAACAATGAGTGTAACCCCCTCCGACATTTATACTTCATTTTATCATTATAACTAGTACATACGTTATCTTTTGTATGGTAACTAGTAACTATTAAGTGTTGCAATATGCATATATATGTTAAGTTTAACAAAAAATTTAAAATTAGCACCGAGTCCCAATGTCAGCCATATATATATATATCTTCACGAAAAATCATGCATTAGTCTCATACGAGGGTAGAGTAAAGTATCAACATAATGATCACGTAGCACACATTGCTATTATACATATATATACACAATACCTATATGTTCTCATAATTCACATTTTATAGCATATATATATATGGAGGAATGAAACCATGATTTGAAGTTAACATGGGCACTATTTTATTGTATAATTAAATATTAACAACAAAAATTATTGAAGCATTATAAGATAGTTTCGTATGTTTTCGGAGAGAAATTGATTTTAAGAACCAATGAATTTTGTAAGAAAATATGAAAGTTTAGGGATGTGCAATTGAGGGGGGAATAAAACAAAAAAGAATACTTAAGAGTGTTACTCATATTCAGCTAAACAAATACAGAATAATACATATCGTCCCTACATCTCCTCACCACTAACTTTCCATTTGATATAAGTTATTTATAGAGTATAGCAAAATATATTTTTGTATGGATATATTATTGAATATATATATATATATATAGAACATATGATCATATTGTACGATGGTATGTATCTAGATATGTACATGCACGATCATGGTTAGGCGGTTGAATCATTGGGACGGCGCATGATCTTCACAGCAGTGATTAGTTATTAAATACTTTCACATTATTACTAGTAAATTAGCATTAAAACTAATTTAACATAAAGGAACCTAGGTAGCATTAAATTAATCATTATTGCTATTTCCACCTAGTTTAGTCTTTACCAATTCCTATATATTCTTTCTTGCAACTCTCTCTCTTCCCCTTCCACCCTCTCAATTTTCACTCTCCATGCAAATTCATACAACAAAATAATAAGCAAGAAACTAAGCAGGCATGGGAAGTCAAAGTTCTTTGAGTAATTGGTCTATCCATGATGTCATTTCTACAAAAGAAGATATGTTCTCCATTCCAAATAAATTGCCTCCACTTGAGTTTGGGTAGTATTTAATTAAAAAATTATGAACATGTTAAAAACCTTTTGTTGTTTTTCTTGTTTTGTTTTTTATTTTGTTAATCATTTGTTTGTTTAAAGTAGGTTTCCGGATGTAGGATGCAACACTTATGATTTGCAGCCTATACCATTTGACCAACATTATGATGGATTTGAAGCTTTTACCTTGATGGATGTAATTGCAAAGGATCCACTTTATTCATCATTAGACATTGTATCAAGCCAGAATCAATGTTTTCTCCGAGGTTGTTAAATTGAATTTTTCATATAGTACGCATGTTATTTTCTTCTTGTTTGATCTTATACACGTTAATTGTAGATCCTATAACTGCACCAGATGATTTCATGAATGTGTGTGGAATCAACCATGAAGTCAGTTTTCAGAATCATGATATGTCTATGGTGAACTTATATGGCCTTACTGATTATCAAAACCAGCCCCAAGTAGAGCAGATGTGTGCAATGAATGATCATACTAATGGTGAAAAGATTAACAACGCGAATGCGGTGAATGATCACGAAGAGATGAAAGTGGAGCAGCTAGAGATAGAGAGAGATGTTGAAGTTTTAAAAAATCAAAGAATATTGGAGAAAGAAAGAGGTGAAAATGGCAATGATGGTAGTGGTGGTGGTTCTAGTTATACCTCTAAAATGGTGCTAAGTAGGGAAATAATCTCACAATATTTTTATATGCCAATTACACAAGCTGCAAAAGAGCTTAATGTTGGACTGACACTATTGAAGAAACGTTGTCGTGAATTAGGCATTCGTCGTTGGCCTCATCGCAAACTTATGAGCCTTCAAGCCCTCATCAATAATGTCCAGGTCACAATTTGTTCACTCAAAAAAGTTAAAATTTATGACAAAAGGGAACCATTAACTATTCCTTGACTGACAATTCGTGACTGATTCTTGGATTTGAATCTAAAATTTAGTTTGCCTAATGACATAAGAAAATACAATTTGATACATACCTAATTGATTATAATATGAAGCGTCTAATTAACATTACCCGATGTGCAGCAGGAATTGGGTAAAGATTCGGGTGAGAGAGCAGAAGGGAAGTTGAGGGAAGCATTAATGTTACTGGAGAAAGAAAAGAAGAAAATGGAAGAGATTCCTGATTTGCAACTTGAACAGAATACAAAGAGATTGAGACAAGCTTGTTTTAAGGCCAACTATAAGAAGAGAAGAACTATGGGAGTTGGGGCATCACCGGCTTCTTTGACATCAAGAAACGGTCCACAAAAATCGTCGTTGTCTTCATGTTCAAGTACTTGCAGCATTATTCCTGTTGGCTTTGAGGTCGTAGATGATGATTATGGTGATGATGAACAAGAAGAGATGAAGTTGATGTTGTTTTCAGACTGCCTTGCTTCAAGCAACCCTTTATACTAAAGTACAGTACCTATTTTGATTTATGTGAATTTAAGACTCGAAATAGAAGATGAATATTTATCGTAAGGTTTTATGCTGCTTATGGAGCTTACGCACAAATATAAGCAAGAAAAATTAAGTTTATCCAAAAACAGTCATGATAAACTACTTTTTTTTTGAACAACTGAAATTTATAATAATAATCAGCTCTTTAAAACAAGATTACCTAGTGGTTGACGTCTTGGTATCCCCAAAAGAGGTCTCACGTTCAAACCTCTAGTTGTACATCTTGGGGGTGATCAGGGTAAGAGTCAGAAGAAAATGGTCACAGGATACCTCGGTTAGGCCGTGTACATCTTAGTGAAAATACTTGCCTTCCCGGGTAACCTGAACAGGAAAACCTCATTTGTTTACCTGTTTTACCGGCTGTTCAAAACAAGATTACCATTTTTGCTGTGCTTTTCGTATTTTTCAATATAGTCAGTTTGGCAGTGAACTTCGACTTATCTTGTAAAGATGGATCACAACCACTTTTATTCAAATCCATGTTTATTTCAAGGAAAAATCATAACTATATATATCATCATGAAAATAATTTGGCTGAATTTTCATTGAAGTACAAGTAATTTATGAAATATTACTTAAGAAGAAATATAAAAGTCAGCCAATAACATGTTTTACACAATGGTTCTTTGCCTTTGAATTCGTCTAATTTCACCACTTGATATCAGTTAGAAAAGGGTAGCCTGCAATCGGTATAGAATCTCACAGCTTGAAGAAGGTAAAGAAAAACTGATTCCATTTAGGGTCTTTTTTTATGAAATATATGTTTAGTATACTCCCTCCATCTCAAATTTATTGTTCGCATGCCAAAATAATCGTCCCCTTTCAAATATTAGCCAATTGAAATTTTTGTAAGGTAAAGATAAATTTATTGATGACACAGTATAATCTTTGCACTTTTTTGTTGGACAATAAATTTGGGACGTAAGAAGAGAGTACAACATAAGAGTTGGGATTTTGGTTTGTCTTACCCAAGTTTGAGGCAGGTGTCTGAGCTACTGTTGTTGTAGTTTTGAGGAGGATCTATTGAGCTCAAACCGCTAATTGTTAACTCCAAAGAATGGTGATGACCACATTTATCATGAATACGCTTTTGTCCATTGGATATGTCCTTCATCTAATTCAAAAGATTAAACACGCATTAGCAATTCTGCAGTAGAGTTAAAATGGAAAGGGATCTACAAAGATACATAATCAGGAAAGTTTTGACAGTCTTACCACCAACTGTTGTCTCAAGTATGCATTCTCTTCCAGCAGTTGCGCCTCCTGAATATCGTTTTTGTAAAAGTTATTCAGTTACGATAGATTTTGCTAACGTTATTTATGTATATCACACAACTTTAAATTAAGACAAGTTTTTGATATTCTTATTGCTCAAGACTGCATTTACAATTCCATTTCTTTACTCAAGTATTTTTCATGATAAGTAGTATTAAAATTTAGGCCTTAGTGTGTAAATGCATCCAACTTTGTCAAAAAAGCTATTGTGTGTATCGTACTTTACGAGGCTCTATTAAATGTACTGAACTCGTAAAAACACATAATTGTATGTAATATTTTGACGTGGAAATTTCTATGAGTGACACGTGGGTGCTTTGTATGAGTGACACGTGGCCAAATTACATACAATTGTGTGTTTTTACGAGTTGAGTATATTTAATAGAGGTATTCAAAGTACGATACACACAATAGTTTTTTTGAAAAAGTTAGATACATTTAAAAACACATAACCCTAAAATTTTCCATCACCGTAATTCAAATATCTGATTCTTGCAAAAATATGATTTTAGAATAATGAAACTTTGGAGTGAAAGAACAAAACCCCATGACCTTCTTCTTTAGAGTGCTGATATCCTTCGACATTTTGTCACCCTGAAAGTTAAGCACATTGAAACAAGCAAATATAAAGATTGATGAAAAAAATTAACCATATGATAACTACTATAAACAAGATGTCAACACAGATACATTACCTTTGCTTTTACTACTGCAACCAATCGAGATTCAAGAATAGCCTCCAGTTTGCATAGCTCTTTGAGGTCAACTCCCTGGAGATCTTCTCCCTTCAAATGACTTGAATTTATTGAAGAAAACAATTCAATTTGGTTTTAAAAGATCAACTTAAACTTGCAGACTTTAACAGCAATTGTACCTCAATTCACGAGTTCTTTCCCCAAGTTCTTTGCTCAGGATGGCAGATCTTCTTCGAGTAATCTATGACGACATAACATTCATGAACTTACAGAAATTTTCTAACCATTATTTAAGATAGGGTTAATTGCTAACCACTACCTACTTTTCATTTTGTCCCTTTTGAACCAATATACATTTTTTATCTCAAACCCAATTAACTTTTAACTTTGCTCCCTTTTGAACCATTATATACAATAACATAGATATCTGGTAAAAAAATTTCCTTAATCTAAATCTAAATTAGTATATATGGCATATATTTGTAGAATCTTTTCTCCTAATATACTTTCAATCATTCAAAGTTGATACATATCAATCATTTATCTATCGGTCATATATATGTAGGAAATTCAAGGTCTAATTGCTAGTCATCTAGCAGTAATTGAAACTAATGTTAATTTCATGCGACATATGACATGTGATATGTCGAAAAATGTTTACTTGGGAAAACAATTGTTTTTGGAAGTAATATTTTTTAAATTCACAAGTCTCCCCAAATTCAATAGTACCTGATCCTTACGGCCATTCACCAGCATGGTTAAGGATCTCCCTGGCTGCTAACAGCTGGGAATTAATAGCTAACCATGGTGATGATGGCACATATTTCGGCTGGTTAAATGACCATGTTTAACATTATGTCATCGTATTAAATGTTAAGTTTATATTGTGTATTTTTCTTAGTATAGCTTCTACAAGTAAAAACACTGGAATGTACTGGTCAAATTTATAATAAGAATGACGACATTGCATGAGAAGACTTATATAACAAATGCAACATCCCTTAGATATTGGCTTTATTATAGTTAAACTAGTAATCAACCGAAAGCAGATCACAATAATGTCATGAGGTGTATCTAGTATATCCAAAATATACACATTGCTTGACTTCTGTTGTGTATAACTTGAATTAGGTTCATGGATATTAAAGAAAGTATAGAGTATTGTAGCTAATGCATATGTTATTTCTATTTGGGGTTTTGGTTGCATTGATCAATGTAGAAAAGTCCTTCCTACATTACCCGTTTTTATATAAAAAATTCTAAGTGTAGTACTCATATCTTTCTAAATTGTGTGTACATGTTCATTGGTTTCAAACCTCATTTTACTGGATCATGGATCCGGTTTGAACCCGATTCAAACCATCCATGTCTAGGCAGTTATAACCTTTATGGTTTATAAGATATTGAAAACTCATGAATGCATTTGGTGGTTACAATTGTGATGGCTCTATAGTACGGGAGTTCTATATGCACAAGAAACTAGACACTACACAGACAAGAAAGATAAAGTTGAGAGACAAGTGAGTGCTCTCAGTTGGTTCCAATACGAGCTAGGCAATCGAGACAAGGGAAACTAAGGTTGTACATAATGAAAATTTTCATTTGTGATTGCTTTTCTAACTGGTGATCAACAGTAAACTACCACTTTCACTTCACATACAAGTACTCGAGTACCTTCCGAATACAATACTGTTGAAGCATGATCATTCTACATTGATTTTATGATGAAAACAACTTGAACTTAAAAATAAGATGATTACATGTACAACCAACACTTGGATCTTAACAAATAGTTAAGACAACTCACATGAGTGTTCTGTAAGTTGGGTCCAAAGAGTTTATGTGCACGTTCAGCCAACACAGAGAAATGAACTTTAGACACTTTTCAAGTTCCATCATATTGAAATTTATTTCATGTGCTTCTATGCTTTAATGCATTCAACTAATTCAAAGATGAAGCTAAAGATGGAGAATGCATACCCAGTAGTGGGAACGAATTCTACTTGAAGCAAGCACAGAGAATGAAGATGATCATACTTGTTGCAAATTCAAGTTGATGATTCACCAACACTTTGGAACTATGATCCTAATCCAAATGGCATCTTCAGAATTGTACAAATTTACATACATGCTAAACATGACCATTTGTGCATATGGTGTTCCCTTATTAAAGTCAGCCAATAAAACAAGATTATGCAGTGTACATTCTGACGGTATCTACACCACCAGACACTGTTGGGCAATACTTGTCAGAACACACAACAAGCATGCCCTGAATTCTCCAATGAAGAAGAAGACACTTGGGAGATTCTGATTGGTTGTATTGGTTACAAGGAAGATACTTCCTCACCTATAAACATTGGACTTCAACCTTGAAGTTAAGTGGGTGAACCAGAGTGTAAATTCATTGTGAGTTTGAGAGCAATAATATTAGCAGTTTAGCATTCCTTAGTAACCAACTTTGAGTGTGTTCTCACTTGATAAAGAGTGTTTAATATGTATTCAATTAAGTTGGTTATTCCACATTCAACTAACTAGTAATTCTTTGATTCTAATCTAATAAAGAAATATATTGAAAAAACTATTTGTCTCTCATTTACAAGTTGAAATTAACTTAATATTCATTAACTTAAAACCTAAGAAATTGTATTCACCCCTTTTATAATTTATGTTGTCAGTTTGGGACCAACAAATAACTTTACGTGATATTTATCAGTTATGTCGTGCAGTATTTTATTTAATTAGTTGGTTGTTTCTTCAATTATTAACATTTGTGGCTCAACTATATACGTAGTATCATCTCGGTATGTATTAGAATTGCAGTTTTAGTAAAATAAAGTTTAGTCATCAACAGATTAATATGCATACCTGCAACTCCTGAGACGATTGTTGCAGCTCTTCAACATTCTGGGACTGCTGTCTATGCCTTTCTAGCACTTGATTCATACTTTTAACCAAATAAAAAACGGAAGTTATATTGGCATGTATCTAACTAGACAATATACTTGCAGAATCTAGTTTTACGTAATTTGAATCATACGTAAGCAATTTATCGAGTACACATGTAAACCAGAAATAACAGATTCTAAATTTTCATTTGACTCAACAACATGATTAACCATATATAGATTATGAATAATTAAATTGACATGAAACATATATCTGCTATTTATTCTATATCTAGGAGTGTTAAAACTGAGGTGATCATTCAGTGTCAAGCACTGAGAAAAGTCAAGTCACCCATTATATGTCCATGCCAGTATATAGCTAATTAAAATAAAAATGTTAGAAGTTGATTAGATACTAACTAATTAAAGATTTAAGACTACTTATGTGGTCAATATTGTCAAAGAAACAAAACTAAAAAACACTCAGTTAAATTCAACCAAGTTAAATATAGAAAATGATTATATATATGAAAAAAGATATATCATATCTAAAATGACACCCTCAAATTAAATAAAAACAGATGGTTGAAGAAAACACTTGAAATAATTAACCCTACAAAAAACTAAGATGAAGATTTGAGTATTCCTTCATCAATAGTGTAAAGCTTGTAATCTAGATTCTACTGCCCTAGGACTCTCTCATCAGTACAGTATACTATCTAAAAACAACAAACTTAAGAGAAGTAGGCCCATGTTCTTATTTAGTAGCTTAATTATTATAATTTTTAACCTTGAAGGATTTTATTAATGATCGACGCTAAAACGTTAACAGCAGAGAATAACATGAAGATTACGAGCCCAAGTTACAAATCAAAGAAGCCCGTCAAACGAACTACAACGCCAATCCAACCATCAAATGGTAAAATGATTTTATTTTTTTATTTTTTTAAAAAATGCAAGTAATTACACACTCCGCTATCACGAATATATGCAATTGTCCGTCTGAGAACTTAAATTCCTAATTTTATGATTGAAAAGTTCACCACAATACGGCTAGGCTAATAGCCCTTTGACGGTGAAATGATATTTGAAAGACGAAACCCTAGCTAGCATCAATTAGCAGAATCTTGATATAATATATGTACTAATCAACATATACAGTGATAAAAATTCGAAACTGAGGAGTATTTTCTACTAAAATGAGAGTTAAAACAATGCACAAGAAACTTCTTGTATGATAGATTTAGAAGTACACATGAATCTCTCAAATGTCACCTATATGGCAAACTGTATACCTGTGATGATCAAGGCACTTTTCCAGCTACTAGTACTTTTTAAAACACCATGGCTACCTTATATATATTTCCATCTGTCCTTTTTATATCATAGTTTAATTTGATCAAAAATAATATTTCCTCTTTGAGAAAGAGCTAATTAATGTTTACTCATTAAATCACAGTGTTCAATACTGGATAAAACCATGCTCATATCCCATTTTTCCAAAGTTTTTTTAGTGAAATATATGTGGTAGAAAGTGCACCAATATATATCTCATTTAACAGCTCAAACATAGAAAATTAACAAAGAAAGTTCAGTTGCTAGCTAGATCTGCTACATATAAAACGCTTCAACATCGAATTTGAGAGAGAAAGCAAAAGACCTTAAGGGAGAGTAGTGAAAGAGCTTTCCAGTGGCCGAAAAGACGATGAGAGCGACATCGACATCACAAAGAGTAGACAACTCTTGAGCCTTCTTAAAAAGCCCTCTTCTTCTCTTTGAGAAGGTCACTTGTCTTGCTGATAAGTTTTCTATCTTTCTAATCTGAGTTTTCTGTCTCACCATCCTCATCTAGTTACGAAAATTAATAAGATGTATTAGAAAAGATTAAAACGAAAAATAAAAACCATATAATTATCTACTCAAAATGAAGTGAAAGCAAGAGTACTAAAAGAGAAACCTTTTAGTGTTCAAGCTGAAGAACTGATACACTGTAACAAATTAACCCTAGGTGCACACAGTGATATGTAAAGCAGAAATCATGCACCTTGTTTAAAGAAGAAAAATAAAATACTACTAAAAAAAGCGAAGAGAAGGCATATATTCAATCCTTAAAATACAAGTGGATTCCTATATACGGCGTACTAATGTACACACACCTTTCTATATCAATGCTCGTATAATTACATTTTTTTTATACTCGTATAATTACATTTTTTTTTTTAGACTAAACGTATTTATTGACAACGTACTTTTACTTTCATTTCAATGTAGATAATGAATCAATTTTATTATCTAGATAGGTAATGTATCAGTAAAAAGTGCTACGATTAACAAAGTACTTTACATAAATTTTTTCAAAGTACGTGTTTATGAATCATATTACCTACATCGATACATTTTTAAAAGTACATTATCTATCTCAATAATAAAATTGATCTGTTACTTACTTTGAAACAAAAGTAAAAAATACATCACAAATCTATGACTAACCTTTTTTTTCTTTTCAATTTTGACTTAATTCTAAATTATAAAGATCTTTAATTTCTATCTAAAATAGAAACAACATTAAAAGAAGGCTATAAATAGAAAAAGTGGTTTTGAAATTGTACTGTATGTGATTTGGTATTGAAATGAACAAAAAAATGATCAATAAATTAATATTAAACAAAGTTAAAGGGGGTTGAGAAACTTAGGCTATTGGCTAGCTTTTCTTTAAGTTTACCTTTTAACGATATTGGTGTTTGTGCGCTTTGTGATAATGAAGATCGATACTGTTAGGACCACCAAGCACCCATCGCCAATAGCATCAAAGTATGGTACTGTACAAGTCTATTGGAAGCAAGCATAGGAGATGAAGTTATAAAAAGGGTAGTTTACTGCTTTGCTTGTGTTTGACAGTGCAAAGATATATGTTTAACAGTGCCCCATCGTACGGACAGGCATCTTTGAAATTTTCATCATGTGACCTTTTATATGTTTTCTGGAAAATTACATAAAAAGATACTGTTTACTAATTTATCTCCTATACAATTATCTAAACAATAAACCACGCTCAAGCAGTCAAGCATGATAACACTATGTCTTGTGTCCACCCTCTAACTTGTACTACTATTTATGCTCCCTTCCACTATCATATAATATAATAATTATCTGGAATATAACAATTATATAGCACTTTATTGTTGTTGTAGCGTTTGTAACCCTAACTTAAAATGTGGGTGTTTGAAAATTTTAACGTGACGTTGAGTTGAGAGTTTAGTTCTTCAGTTTTTTATGTCATTATAGAAATTGGTTTTACTAAGCCTAGTTAGGTGGAGAGAGTAATGTTAAATATAGGTTTAATTTTGTGCTTAACTATATAATTTTGGATGAATTCTTTAAAAGTGTAACGTACTCCTATATTGTGTTTCATGTATACAAACTACTCACTTTATTGTCTGGGTATGCAACAAACTGGACAATTATGTATCAATCTATGCAACATGGTAACCGGTTACTTGGACAACATGTAAGAACGTATATGTAAGCATTTTTCAATTTGTTTTAAAAGTGACATGGATAAAAGTTAACCATTTTATTGTTTGGGTATGCAACAAACTGGAATATTTTGTATCGATGTATATAACATGGTATTCGGTTACCGGGACAACGAACTATGGAAACGGTTTCTTCCGGTTGGTTGCATACCCAGAACATAATATGGATAACTTATATACTTAGAACACGATATGACAGTACGTTGTACTTTTGATAAATTAACCTTAAAATTGACACATGAATTCCGTTTATTCTCTCTCCTTATATTGACCAATCATTTTATCATATATACCAATCAAATCTTTAAGTCTAATTTTAACTTCATATAATTAGACACATCAAAAACTTTTTGAGTGCAAACTATTTTTTTAAATATATTTCATGATCTATAATTGTTGACCAATTTCTATATATATGTATCAATTAAAATACTTAGGACATGGACAAAACAAAAGAAATCTCACGCATTCTGAAACTTTCTTGGTGATCAGTGTTTTCAACAAAAGAGTTACCGTTCGTAATCAGGTAAGATCGTAATCAGCTACGTTGGTCGTTAGTTCTGATGAATATACTAATATCTAAGTCATTTATCGAACTTAAGACTACTATTTTTACATTTTTGCATGAAACAAATTTTTAAAATATATAAAATAAATAGTTTCATCTATGTAATGACCGTCAATTTTGTTACGTATAGATTATGAACGTCAACTTTCAGTTGAATACATTTAAGTATTTAACCCTCTAAATAATTAAGCTGAGTGCTTGAAAATTACGCTATCATATTAGATCCCACATTGACTACTATCCTTTTGTTTTCTTTGCATCCATTTATTGGTAAGAACATAAAACACTAATATGTATTATTATTAGCGGAATGGTCATGCAATGCAGTGGGATATAAAATTTTATTATAGAATATTTCTAAGTTAGTTATAGTTGTATATTCATCTAACTAGTTTGGTGTGACAATAAAGGAAGTTTATAAAAAAATTTAAGTGTCATGGTAAATGAAGTAATACATTATACATTAATAACATTTAAAAATATGTTGCCCTTATTTATAGATGAAAGAAGTTACAAATTTTATTTATAAATTAATATGGGATCACTTCTTCTCATTAGATTTTGAATTGTTCATATATGTTTTTTCCATATTGACACTTAAAGGAAAGCATTCTAGTTTCTTCCCTAAATGCATTATATATATAACTATTAAGGTATTTGTGTTATCCAACAGAAATAAATGCAAAACATGGTGCATGTCGAGTACATATTATTTCTTGAAGGATATGGAGCTGATGCAAGTTAATACAAATAGTCGAATAACAATACGTTTGTTCATCATTTTCGTGATTATTTTACGAAGATGTAGAATTGTTCTTACAAAATATTTGAGAACTCAAACTGTGTTAGAAAGTGCACAAATCTTCTTCATATTTCATATTAAGTAAAAGAGCGATGAATCTATCTTAAGTATATCAAAGCTTAATATAAATTATATACAAAATAAATCGTACGCAAAATTGATTTATACAAGTATTAAAAAAGCATTAATTAATGCTTTTATAAGATAGATTCATTTAACAATATATAATATCATTTAATACATTAAGTTTTAATAAAAAAAATTAAACAAAATTCAATAAATATAGAAAACACTTATAAGAAGTAATATATTACAATATTTGTCAATATTTGTTTGATATTTGTATAAAAAAGTTTATAAAAAGTATGAGGGAAAGAGATAGTGCATTAATTACTTTCTATTTTTATAAATTTAAATTTTAAATAAGAGAATGTGAAATGATTTATAAGTATTACGGAGAAATAATATATTAATTACTTTCTATTTTTATATATTTAAATTTTAAATAAAAGAGTGTGAAATGATTTATAAGAATTATAGATTACGTAATTACATATATACTAATTCAATTCAAAAATAACAAATTAAAACAACGCAAATACAATTATGAAATGTGGACGCATACTTGCAGTGGAACATGCTGCAGTTGGTCTGCTTTCGTGACAATAACTAGAAGCAAAACTCGACTACAATGTTATATGACCAAACAACGACTAAAAGATAAACAAATTTCACTTATTGATTATGCAGCAAATTTCTTCCCATTTCCCATCTATTTCTCGTTTCTCCTCACAATCAAATCAACCCCATTTCGAATCATTGATTTCACTAATCAAATCAACAACAAAAACAACCCAATTACATCAAATCCACGCATACCTCATTCGCACATCACTCCTTCAACAGTCCACTATCTCTATCCCATTTCTACAACGTATATCCCTACCTCCAATTCAAAATTTAAACTATTCCCTCCAAATATTCTCTCAAATTTTAAGACCCAATCTCACACACTACAACACCGTGATCAGAGCTTCTTCATTGAGCAATCATCCTGTCAGAGGGTTTTACGTGTACCGCGATATGATGCGGCAATGTATACGTCGGAATCCTCAATCGTCGTCTTTCGTTATGAAATGTTGTATAAAGGGTTGTTTAGTGTTTGGTGGGGTACAGGTTCATGCTAGAATTTTGAGAGATGGACATTGTTCTGATACACTTTTGCTCACTACTTTGATGGACTTTTATTCATGTAATGGCGAGTGTGAGAATGCGTGTAAGGTGTTTGATGAAATGTCTGTGAGAGATACTGTTGCTTGGAATGTGTTGGTTTCGTGTTATACTCGTAATGGTAGGACGCGTGATGCTTTGGGTGTGTTTGATGAGATGCAAAGTGGGGAAAACAAGTGTGATCCGGATGATGTTACTTGTTTGTTAGTACTTCAGGCGTGTTCAAACCTATGTGCATTGGGGTTCGGTGAGCGTGTTCATGAATATATTAAAGATCACGGTTACCAGCGTGCGCTTAATCTTTGTAATTCTCTTGTAGCAATGTATTCCAGGTGTGGACAATTGGACAAAGCTTATGAAGTATTTCAAGAAATCCCTGATAAAGATGTTGTTTCTTGGACTGCAATGATCTCAGGTTTTGCCAGTAATGGGCGTGGAAGGGAAGCTATTGAAGTATTTCGAGAGATGGAGAGGATGGGTATCGCACCAGATGACCAAACATTCACAGCGTTGCTTTCAGGTTGTAGTCACTCTGGGCTGCTTGATGAAGGAAAGTTGATTTTTGATCGTATGCAGAGAGATTTCGGTGTAGCGCCTAATATCCATCACTATGGATGTGTCATTGATCTCATGGGTCGTGTTGGTTTGGTTGAAGATGCATACGAGGTTATAATTTCCATGAGATGTAAACCAGACGCAACGATCTGGAGAACTTTGTTAGGAGCTTGCAAAGTAAATGGTCATATGACACTCGGAGAACGAGTAATTGAACATCTAATTGAACTTAAAGCTCAAGAAGCCGGTGACTATATCTTGCTTTTGAATATTTACTCGTCTGCTGACAATTGGGAGAAAGTAATTGAATTGAGGAAAATGATGAAAGAAAAAGGAATCCATACAACTCCGAGTGCTTGTACGATTGAACTTAAAGGTGAAATACATGAGTTTAGAGTCGATGATACTTCACATTCTCGAATTGACGAAGTTTATGAGATGTTGGATGAGATAGAAAATCAATTAAAGATTGGTGGTTATGTAACTGAAATAACCTCTGAAAAAGAAGCGAGACTATCGTATCATAGTGAGAAACTGGCCATGGCTTTTGGAGTTCTAGCTACTCCACCTGGGACGAAAATAAGAGTGGCAAAGGATTTGCGAATATGCATTGACTGCCACAATTTTGCAAAGATGCTTTCAGGGGTTTATAACAGAGAAGTGGTTATAAGAGATCGTACTCGTTTTCATCATTTTAGGGAAGGCCGATGCTCTTGTGGTGATTTCTGGTAGAATTTATTTAGCAATCTATGTTATTGATTGTTCGTAGCAATTTCAAAAATTAACAGAAAGGTCAAAATGTAGGTCAGTTCAAAATCACCTTGAATTATTTTGGCAAATTCAATTCTATATGTTGTGTTTAAGAAACGTACACAAAGTTATTAAGTTGTACATTGCTCTGAAAACAAAATTGTACATTAATAGTGATGATATATCCAACTCATCAGCCCTCCAATCAGAAAAGTAACCACAAATTTTCATAAGTCTTGTAACTTAGTACAAAACTGAAGATGGTTATACGCATGCTGGTGACGAACCCTCTGTATTATTACCTCGTTAGATGACTTCTATGTTACATTGAACTTCAAGCAGATGCTGTTTGTTTATTTGCAAAGTTTACACCTTTCTCTATGCTTCCCTTAAGCTCGGGCTTAAGAGCTTCCAAACCTTTCTCCTCGTATTCCGTTAATCCCTGAAGATCAGAAGAGATCACGGCCTCAACGCCTTGCTTTCCAATCTTAATCCTTGATGCAAAAAACGGGAGTTCCGTGAGTTCTGACTGAACAAACGAACACTCGTAGACGTCACTGTCACCATCAAGTGCACGAAGAGATGACTCCACGAACCGTGCAGCTGCATATGCCATCGACAGCGTCGCTGATCCAGCACCAGCTTTGGCCTCAACGACCTCCGTTCCAGCATTTTGGATTCTAACTGTTAGATCATGCACTTCTTCATCCGTAAAAGTGACTGAAGGTTTAGTCTTTGACAGCAAGGGTAAAATGGTAAGTCCTGCATGACCTCCGATAACAGGGACATCAACGTCAATGAGCTTCAGATTCTTTTTCTGAGAAACAAACGTATTCGCTCTCACAACATCAAGAGTGGTAACACCGAAAAGCTTCTTAGGATTGTATACGCCTTTTTGCTTCAAAATCTCAGCAGCAATTGGTATAGTTGAGTTAACGGGGTTGCTAATAATATGAATGAAAGCATCAGGGCAGTTATCAGCCACAGCTTCGACCAGCGTCTTAACAATACCAGCATTAATGTTGAAAAGATCATCACGGGTCATACCAGGCTTTCTCGGAACACCAGCAGGAATAACAACGACATCTACATCTTTCAAACACTTGGCTAACTCATCATTTCCAGTGAAATCCCTAACTTGAGAAGGAGTGTTGCAGTGACTTAAATCAGCTGCAACTCCCTTCACATTGGCTATATCGTAAAGATGGAGATCTGAAACCAAAGGTGACATCTTGACCAAAAGAGATAGTGGTTGGCCGATACCACCAGCAGCTCCAAGAATAGCCACTTTGAACGATGCCTGAACTTGAAAGGCTTTTGGTGATGTCTGAATCTGACTTTCGGAAATTTGAGCAAAAGATTTTTTAAGAGCTGCAGTGCTTTCCTTGCCCAAAAAGGACCCGGATTCATTGTTTTTGGATCCAACTGCCTTGAGGCCGTTGAAATTCTTCAAATAATTTCGTGAATTGTAGTTAATTCCTTGTGTCTTTGATTGTGTAAATGAGCTAGCTTTGGGACCATATGATATCGATCCAATAGAAATGGTACTTACTGATGTAGCTGCCATCTCACAACCTGAAGAATACAACCGAAGATATGTTTAAAACGTATTGTACTAACTAATTTTGCTGTTATGCAAACTGTATCGGATGATAGGATAAACTTTAAAGATGCATAACGTTTTAATAGAAGTGAACGATTTATGGTCGTTATTCAAAATAAACATATGATCATGTTACATAAGTAGTATCTGATACGTTAACCATAACCAAAAATTGTTCTATTGATTTGAGGCATTCAAACTGAAACCAACGGTGTACAGTTATACGTTCAGGAAGATATTCACTGATTGAAATACAAGTTTTACAAATGTACTATTATTAACAGGTAATCGTGACAAAATATTACACATAGAGGCCTTTTGCAAATCAAAATTTGTAATTCAATTGGTGCAGATTAATGATTATGTTTGATTTGATTCACAAATCACAACTTTAGTTCATGGAATAAATACAGCTTTGAAAATTAGGGAAAATTACGGCAAGTTATTAAAGTAAAAAGTGGTGATCACACGTCAAATGAAAATTCAAACGCTAGTAACGTCAGAATTACGCATCTGATAAATGAGCGAATTCAAGTAAATACCTGAACTAAATTTGCACACAAGGAAAATATAAGATGTGATAGAAAAAAGAAAAAGAAAACTGCAAGCTGCAATTGAGGAAATACCTGAATTAAAAATGGAGAGATAAATAGGAGAGATGTATGTATGTGAAGCTGACGGCGAGGGAGGGTGAAAAAGGGTTTTAAGGACCGTAGGTGGGGAAATGATTGTGTGTCGCGAGTGTCCACGGAGCTTTTGGTGACGACTAATTTGTGATTTCTCTTTAGATTTTTTTTTTTTTAAAAATAAAAAATAAAAAAATAAAAAGATCTTGATTAGTGTATCTTATTGTTTACGGTACATCTTTTGCAAATAGATTTTTTTAAACTCTTCGTATGTGTAACACTTCTCAAAAATCGTACCGATATTGCTTTGTTTTTTACCGACACGTATTCGGTACTATAAGTACCGAACATATGTATGATACTCTACTTTGTACTTATTATGAGTAGAAATTTGATTTATGTATGCTTCAAATACTACTTAGCAAACACATATCGTACCTTATTTTTTATGTACAACTACGCGTAATATGTAAATGTTTTTCAACTGCGATTGAATCGTCAAATTATTTTAGTGAAAAATACTTTTATAATAAATTCAAATAGGTCGAATTGCTTTATTTCTCAAGGTTCTAATCTTTTGATGTATGATTCATAGCAAGTTTTGTATCTTACGGTTTAATTTGGTATACAATATTTACACTACTTCTATGCAATATTGTATAGAATAAAAGAAAGAATAATTAATTGTTTTCAATATTTTGTTGAATATATAAGTGGTTTATCCTTCTACGCATTGTAAGGGTGGACAAATCATTTACTAGTATTAAACTTAAATCCTAGTTAGTAGTAGTTTACAACTTCACAATAATGACTTTAGACGCCTCCAAGTGCTCAAAGGGCATTTGTCATTGATCCTCTATAAAAAATGGTATTTAAGTCGTTTTTGTTATAAAAAATAAGAGTAGACTTCTTGCGGGGTGTATTCTAAATCCCTATTTCAGCTCTATTATAAAGTTTGTCTTGCCATTTAAAATATATATATAATATATATATATATATAGAGGAATGATCCAATATAATATATATATATATATATATATCTTTAGAAGAATACTTGCAGGTCCATATTTGTATGTTTGGTGGATATGATATGGCGGTTGGTGTAGGGAAAGCATCAAAGTCTTTATTATGTTTATTTAAGACTTCAAATCCATATCTTGTGATTGTTAGTTAACCTAATCACATCACTCGTTTTACTTTTACCATATCATAAAACAAAACAAATTAACACGAACCCATTATTCTGTCACGTATTTCCGAAAGTTCACCATATATGTGTCATTTTATAATGTTGTGACAAACATTGTACGTGACACCTATATATTCCAACAAGCTTTTCGATGTAACAATCAAATTGCAAGAAAAATTCATTATAGACAAAATAAATAGTAACTCGATTATCCACTAGCCAAATGTCGAGCTTAAAAAAATCAACCCATGATCGATCTCATCAAACACACTACCAAAATACCAATATTGAGCCCAACGTTATATACGTCGATCTTTAACTAAAGTTGAGCCCACATAGAAATATCGAAACAAACAACTAAAGACGCCTAATTTAAAATAGTACATCCGTCATACGAGCATAATAAATTAGTAATTACTGATTAGTAACCATCTAATTTCTACAAATAAAAAGTTAAAATAACACATAAAAAACAAAAATTATACACAGCTAAAGTTACCGCTTACAAAATAAATAAACCAATTAAAATTACCTTTTTAAAAATAACAAGCTAAACATTAATAATGATCCCAACCGGCAACGAAAAACTAATGAAAAACAATCAAAATAGTACACCTGTCATGCATATATTTTTTTTACACTGGAAATGCTATTCTGTAACAATAGTGTTACCATGATTAATTATCATTTAAAAACTTGTTCTCCATCTTACAAGTATAACAGTAAACATTTTTATCACCAATATTGGGCCTAAATAACCCAGTATATGGTAATAGGCTAATGGGCTTCGAGTTGAAGTGCCAGTATATAACTTGCTATCAAACAATGTTCCTTCATAGAAGTTTGAAGTTACTTTGTACCTTGATATATATCGAGAGTGTGTAAACGAGTCGATTTCAAAGTTAAGAATGTTTAAATTTGACTTATTTAAAATTTAGTGAGCTCGAATTTGACTCATTTCAAATCTGGTATATAAAACTCAAACTGAGACCCAACTTATTTATTTCACAATAATATTTATTTTATCATTATTATTTGTTAATCTATGATATTTATTAACTTTTATGTAAATTTAAACTAAATATAATGTGATTTACTATAGTATGTATTATATATACAATATATAATAATTGATATTATGTAATTATATATTATGTTATATTATTATAGAGAAAAAATATTTAAAGAATGAAAAATTAGTTTAAGCTTGCGAGCTTGTTCTAGCTCGAGCTCGTTTGTTAAATAAGCTCTAAACTATATTCAAGTTCAGCTCGAGCTCATTTAGACTCGGCTCAAATCAAGCTTCTAACAATCGAGCTCAAGTAATTCACAAGTAAGACCAATTCATTTACACCCTTTTATATATATGTATATATATATACCGACAATCGTCGACAAAAGTTTGGTAAAACATGTAGCAACATATTAAACTATTTCACAAGTTCTATCTACTAAACCAAACTTCAAAAGTCCTTTGAAAATCAGCCTCATAAGTACAATACATATAATAAAGGGAGAAAAGGCCAACTTTTTGTTAGGGAAGTGGGGTGTTAAATTTCATGACTTTTTGGGTCCAATTATAAAAACTAATCCTCACAGCCGTCCATCTTAGAAAACAAATACAATTGAGAAAGTGACTAGGAAAGATATCCATGATTATTTTATTCGCTAATCCTATCATTAACACAATCTCAATGTTAAATAATGAATTAGGAGACTCATTAACACCGAAAAATGCTTCATAATGACGTGTTATCATGACACGTACACAAACTCTTCTTTACTATAGTTTTTATTAAAGTGTATTACAATTGTTTTCTTTTCTTTCTTTCTCTTCGTTTATGTGTACAACTTGATGCATATTTCAACGTAGAGCAAAATATACATAGAATATGTCCCAAAACCATCTAATATAAGCCCGTTCTATATCATTTTGGCCAATATACTTCAAATATTTTGGGTAAATTGTCTAAAATAGCAACAAACTATAACCTAATTATCGATTATATAAATTAATTATTAATAATAAAAAATAACTCTCAACTTTTTTATATTTTTATTAATATTTTATCTAACATGTCATACATTTTCTCAATTTCAACCTAAACATATTAGTAAAAATACGAATAAAGTGAGAGTTGATTTTCATTACTGATATTTTAATAGTTAATTTTTATAATTGATAATCATAACATAATAAGTTTTTTTCTCGTGCAATTTGCTCAAATATCTTTATAGTTTGTATAATCTTCAAAGAGAGGGATTAACTTGAGACCAAATCTACAATACACGTATAAAGTTTATTTAACAAAGACAAAGATGTCATTACATAGGGATTTCAATCAACAATCATCATAAATATCAACCAAATTAGTAAAATAAACAAGGTACAAATTTACATAACAACCATGAGATATCATACAAGCAGGGCAGATATACGTAGATGGAAGGGGGTTCCAATGCTACATACGATTTTAGCCGAGCAATCACAATGTTTTTTAAAAAATCTTTGATTATTCAATAATGCGAATAATCCGATAAGTAGAGATACTTGCAAAGTCGTTACATAAACTCTGTTTTAACTTTGCACATGCCGTTAAACAGTCATACTTTCAAATGATACTTGTGTGAATATCTCTATTTAATGAACAGTCATGTTTCAGTTCAGTATTATGTATATAACACTTCTAAACTATGATATGTCCAAGTTCAAACCTCTATCGTATTATTCAGAGTAAACTACACCGTTCGTCCTTTTCAATTCTAATTTACGCGAATCATCCATAAAATAATTTAAAATGACTATTTTACCCTTTATTTATTCACACTATTAATCCTTAAAGTTCGGTACTTGTATAAATCTCTTTATTGGTCCCTTACAATAAAATATTATTTCATTACTTTATTTTTTAATTTAAATTCAAATTAATTGTAAGATTTAAATCATCTCAATCCAAATATTATCTATGCAACCACATGAACTAATCTCCGATTACAAAATTGAATACACATACAAACTCACATACTAGACACATCGTGGACATGCATTTTTTAAAAGGTAAAAAATAATCGATGTAATTTCAAGCAAACTATATAGACGGTGGGTGTAATTTACTCTATTATTTGTTTTGAATCTATTTAAGTATTTGTTGTTTTAATTGTACATTAATGCAAGTGTAACTTTCTATAGATATGTTTCATACTCCCTTTTTTGCATACGAGAAGTAGTCCATTAACGTTTATAAAACCATTAAGGGCATCTTTGTTTCACAGAAAACATTAACAATATCTTAGACTAAATTATGTTGTGCTAGACTAACTTTTATAGATTCGTCATTGCGCAAAGGTAACGTGCTGAACATGTTACAAGTCAAATCCCATAATCTAACTTTTGTAGCAAAACAACTTACAATATTATAAACATTTAAGTACATTGTTAGCTTTGGATGCACATACTTTGACACTTTAGTATAAATACCAAATTTCAAAACCTATTAATAAAATAAAACTTTCTAACAAGTGTAAGATGATGATAATTGAACTTTAAATAATTGTAAAGGGCAGGTAGGAGAAAAAGGTAATACAAAACCGCAAAGTACGATATTATCCGTGTAACGACCAATAACTATGTGCCAGACATATTTTAACCAATTTAGTACAACTTTTGTATGCACCTAAAAGAATCAACACTGCCAACGTATCAAGGCCACAACAAAATTTGTGGCTCACAATCCTTCTCCTTTGCTTATGTGGCATCCACCTTTCCTTCACACCCCCTTATTATATCCCATATTTTTATTTTTATTATTCATACTTAGATTTTTACGCTACAATACTAGACTAATACTACTACTTTTCTTAGCCGCCGACACCTGTCACCGGAGTATGACGACGGATCTCGGTATTATATTGTTCGGCAAGAAGATTGGGTTGCCGGAAACACCCAAGATTACTTATTCGGAAGAAAGACAGAACAGAGATGATACAACAGTTTGTTCATCAGTAGACAGACATGAACACACACTGTTTACACCACATGTATGTGTAATTATTTTGCAATTCTGATTACAACCCATTTAATAGAAATCTCGGGGAATTAATGGGTCGAGTTTAGATTTCCATGTTATTCAACTTTTGATGCTTAAAGATCGTGACTTTTTTTCTTTCTAAATTTAGAAACGTTCAAAATCTGGGTCTTTCTAGCTATGAAAAGTTTGAAGTTTTTCTTTCTACTTTCATAATCTAATTTTTTGTCAAATTTTCAGGATCAAAGAAAAGATGAATCGGACGATAATCCGAAAACTCCACCTATCGATGAAGAGGGTATGTCGGAAAACCTGCAGAGTACTGGAATCGATGGTGATTCGATGGATTTGCAACCTAAAACTTTAAGAAAACCAGATAAGATTCTGCCGTGTCCTCGTTGTGACAGTATGAATACGAAATTTTGTTACTACAACAATTCGAATATCAACCAGCCTCGCCATTTTTGCAAGAGCTGCCAAAGATACTGGACGGCCGGAGGGACTATGAGAAGCATGCCAGTTGGTGCAGGTAGACGGAAAAAGAAGAGCACGCCATCGGATTGCCGTTTCATAATCTCCCAAGAAGCGTTTGAATCAGCAGCAGCAGCAGCAAATCATATTGAATTTAGTGCTGATTCACCAAAAGTCCTTTCATTTGGTTCAAATACACCACATGTTGTAGCCAATTTAAGTGGTCGAGAAAAAGGCAATGATCGTTCTTCCAATCCAATGGTGGAGAAAACACAGGATAACAATGGTTTCAATTCTCAAGTTCATTGGATTCCATATAATCCGTGGAACACAGGGATTCCAATGCCGATTCCAGCCATGTTCCCTCCAGGATACCCTCCTATGCCAATTTACCCTTCACCTTATTGGAGCTCGGTTTCTTGGTTACCTCCAAACGGATCGATCTTAGGAAAACATTCACTAGATGGAGAACCAATAAAACCAAATGGGTCCCATGAGGAAACGAAGAAACAAAGGAATTCAATTCTGATTCCAAAGACTCTTAGAATAGATGATCCAGATGAAGCTGCAAAGAGTTCTATATGGGCAACACTTGGAATTAAGAATGAAAACAGTGGCAGAGGACATCCGTTTAAGGCTTTTCAAGCAAAAGGAGATGAAAAGAAGAAACATACAGCCGTGGAACAGTCTACTGTACTACAGGCGAATCCAGCTGCTTTCTCTAGGTCACTTTGTTTTCAAGAAAGGGCCTAAAATGTGTAACATTAGATGGCACTGATTCGGTGTGAATATAATGTAAGAAAGTAGTAGCAAAAGAAGTAAATAGGGTTTCTTTTGTACAGTTTTAGGTTTCAAGATTTTTGTAGTTTTTTGCAACTTTTTCCTGCAAGATGGTTTTGATAATCCAGCTTTTTAAGGTGACAAGAATAAAAGTTATGAAATTGGTTCTCATCTTTCAGTAAGCGAATCAAGTATTATAAGAAATTGAATACTTGCAAGAGCTTGAATTTGCAAGGCTAATATATGAATCTGACTTACATGTCAAGAAGTTCTAATGTACTTTTAGATTGGTCGATTTGAGTTGTCTGAATTGGGTCAAATAGGTTTAATTAAAGTTTACGCTAAATGGAGAACAGCCGAATGATCGAATGGGTTGAATGTTCCCCACAGTCTATTTTCTAAAACGTCCAACATCCTAAATCATTTTGTTCAAAGATCTAGACTAAGTAATGTAATATTTGCTTTTGTGATCATAACTAACGCATTAATGATTATTACAATTGCCAAAAAGATGGACACAGAGTGTTTGCTGGTTAACCAACCCATTCTGACCCGTGCTAAAAAATAATCCGTTTGACCTGTTAGTCCGCTACCCAATCCGTCCATCTTGCCACCTCAAGATAGAATGCATATCGACTCTTATAACTGACCCTCACATAAAGAAGGGACATACAAAACTTAAAATTAGGCACCATTAATGATGTAGAGAGCATTAATGGGTAGTACGCTACAACCAACTAATGCATATGACCATTACTTTTGGGTACCTATCACTATATCTTTATATCTACTCAGAAGTGTAAATCTTGATTATTCTGGGTGGGCACATCAAAATCGGAAGAAAAATATGTGTACCAGGAGAACTAGCCATGAAAAAGATCAAGATATTTTCAGGCCCTAATCAAATTGAGGCCACATCCTGTATAACATGAGTTGTTTTGTGGACCCAAAATGCCATATATCTATATCTTTAATAATGGGCATTTTGCTTTCTTCTTTTCCATAAAGGAGTGGTGGAACTAGAGTGGCCCAGGCTTGTGTACATGGATGAGGTCTATAATATAGCAGTTTTGAATGATCTATAGAACCGAATCGACAGCTCACAAACCTTGGGTCGTTTAGTAGAATTATACAAAAATAAACTTTAATTTGCTTCGAAGTTTTCTTCAAGCTGAAATTTTAAGGAATCAATCCAGACCATTCATTGGTACAATATCTCACAAGCTCAGCTAATATCCGACTACATCTATTAACCATGTGGATACATATGACGATATGGGAAAGCAAGTCCATGGCTTCTTCTGGAGGTACATATCAAGTATTATAAGTGAAAAATAAAAATGCCATCTTTTTTTAACATCTCATAAAAAACAATACATCACTACAAATATTAATACTACTCTCGTGTTATAGATCTGTATGTACCATATCTTTGATACCTTACAATCTTACATTGCCCGATACAAAAGAAAAATCATACCTGGCATAGCCTGGTACAGATAAGATAAGAGAAAACGTCTAAAAAATAGAATAGAACTGAATTTATATATCCAGAAGTTTATGGTACAATTTAGTGGAACGATGTGCTATTTATACTGAAATTTGTACCACATTAACTGGTCAGTGAATAACTAGAACTGGAAAAGTCAAGCACCCAATTTTGATTGACTTCTACTACGGAATATGTAGCGCTTCTCTAACGTATTTCCATCAAAGTGGGAGTATTTATATAAAGAAGATGTCAAGGAAGTACTAGTGAATTAAATCATGTATCGAAGAGATGAAATCTAACAAATTTCGGCATAACTTTAATTAGTTTCACTCCTCGCAAACAAGAAAAGAAATGCCAGAACCTCGTATTTTCTTTCACCCCTTCTAAACCCAAACTAAATCTCAAGAGTCAAGTCGCATGTATCCAACCTTATGTATTTCAATTTACTAAATGCATCATATATCCTTTTGCATATTCACTTCTATTCAAAATTGTGGTCATAATTCCAACTAGACTATGATTCTAATTATATTTTGGTTATGACTCAACTATTTTAACATGTACAATTTAAGAGTTAAGAAAACTTTACTTAGATCAAATAAGTTTAACTGCCACAAATTTGTTAGGGGAAAAATAGATTGAAGTGAGATGAGCATTGAGATTGGGATGGTACGCCTTCCATATTCACTTTGTTGTCATTCATTTGAACCACCATTTGGATAACAAGCATACTTTTTAGGTTAAATTTATCGATGTGCAGCCTTAAGATAACCATACACAGAATAATAGTAGTAAAAAGCCCAATGAATCAGGTACTCTAAATTTTTACTCATTTAAGCAATTTAAATCCATGATCAAGTTTATTGCTAATATACCTTGTAGATACAGTGCTACATGATAATCACCGTCGTTTCGTCCTTTCATAAAAGAAACCCATGTAAGAATATCCAAATCAGTTTAAGTATCCAATAAAGTTATTGCTATAAGAAGTTAAGCTGTCAACAGATTGAACATTCAAAGAACCATTTAGCGAAAAGTTCGTTTATATTCGTTTATTTAGTAAGACAACAAACATGAACAAGCTTTCATAATTGTTTAATTAGATTAAGGAACAGCAACAGAGGTCACGCTCATTCCTTAAAGTTCATAAACATCGGTATCTTTTCATTAAGGTTCACTCATGTCGGTTTGTTGTATACATGGTGGGGCGTTGGTGCACAAATACTCCTTCCACATTGGATTGACATCAAAGCCATAATCTTAAAAAGGCAGCCTCATTTCCTAGAATTTTATGATTCTAAATCATCAGATCTCACAACTCACAAGTCATACCCTTTCATCCTGGCCTAGTCACCTTTTGTGGTTATTGATGCAGATCTTACCTAAGTGCTAAAGTGATGGATGTTATTTATTCACAAATAATCTTATTACTTCGTAGCAGAGTTTGAACTTCCTTCTATGTGTTCATTTATCTGTTTGCAAACATGTGCCTGAACGCTGTTCACGGAAGTGTATGTTCATTTGTGTCAATTCACCTTCTTACCAAACGAAAATGAACCAACAAGAACAACCTTATTCTCTAAACAAGCGAACATATGGAACGAATATATGTTCATTTATGTGTTTGTATTCATTTATTTGTGCAGTTAAACTTAGATGAACAAACTTCATATGTATTTCCACTTTTCCTTTCTTTATATGATGATGAACACCATTACCCATATTGTCTTTAGTGAAAAGAAACCGGTTCACCTACATCTACCTCACAGATAAAAGAAATCTACCAAGCCGACCATTTTTAGCACATTACATTTCTCACCAATGAAACAAAATAAAACAAACAAATTGAAGTTGCTGCCACTAAATAAACCATGAATGAGACCGTTGTGAACTCAAGTTGCGGGCTTGAAGGGTAAAAATTAGAACAAAACCAAATCTATTTCTGTTATTCTGTACAGATATCAGGATTATAGATTGTAAATACAATTGGAACATACTTTGATGTGTGATCATTGCATGATACACCCTCCAGTTTCTTGCCCTCTACGAACGTTGCCATAGGCTGACAATTCAAGAAGATCCATGTCACGCCCTGCAGTTTTTCATGACAAGGGTCAATTCCTTGCCTTTCCAGTTGCTGGCGAATTTACTTACATCATATCATAGTTAAAAATAATTGTGTTTGAAATAGTTATGTAAACATTAGCTGCTATTAATGTACCTGAAACCCTGCAGTAAGAGCTCTTCTGAATAAGATCAGCTCTAGACATCTCAGTACGATTCCCTTTGGATCTATTAACTGTTGCCTGAAAAGAAACCGTCATGGGCCCATAATCCTTACAGGAAAACAAAATACATAGTTGTTTAAATAAAAAGAACATGCAAAGCACACACACCGCAAAACCAGCCATAACTGGAAGTGGCAATTTTGAAAACATTTATAACCGATAAAGAGGATCTGTTACCTGCAGAACCTGACAATTTTCCAATGTGCTTTGGCCTCCCTGCAAGATCAACAAGATGAGGCACATAAGAGTATTAGGCAAGCACAACTTGGAATCAAGATATAACATGCAAACTGCAGAGATAACCAGAGGACAAGTCCGCCATTTCTTTGTCTTTATATAATGATTTGAATTTTGATGAATAATTTATTCCCTCAGACGTTGAAATTTAGTTTGCATGCTTCAACTTACATGACAATGTGATGTTATCTAAGATCTAATTCTAAACAAGCCGTAGTATCACTACTGACCATCTTTGCATTGCTCGTCATGTTCGTTTCTTTTAAAAATAACAAAATAATATAATAACAATCTTTCCCTTTGTCATCAGCAAATCAAACCCTGCAAGACTGCAACACCAAAGTATACCCCTAAAACTCCTCTGCATCATCTCATGTGGTCAAGGACACAATCTCACCTGTCATCCCATCCCCGATAATGTATTAATGTCCAACCCATCCAGTCCTATCGTAGAGTCTTCTAATGCATACAGATTTTTATCCTTTATACCATCTTGATCCTCACCATTATCTCCTGAATCTAATTCAACTTCAAGTTCTTCTCTGTGAACTGTGTCTTTGTGTTCTCCTATCCTATAGGGTGATAATCTAGGTGCAACGTATCTTTCGACTAATTCCATTTTACATGCTCGTATGAAGCATGTGGTAGTTGAATCTACTTTTGTTGAAGAGAGTTGCTCGTGAAGATTTTTGTGTACGATTTACATCTACAAATATTAGTTTGTTAATATTTTGAAAAGGCCGCTAACAGCTCGTAGATTTCTCTTTTACGATCCAAGCTACAAGTTGTTCCCCACCCTTAGCTTGTGGAGGCCTATTAGAGTAGAAGTACTTAATTGTAATTAGCATACTTCTATGGGGCACCTAAGTGTAAACTCCAACTCTATATATATGTTCCAATTGTAACCCTTTTTCACACACAAACCAATTTACAGAAACTTCTTTCGTTCATTTCACAATGAAGTTCAATGTTGTCTTTGACTAGCTTAACTTAAAGTCTTAAAAGTCATTGAATTAATATTTTATCATTATCAGATGATGACATCAGATCTCTTCAACTGGAAGCCATAAACTCTGGCAAGCATAAGACCACACAATATCATCCAGGAAACTTCAAAAAGGTAACCAAATCAAATAAAACTTTGTCAACCAATAATAAAACAATAACAGCAACCAATTCACTTATTTACATTGATTCGCACATTTGACCACACTTATATGTTCACATTTATTCTACAGATTCACTTATATGTTCCCATAGTCAACCAAAACATTATTCGTTCAACAACTTAGCAGAATGAATATGACAAATATAAATCATAGAAAATGTAACAAACAAAACTATACATAGAGATACAGTGTTACGTAAAATATAAAGTTATAAATTACCTTAGAGTACGGAACAATGTGATCGTAATCATGACATAAGCAACCAGGACAACCAACAAGCTTACGAAAAATTGTGTTACCGAGAGGATCTTTCCGCCATCGATCTGGATCCCGTCCTTTAATTTTCTCAGCTTTCTCCCAACATTGCTGCTTCACATTGTACGGAAAGCTTCTAGGGTTTGAAAATTTCTCAGACGATATAGTTAGGTCACGGAAGTAAGTAAGTTCGTCGCTTTCAGCGACGAATTGTGTGTCGACAACTGCGGCGGACGGCGATGCTGCGGCGGTAGTGGTGGTGGTGCGATGGTTTCTCGTCGGAGACGATGAGTGACTTCGTCGTTTACTTTTGGCTTTTTGATTCATCTTCTTTGCTTGGTAATTTCGTGCCCTACTCTATGGTTGCTGGTACCGACGTTTATTTTTTACTTGAGCTGCATTGAAAGTTTGTACTGTACAAGTCAATTTAGGAACGGATCAACGGAGAATATTGTAGTCCTTACGTCTCCCGAGTAACGATAAGTGGGGTTGTTTCCAAATTAAATGATTTACCCTTTACGAAAAAAGATTTAAAAATTACATAGTAATTACTCAATTCCAAGATTTTCCTTAAAAAATATAAATATATAGGACGTTCAATATTATGATTTTTCTTATTTGCATTCTCTATAATTTTTAATACTCGAAGAAAACGAGATTAACAGAAAAAGTAATAAAAAGTCATTATTGACTTTCTTTTAGAAAGAAAATCAATAGACAAGAATGATATATAATATACTTTTTATTGTAAATTTTGTCCGTTCATATTTAAGCGGATTGTGAAATAAAACAATTCATGTAATTATTTTTATTTCGTTTTTCTTACTTTCTTTTCAACTTAAGGATATACGTAAGTTATTTTATATTGCAAATATATTTTATTTTTTTATTTTCTCTTTTTTTCACTAATCTTTTTGAGAATGTAACATAAAAGACGTTTAGTTTAACCTCTTTGGTCACGTACTTTCTTTTCTTTCTCTTTAACCCGATTACATACAGCAAATAGTTGGATTACTTCACCTGCTGACATATGTAACTGGTTGATCTACGTCTATCTACTTTTCATAGGTGACTAGTAACTTTATATTGCTTCGTTTATAAGACACCGTAAAGAAAATTCGTGATGAATGAAAGGATTGTGAAAGTTCTTTCAAACACCCAACAAACGTATCTCTGTTCGTGCATATTAATTTAATACATTCAATAAAGTTATTAACAAATATGATTGATAATTTTAACTTGGAGTAGAATGACGACATATTCAAGTTTTAAATCTGAAAGAACGATCTCACAAATTCTTAATAAAAATTGCAGCTTGTTTTTAGCTTGATGTATTAATAACAAGACTGTAAATTCATGTCTCATTTAAAACGAACTATCTGTTATATGATTAATTTATATGCGTGTATAATGTGTTTAGGTTATTCAAAATAATAATTAGGAAAAATTACAATAAATTAGTATTACTTATAAATCCTAACATCTTATCCTCGTTAAGTTTTATAGTTAAAAATAAAGTTAATAGACGAATATATTACTTTACTTTATAAAAATGTCCAATTAAATTACTGTAATAATAGTTATTAGGTTACTTATATAAATATCATACAGACAGACCAATTACTTAACTTACACAATTTAATTAAATTACAAATTTATAAATTTAATTTATTAATTTAATCGAACAAATAAATAGTTTAAACAAGTAAGTTGAACATTTTTGCTAAATTGAATAACTTTATCTTTCTATTAACCTTCGTAAGAATCATATGTACTCTCTTAGCGTAGGCCTCTTTGCTAACATGACTTGTTAATTGATAGTGACCATAAGATGTTAATTTGTTAATGAATTAGGTGTAGTTACTAATCAATTATCCACTCTTAATATTCAAAATATTTATTTAGCCTATATAGAAAAAGAAAAATAATTCCTTTTCATTTTGTCTTCGCTTAACATCATAACCGGCCAAACAATTGTATCAATTACTAATTAAAGTTCATTTATTATAGACCATCCCATCGACATCCGTGAAGTTTTATACGTAAATTAATGCTCACGATATTGCTAGGAAGCTCACTTGAAATGGCGTGGTTTCTGAAACCAAACCACGTGTCACTTTCTATCAACTTCATCGTAGACTTGTATGTATTTTCACCAAAATTTCCAATTTAATTCTACAAATAGCAGAGCATCATCCATTTCATCATTGACACAAACTGACGAATCTAGCTAGTTTCTAGAACTAACACAATAATGTTCTTCATGTATTTATTCGTATGTTGCATGTGTATAGAATGGTTTGTTTTATTGCATGACTTGTATGGGTTTTTTGCACGCCCTATTTATCAATTTATTGTTGCTACACCACGAGCCCGTTGCATGGGCGCATCACACGACCAAGCTCCTGATGCTGATCTTGGTCTTGTTGAGAATGGGCAAGGTAAAAAGAAGGCGTTAGGAATGAATCCAAAGATTGTGATGGAAAAATTGGGAACGTTTTGGGATCCCGATGATCAAAGGGAAAGTATTGAATTGGAGGATATGGTTGATATGTTTGTTGACGACGAGCCGAGTTTAGATGAAGTGAAAGAAGCGTTTTGTGTGTTTGATAAGGATAATGATGGGTACATAGATGCAAAAGAGCTACAAAATGTGCTTTCTGGTATGGGATTTTTACGAATATCTGAAAGCGATTGTGGAAAGATGATTGTTGCCTATGATGCTGACAGAGATGGTAAGCTTAGTTTTCGAGAGTTTTTGAAAGTCGTTGAAGAAGGCTTTCGCTAATTTTGAAATATTGTATCCTTGATCCTCTCATTTTCCAGTTTGTCCGATATGTATGTATGTTGAAATAACTATTGTATCATTGTGTGGTCTTTGTATATACTACTTAAAAAACACAATAGATACCTGCAATAGAAGCCGATTTTAGTTGACCTAATAGAAAATTTTCTAAACACATTGAAACTGGTTATAGTAACATAACCTGATTTCCATTCCATCCTGATGACAGAGACCAGTTCGTTTTAACCGAGTAGATTTCTATTGACCACTTTAGAGACCGTTTGCTTAACATTAGTCGGTTTTATTCATAGAGACCGGTTATTTATATCAAGTAATGCATATTTTAATTTCTTTATAAATCTTTTATTTATACATATATTATTGGAAAGTTATAAATATAAGTTATAAAAATAAAATTATTCGTTACAAATTAAATGCCTATTAGAGCTTATAAATTATTTGGAACTTGTCCATTTCAACTCAAATAAACAATTTATGATGTCGAAAACAACCCAAATTTTATAGAATAAACACTCAGATTCACTCAATTTTAAATGTTTGAATAAAAAAAAGTTCGCGTTAGTTGTAATAATATATAATGAACGATAAAACTTGGTATGATTAAGAGTGCTAAACATGTTTAAGTTGGCCGTTCAACAATCAGTGCCAACTAATTATGAGTAAGACAAACATGCACTGTGTAAGCATTTGTTTCTAAGGACTTGATGAATCTTCTAGAACAGTTGTACTACTTTTAAACTGTGCTATTGATAATATACACTGAATTGGATAATTTTTGTATCGAAATGAAGTGTAATTAGTTGCCACTTGAAGAGGTGAATAAAGTGTATTTTTTTTCTGTTTGCAACACTGTTTTTTTACATTAACTGGTTCATCCGTTCATATATCTCACACTGTAACATTCGTGTTTGACATGTTTATCAGTTGCAAATTCTTTTATTTTGTTTTTTGTTTTTATTCTTTTGAAAAGAAAAAGCACAAATAATCGGTAGATATTACACCATTTGTTGTTTTATTCTCATTCTCAATCGGTATACATGGATAATGGGATAATCAATAGGAGAGGCTAGGCGTGAACAAAAAAATCGAAACTGAAACCGAAACTGAGAGAAACCGGTTTTTGGAAAAACCAGTTCGGGTTTTTCAAAAACCGCCGGGTTGAAAACCGGTTTGTATGTTTTCGTTGCAAAACCGGGTTGAAACTGGGTTTTCCAAAACCGGGTTGGAAAACCGGTTTTTAGCTGTTGGGACACTAGCCATTTTTTTTCAAAATTTGACCGTTTTTTTGTTGTTTATTTGACAATTTTGTCATCCTAAAACTAGTACAAATAGATACCTTGGGTTTGGTTTATTCACAACACTCAATCTCGCTTATTCTAGTCTTTAAACACTCAAAACACTTACGATTTACGTACGAAACTCTCAAAAAATTCTCTACTCCTCTCAAAACGCTCTCAAAACGCTATTAAAATGGCAACTCAATCTTCTTCAACTTCCACCGGTGTTGGTTCTTCAAATGCACCAACTATTGTTCAAGTTTTGGTAAACAAACGAAATCCGGAGATTTGGTGTAATTTCGACAAAGTGTTATTGTCGGATGGTTCCACGAAGGCATTTTGTAAAAATTGTGGTAAATTTTTGAAAGCCGACTCAAACACTACTTTGAAATCACATACCACAAAGTATTGTGATTGACTCAAAAGTAATCCCGAGTCGGGTCAAGCAACTATGTCACGGGATGGGGGGTATTTTTGCATATCAAGCGAAGCGGTGTCGAGAAGCATTTGCCGGCTTTGTGATTCAAGAAGCTTTGCCGTTCAACCACTTCGACAACCCTCGTCTTACTAAGGTCATTCAAGATACTCTTCAACCGCGATATAATCATGTAAGTCGTCTTACTCTTAGACGTGATGCTCTTAAATTGTGGAAAAATGCTAAAACTCAACTAATAATCGGTTTTGAAAACTTAAATACAAATGTATCATTAACAACCGATGTTTGGTCGGCTCCTCATGGTTTGCCCGGTTCGTACCTTTGTGTTACCGCACATTGGTTGATCCCTCAACTTGGCAAATGATGAAACGTACCATTGCTTTTGAAAACTTTGACTATCCTCACACGGGTAAAAACTTATTTTACATGTTACGAGATGTAATGAAAATGTTTAAACTAGAACAAAAGGTTTATTCAATCTCGTTTGATAATGCAAGTAATAATACAAATGCCGTTCAAAGGTTAATTCTAAAATACCAACTACCTTTGAAAGGCATTTTCTACCATAGTAGATGTGTTGCACACATCATTAACTTGGTTGTGCAAGACGGACTAGCGGCCACAAATAATGGTTGTAAAAAATGCGTATAAAACTATGTTACAAGATATATTTTGTTCGGGTAAGGCTAGATACAAACATTATATGAGATTATGTAAAGAAACGGATTCCATTTTTTTAACCCCTAATTGGGACATGCCCGTAAGATGGAATTCGACTTACAACATGTTTATATGTGGTTTAAGGCAACGCGACACTTTAACCGTTTTTCATGATCTACTTGTTCAAAAAGGTCTTGCAACATCATTTTCCTCCGAATTTTGGGAGGTTATTCAAAAGATAACCGAATTGCTCAAAGTTTTTAAAACGGCAACTACTTTATTATCGGGTGTTTATTATCCCACGAGTCATTTGGTACTTAAGCAAATATATTTAATGAGTTCAAAACTAAACGAATACGAATTTTGTGGTGATGTATATGCAATAATGGTGGCTCCCATGAAAGAAAAACTAAGAAAATATTTTCAAGAAATACCACCGGTAATTACTTGTGCCGCCGCCTTAAACCCATGTTTGAACATTTCCGGGGTGGAATTACTTATCGGTAACATTTGTCATAATTTGGATTTGAATGATGCGGATCCATTTTTTGCACAAAATACAATAAAATATTTTAACAAATCTTTTAAAGAGTTATTTGGTCATTATTTTCAAAAATTTAGTTCAACAACAATGGTTTCTACAAATCCGGCTTCCACAATGTTTGCTTCATCTTCATCCCAAGATCCTGAGATTAACTTATATAATAGTTTAAGACAAGAAAACCATAAACGGGCAAGGGGTGATGGTGACCAAAGTGCCACTAGCGAATATGGGAGGTATATCAGAACGGACTTTCTATCCTCAATACCTACCGAAGAATTCGCAAATTTTGATATTTTGGCTTGGTGGAAAAGGAGGGAATCTCAATTTCCCATTCTAACCATCATGGCCCGAGATTTACTAACCGTCCAAGCTTCTACGGTAGCTTCGGAATCCGCTTTTTCTCTTAGTGGCAGGGTACTATCTATACGAAGAACAAAACTCACACCGGCCTCATTAGAGATGTGTATATGCTTGAAGGATCACTTAGACGCCGCGGAACGTATACAAAACGTTTCAAATCTTGAAGGTGAAATGGAATACGAAGGAGATATACACGATATCGAGGTGGAAGCGGGTATGGCAATATCACTTTCCGATGAAGAAATTGCTCTCGATGAAGCTTCGCGAGAGGCTTCCTCCGAAGAAGATTTCGACATTTGAAGACTACCAAATTGAAGATGTTAGAAGAAATGAAGATTAATAAAAGTTGAAGATTTTTGATGATTTTGAAGATTATAAAGACTTATTTGTTTCAAGAATATTTTTATGAAGATTTAGAAGACTTTGTTTTAAGTTTTTGTCAAGACATGTTTCTATTCCTAATGTACTAGCATTCTATCAAACAAATTTGAAGAATAAGTTAGTTTTCTCTAAAACGCTTAACGCTCGAAGAAAATTGAATTATATAGAATTATTGGTTTCAATAATATTTTTATGAAGATTTAGAAGACTTTGTTTTAAGTTATTGTTAAGTTATGTTTACATACCTAATGTACTAGCATTATATCGAATTTTTTTTGAAAAATACATTGTTTTTCCCTAAAACGCTTAACGCTCGAAGAATATTGAATTATATAGAATTATTGGTTTAAATAATATTTTTATGAAGATTTAAAAGACTTTGTTTTAAGTTATTGTTAAGTTATGTTTCCATACTTAATGTACTAGCATTCTATCGAAATTTTTTTGAAAAATACATTGTTTTTCCCTAAAACGCTTAACGCTCGAAGAATATTGAATTATATAGAATTATTGGTTTAAATAATATTTTTATGAAGATTTAGAAGAATTTGTTTTAAGTTATTGTTAAGTTATGTTTCCATACCTAATGTACTAGCATTCTATAGAAATTTTTTTGAAAAATACATTGTTTTTCCTTAAAACGCTTACCGCTCGCAAAAACCGACACTTTATGGAAAAACCGGGTTCAAACCGGTTTTTGAACCCGAACCGGTTCCAACCTGGTTTTTGAACCCGGTTTTAAACCCGAACCGGTTACAACCCGGTCCAAATCGGTTTCACCCGGGTAGGGTTTTTCCCCCTCCAAACCCGAACCGGTTCCAACCCGGTTTTTGGAAAAACCGGTTTTTGCTTGGCTTATAAAACCTGGTTCGGTTTTTGAACCCGAACCGATTTTTCAGGAACCCGATTTTTGTTCACCTCTAGGAGAGGCCCAAAAAGTCCACTCTTATCAGCCCATGTACCAACAGCCCATAGATTAGGCCCAATCTTCTCAGCTCGTTGCTTATAAGTAAAACATAAGCATGAAGAGTACTTCCGCTTAGCACTATTTTAGTATTACAAATTTAGTGTAAAAAAGAGAATTTAAGAAGTTATTTTTAGTGTGGAATTTGTATAAGCGAATCATATAAATGTTGAACTACATTTAGAGAGGCGATTTGATGATGCCATTCAAGATAATACTCAAAACAATTAAAAAAAATTTCTCTTCAAAATTCCGATCTAATAGTAAGAGAACCTTAATAGAAATATAAAGAAATTAAATAGCCACTATATATGATTTTAGGATCTCAAACTTTAAACTCATAATTAATGTTTTAAAATTTGAGTTTCAAATGGTGATCGGGTCCGGGTCAACTCATTTTGTGAGTCATTTTCGGGAAATTGAATATTTGTCAACGCATATGATCATACTACTTTCAACCTTATTTTGATTTGTTGAATTGTTACAATAATGGAATCTTAGTTGGAAGTTGTAGATAATTAAATATTAATACATAAATTATTATATCTTTAAGAAACTGTGTACGGATACACGATTGAAAACATTTTTTAATGCGATGCAACTATCTTTTTTAATATAATTTAATAATGTATGATGACTATTTTAATGACAAAATACTAAAGTTAAACTTAGAAAAACGAAAATTACACAAACAAAAGATTGGTCAAACTTTAAAAAAAATAAAAAAATAAAAAGATGAAAATTACAAGTCCGTCGGATCAAGTTAACCCGGGGGTCACCGATCGGATCACTAAACCCGCCGGGTCACAGTAGGTCAAAAACTTAAATTGACCCAGTATATTTTAACTCGACTCACTACCCGGGTCGCAATCTGCTTGGTCAACCCGGGTTCAAAGACTTTGCTCGTAACTAAACTTTTCTAGTATGTTTGATGGAAATAAAGGTTATAAATCTTTCAATAGAAAGAAGTAAGTTCCCAAAGGGGATAAAAGTCAACATATGAAGTAATTGATTTCTATCATAAATGGAGAAAAGAAGTAATTGATCTGTATCATAAATGGAAAAAAGAAAGATCATATTAAAACGACGAGAAAATTAGAGTTTTTTAAACCATTAGAGAGTGAAAGTGATGGAGAGACTCGTAGAGAGTGAGAAAAATTGGTTTGATTTGTCAAGTTGTTTGTCTTATTCAGTTAAAACCATAAATATCTTGAGTTTAGCTATCTTCTAGTACTCCAGAATAACACATTTACCATTTTCATTTTAATCATGTCTAGTAGTGTACCGTCCTTTATATCAGTGTATCACTTCTAGTGTGCGTGACTTATATCGAAAAGGAACAGAACAGAACAGAAGAGAACATATATAGCGTTAATGAAATAAATCACAGTGTGATATTTTCATAGTAAGGCTCACAAATTCGACTTGTTATCAACAAAATGCTAACAATACGTTAAAACAAATGATGAATATCCATATCAAGTTCCCCTGTACATTCAAAAGCTGGCTTCTTGTTTACACATAAAAGCTCACAATCTAAACTTTCACAACCCATTCACCACTTGTAGTTTACAAACACAACAAGTTTCTTCCTTTTCACGTCTTTGGCCAAACGGACCACAACTTCATTAATTCCCAGAAAGCGTTTGGACTATGGTGTTGTGCCATGGGTCCGATAAATGTTGCAATAGGTTATCGAATGGCCCTTTTCCCGTAACGTTGTGCTGAATCACGAACCCCAAGAATGCCAACATAGCCAATCTCCCTGCAATTAGTAAACAAGGATTAATTCAATATTAATGTTCCTACATTATAACTATCAATAATTAGTTCATGTTTTGTAACATTTTATACCATTTGCAATTTCTTTGTCTTTAGCCTCAGCAGTGGGTGCGAAATTGAGGGGATTAAAGATACCACCTGGGTACCCAACTTCATTAGGAGGTAAGCTATAACTTTTAAAAATTGGATCTTGATTAACACTTCCTGGATTCTTGATATCTTGCCACCTTCTGATTTCGACATAGTGGAATAAGATGAATTCGATAACTAACAAAGTGGACGAAGATGCAAAGTATTCCGACTTTCCTGCATCGTACCATTTTGGGACATTGAGTATGCCAATGCTTGTCAAAACCTCTGGCAACAACATACCAGCTACACCCAACATAGCCCACCGCCCGTTCACAAGCTCTGCTTGCACGAACCACTTTAAGCTTTCAGGATCCTCTGATAACCCCAACGGGTCAAATCCATTATCACCTGCAAGACTGTATATAAAAGTATGTTAATTGTAATGTTAGAGTCCATTATCACCTTACAATAATTAGCATGTATTAATTGCATTTTAGAGTACAAATGAATGTTTTTGAATATTACAGGATTATTATATGCAGACTAAAGTGGCCCGTTAAACTGATCACGAAAGTCGGTAATCATTTTAACCGGTCACAATTTTTTAAAATGACTATATATATAATTATTGTTCCTTTGGTTTTACCTTCCATCTAGGTAACCAGGAGAGGCTAGCCCTGGTAGCCATTCACCTTTCTTGGCTTCAATCTTGAATAAGACTGATGAAGAAGTGGCTGGTCTGACGGCCAATGTTCGGGCTAACTTTCCGGATGAACCCGAAAGAAAGGTGGACCGTGAGGCGCATGGCCGGATAGCGGCAACAGATGCTTGGGTGACGGTGGCCATGTTTTATGGTGGTAAGATTAACCGTTTAAAGGGTGGATTTTGTAGTTGTTTTTTAGGTGAGTTGAAGATATGTGACGTTTGTGTTCATTTTGTAGGGAGTTTTTTCACTGGTGTACTTGTGCTTGTGGTTGTGGTTAGAGAGAGTTTGATTTGGTATATTTTTGGGGATCGGACGGTTGTGATTATGTGTTTGTTTGGAGATTGGCCAATGAAAAGAGATGGCCCTTATCCTTATCTTGGGTGCCATATCTACAAATCTAATACTTTCTTCTTGTTGGGCACGAATGTGTTCAAAGGGTCCCCTTGGATCTCTTGTTAACTACATAGAGTATACACCTCTAGTTATTTTTGCATTGTTAAATTAGTGGCGTGCATAGGCCGGAGCAACCGCCTAAACCGTATTTATAATGTTAATAGTTTTATAAACCTTATTTTATCTATGGTGGAAATTAATTAGTTAATTAACATGTTTATAATACGAGAATGTCTATAAGTTAAAGTGTGGTTAATGTGACAGTTTTATAAGTCTTCTAAAAGATAATCATAGTAGATGTGTATTTTTTTCTTTTCTCTACTTTTTCAATTAATTTTAAACACGAGAACACAATGTTACATAACACAACCTTTCATTTTACAATAAACAGCTACTTATCAAAATATAGTTTATTAAGTGAAATTCATTGTTCGAAAAATCATCTTTTTCTAAGAAAAATTAATATTGTATTTACATAAGACACGAAATAATAGTTCACAGAACCGTGAAATATACAATATGATAACTTAAAAATGTTGTAAAAAGAATATGTCATATTCAAACAATAACATTAGTAAGCAGCACAGTGAATTTCTTGATTTGCTGAATCTAACATTACATAAAAAAATTATATTGTATAAGATGTTAAATAATAGGAATAATCACATCTAAGAGAAAATACGTAGTGTGAATGAATTTTTGAAAAGAAAAACCCTGTTAAGTATACGAGCATCCATTGTGGACTTGGTGTCCACGGGGACTTGCTCGGGGCCATCGTAGGCGAGTGAAATCAGTATTCGGCTGACGATTGGTATTGGTATTTCTTTTGTTCAATGCATGATGTACAAGTGCTATAGCTTTACAACTTTTTGAGAGAAAAGTTAATGGTAGTTGAAAGTGATTTTTAGTGATTGATAATGTAAAGTCATCTTTAATATATACATTAAAATATTAAATTTGATATTTTGGTATAAATTTGCTTATCCAATCAACTCACTAAATATTTGAATGTGACTTTATATTATATAATTAACGAGTGAAAAATAAAGGATATTTTTCAAATAACATACAATATAAAAATATTAATTTATTGAAGATGTTACGTAATTGAATTCGAATAAAAATAAATAGATAAAGTATATTAAGTCAAATGAAAAATTAGTGATGCACAATTTGTTAATAAATTACACAACCTATGATATTATATACATGGGTTACGTGTTAAGATGATAATGTTGCTTGTCATATCTTACAAAACAAGTGTACTTTTGGACCCTTGTTTACATCCTCTATTATATTTGTCTTTCGAGTAAAATATAGTAATAAGTTATAGTAGAGCAGTATAACTTGTTTACTAAGATGTGTAAGTATGCCATTAATAGAGTATATGTACATAATAAGTTTGATAATGTATGTATTATTCTTTAAAAGAAAAAATGTGGTCCAGATATTTGTGGAAAACTCATCTCATTCCTCATATCAACGTCCATTCAAATTTGAATCATGTTCCAATCAAATTGTGTCAGCATCTCTGATTAGGGTTTCTTCTAACCCATCTTTTGTTAACATGTTTATATTAAATTGATTAATTGATTGATGATTAGGTTATGCAGTTGCTACGTTACCAGAAACCTAATCCTAACTTATAGTATGACACACACTAAACAATGAACATTTCACGTAGTTAATTATACAGTAATTAAGAAGAGATATCCTAAATGGCCGCCGTCATTAATCTTGAAATAGTGATATCCTTCGGTTATATTCTACGGTTTTGCTATTATATGGATTTAACGGAATCAAACGGATTTAACAGACACTTAATGTAATTAACGAGTCACGTGATTTGCACGTGACCTTTCTATTAGAATTTGCAGTCTTCAGTCTGGGCAGGAAAAACGATTGCTCGAGTGTGTGGGTGAATAAATAGCTGAAACGTTTTCATTTCGTAGTTAAGTTTCACAATTGTAATTTGTTCTTTTCTTAACTCTATCATTCGATACCAGTATTTGTAATCATTCAACTATAATCAACCACAATTTTCGATCTCACTTCTACTATTTGTGAGTTCCTAATTGTTGTTATTCGATTGAATTTCATTTCGTATTGGATCCTTATCATTTGCTAAGCGGTTTTGTACTATTTGAACACAAGGATACACACATAAAGTAATGTGATTGATTATTTTGAAGTTGCAATTTGTAACTAGGGTATCGATATAAAGGAAAAAATTGTGAAAAAAGGTTATTATATATTTATATATAATATATATAGAGGGATGATTCAAATGGAAGAGGTAATCTTGAGGGAAGGAGATAAACAAATTTGAACCGTCCGTTAACATTCATCACGGTAAATGTTAATTTGGTCATGATGAATGTTAACCGATGGCTTATATTTGTTCCCCCAGATTACCCATTCCCTGTAGATCAGCTTTATATATACATATATATATATATAACTCAAAATAGCAAAAAGTGTAAAAAACAAAATGTAATATATATCAAGAAAATTTCAAAATAGAGAAACAATGATAATATCGTTCAATTTGTTACAATATTATGACTGGACGAGTTAATTTGTTACAATTATATAACTGAACACTTAATTTTGTTACACAAAAATTATGTTTTTAGATAGATGTCATATGTTGGATCCAACAATTAAAAGGAATATAAAAAATCACTAAGGTGGAGTTTGGTTTGTAAATAGAACTGACAATAGAAATAATAATGAATATAGGTTTTAAAGAAAATGGGAAAACAGAATGTAATTTATTTATGTTATAACTTAAAATTTATATTATTTTAAAATAGTAATAAAAAATGGTAATGTAAAAGAGATTATTTTAAAATAAAAAATATAAGATAGTAATGTAAAGAGAAACTCACATTGATAAAATAAGAAAAAGATAGAGAGAATATAAAAAAAGTGAGAAATGATCTTTTAAATTTTCATAGATTTGTATAAACCTTACTTTTATGGATTTTATCATATCCATTTATATTAAACAAATAATAACAATAATTTTTAAAATCATACTCCATTCCCAAACAGTCATAACAAACACTTCCTAAGATGTATTGGCCCATTTTTTCTAAGAAAGAAAAACTAAAAGAAGAGAAACCAATTGTGGGCCTAATTTGTTGCTTCAGTTGGGTCCAATCTATATCCGGTTTAGCCCATTCCCAGTTATCATGGGGGCAACCCTACGAGTCTACAACATACAGCAAGTAAATCGGGTCGAAACTCCAAATCATCGTTATAGCACCATGCAATAAATAGACAATAAGGCAGGACACGTGGGCCAGTTTGTGTGACACTAAGACAGTTGCATACAAACACTGCAAGATCATTGATTATGAAACACAAAGAAACAGCATCAAACCCTAGATCGTAAAAACAGTTGCAGACTTACAATCGGTGTCACTGCATCACTGACTAAAAAGTTGTTAATCTTTAGTGTTCATTTTAATTATAAATATAATTTTAGAAAAATTTACTGATTACACTAATCAAATAAAGTTTCTACTTGCTAAAATTTCTTTTGAATATGAAAATTAGATACTTATTTGGAACAATTCATTCAAAATAATAATATAAAAACTCAAAATAATAATATAAAAACTCGTAGCAAGACGGGTAATATTTTTAAAAACCAAATATGATGTGAAATCAACCCGCCGTTTTCAATTTCACAATCGAAACCCTAAAACCCTACAGTTTTCTGTCTATTCCCCCCACTCAAAAAACAGGGGAAAAAGCTCAAGAAAACACTTTCTACCACACACAAACTACATAAACATAAAAGATTAAAAGCACCTAAGCTGACAAAAAAAGCCTCTCAAATACGAGCTTTTCTGTGGGTGCACTAAATTATCGATGAAATGTCTAAGTGAACTGTCCACCGGTAAATGTCTGACCGAAGGACCAACCGGCTGGGACTGCGTTGTGGCAGATGACTGTGCGACCATCACTTGTGGTTACTTTGAAAGATAATGGTTGACCGTCAAGATTTGAGTTGCTTTGCCAGTTTTGACCCCAGTTTCTTGACATGGGTACCCATTTGGTTTTTGAACCTTTGATAGCTACAGCTGTTACATCCCCCGCACCTCCTACGTTTGTTATTAGGACTAAGTTGAAGTATGAGTGTCCATTTACTGTGAATCTTATCCCTCCCTTCTTTACACAAGGTACCCTGTTATCATAAAAATAAAAAGATTTAGTATTTGACTAAAATTCTTAAGATTTACTATGTGATAAATTTGAAGAAGTGCCTTTAACAGAATTAACTTATAAAAGTACTTCTGAATAAGAAGTGTAGGAACACTTAATTTTTTCCAAATTTGAACTACGTAAGTGGACAAATCTGATGTAGTTGATACTTTTACGTCACTATTAAGTATTAAATAACATTTTGAAGCATTAAATTCAACAAAATCATAACTTTTTGTTTCTGCATCTATTCCTGTTGCATATATGTTGAATGTGTAAATATAGATTTTTAAAAGTTACGTAGTCAAACTTTAACTTCGTAAATTACAGTGTTTTTATAGTTCAAATAGAAAAAATAAAAATGATGGTTAAATTTTATTTAAAAAAAAAACATTTTTACAACATGTATATTATATATAATATATATATATATATATATATAATTTGGTATATAAAATATGAATATGGCTTTTGAAGGCTTGAAGCTTGTGCCTTTTTTGAGTAATACACTGAGAAAAGCACCCACAAGTTTGCTTAAAGATTTTTACCATTTTGCTAAAAGGTCAAGACTTACGTTACCAATTCAAGAAGTAACATCCACAATATTGCTTTTAGGGACTTTATCTTTTTATAGAAAATCTAGTTGAAGAAGGACAAGTAATTGACAAGATTGTTTCATTTTCTTTTTATAAAGGTTATGTCTTTTTCATTTGTATTTCATGAAATTTGCATGTGTATATTTATTATTATTATAGTACCTTTTGTATTGAACAGGAACAATTCCAGCTCTATATTGAGCTATTTGCTCAAAAATAGGCTGAGAAAGGTCAAAGTGTTGTTGGGGAGGATTACACCATCCTCCTGCATTATTAGGTAAAGCATTGTTTGGAGGGCAGAAATTAGTGGCAGTGACTACTATGGAACCAGGATGACACCATTTTGGTTCACCTGCACACTTTATTTCAAAACAAGCTCCACAACTTATTCCATTGTTAAATAGTGCTGTACTTAGTGCTGCTGTGTTTGTGCCATACCCTTGACTGTATAAGTTCCCATACCCACATGCACCACCTGCATAACAAAATCAACAAACAAGCAGTTTCATTTTTGTTAAAATTTGATAAAGATGTAATATGATTATAGGATGGTTAAAATATAAATATAGTATTTGTGTTTTAAGCTTTTTACCCATAGTGCCAGAAGCATCACCACCTCCATAGAAGGTAGCATGAGCATCAACCCAACCTCCATTGTACCCTTGAACCATCGACACCATTGAGAGAATACCCACTGCTAAAAGCACAACTGGAGCCATTTTTCCTGCACAAGTTTAACAACGTTGTGAAATTAGAAATCATTAAACTTCAAGATTTGTGAAAGTTGAAAAAAGAAATGAATAAAGGTTATACCTTTTGAGAAATACATGGAAGAGAAAGAGCAGGGGAAGGAAGAGGTGATGGTTTTGATGAAGTGGGGTGGAATGTAAAGGAAGTTATGGTGGGAATAAATAGATGGTTAGGAGGGGTAATTCAGTAAAATCATGTTAAAGGATTTCTTGTTTTTATTTTATTTTTGGTTATGTGAAGCTACACACGTTCTAAAAAATGACACTTTGTGTTATGTAGGTGTAGCAACATGAAATCGCCAGGTGCTAGTGGGGTCTGTGCTCTTATGTGAAAATAAGCAACATTGCATCAAGACAAATTTCACAGGTAGTGTACAAGTTTCGTTACAAGAAATGCTAGTTTAACCTATACGATTCCTGAATTTTTAATCTTAGTAACAGTAACACTTGAAATCTTTATTTCAAATGTCTCTTAATCTTGGTTAGTAATTTAGCAGAAAAGTTTGGTTGATTCTACCTTTGTGTGCTGCATATGGCCCTGAATTCACATTTTGCATCATAAAGTTTGGTACATGAAGATAGAGGATAATTTTTGACTCATTTGCATTCATTGCGTTCTAACTAGAGTTTGAGAGAATGGTCATTCAACGTTTATCTATATGATTCTTGAATTTCAATATTAGAACAGTAACACTTGAAATCTATATTTCAGATGTCTCTCTAGCTATCTTGGTTAGTAATTTAGTACAAACGTTTGCTTGATTCTACTTACGTGTGCTGCATATGGCACTGAATTCACATCTTGCATCATCAATTTTGGTACATGAAAATAGAGGATGATTTGTGACTCCTCATATGCATTCATTGCATGCTAACTAGAGTTCGAGACAATGGTCATTCAAATTTCAACGTTATCTCCCCGACTGATAAACCATCCACTCTTTCACACTTGTCTGAGAAATATGCGATAAATATTTATATGAGTCTGTTAATTGGTTGAGATCCTATTATCTCTTTCATAACAGCAAGTAGGATTTTGTCAATATAACATTTTGTTTCAGTATTTTGGGACGGTGTATCGCATTCTCTTCAAATATTAAAAAAAAAATGATCTTTTTCGAAGAAAATGATGTGGTGTCATATATCTTAATCCTTCTTTACTGATACACTGGTTTCTTTGATCTTAAACAAAATAATGGGGTAATGCAATTTAAGGTTGAAGATGGTTTTGACAACATTGGAAGCAACAACAACGGAAAGATAGGGTAATGTGAAAGCAAGTTTCCTAGGGAAAACCAAGAAAATACAAGTTATTTGACTTTAAAAAGTCAATTTCAAAGATCAAATTCACATGGGTCTAATTAAGTCTAACTATTTCAAAAGATGTGATTCTTTAAAGAATAAAAAAATAAAAAATTCTCAAAACGAGACCATGGACTTTCATCCACGATTATGTGGAGATTATTGTCATCTCTCTTGTTAAAGTATTGCAGTAAGGCTACTTTGTTTGGCTCTTTTAATTATTTGTGCGTTTAGTGGCAGTTGAATGAGTTCACGGTCCACGAGCTTGATTTGTGTTTCCCGTGGGCTAATATGCATGGCATCACCCTTTTGTCATATGGGCTAGGGGCTAGGGCTGTTAAGATGACTCGTTGAACTGAACCAAACCAAACCAAATCGAGAGTACCAATGACACCATTATCTTGTTCGAGCTTGAATTCGATGCTCAGTTAGTCATATGCATGCAGATTGGATCGTTAATCTTATCTCCAGTTTTCTTTTTTCTATATAAGTTAACCACACATTGAGGTCAATTGTTCAATTTTTGTGTCCAACATATGAAGTTTGGTCTCAGTGTTTCAAGTTTTGAGTTTTGAAGTCAACACATCATTATCGGTGAAGAGCACTCGATTAATGTTGGCGATCCTGATTGTTTCCCTCTTGATGATAAAGCTTAATTTATCACCTGTAGTCTAACTGGCGGACCTAGCTTGACCGATGTTTCTCTAAGGTGATATCTAGTATTCAGAGTTTGCCACAATTTGATAGCGAGACCTGCATTGAACTACAAACACCCGTACACATGCACATGAGTGTATCTTCAATTCATAGTGTACGTGTACATGAAAAAAGTACTAGATTTAAAACACTACGAAGGTCTACTAATAAAATATAGTTAAGAGAATAATACTTACTTGTTCCAGAGCCAAAGGCCGTTAACAATTCAAGTTGAGTCGAGTATCGGAATTTTTGACTTCGTCTTGTTTGTTAATTACTTTGCTAGAGTTCGACTCGAATTTGAATGCATTTGGATAATTTGTGTTTGAGCTTGAATTTGAATTATTTGTAATTGGTCTGAGCTCAAATTAGATGCTTGTTTAGTTATCGAGATAATTGTTGATGAACGAGTTTTCCAAGTTCATGTTGTTGTTTACGAGCTTGAGCTTAAAATTCAAGTTCATGTTGTTTGTTAACAGCTCGAGATCAAGTTGGTATAAGCTCAGTTAAATAAACTAGGCCCCGTTGATGCGTTATGCTCGTTTAAATCGAAAGCTTTTAAATGAGCCGCTTTGAATTTTAACTTTTTGAACTCGGTTTGCAAAACTAAAATCGAGTAGTAATTCTTTTTTACAGAGTGACTCATGCTCAAATATGATCAAACTTGGACTGAATAATAAGTTAATTATTTGACTCGTTAAGACTCTTAATTATAATAGTACATGTGGTTCATTCTCGTCATGATTGATTCACGTCCTATCGTGGTGTCATCCGACGATTGTTTACTATAAAGTCCTTTTCAACTATAACTCTATTTCTCTAAATATAAATAAAATAGAGAATCTTTTCGACATATTCTTCTCTAAAAAAACCTATACTTCAATCATTTATATTTTAAAACCACAACTCTATACTTTTTTATTTACATAATTCATCTTTAGACAATATTCTAAGAGATTTTTAAGTTTAAGTTCGTTTAACTATGTAACTAAATGTTTGTAATCATTATAAAGTAATATTGCAATATATTAATTCTTTGATGTATTATTTTTTTCATTAATTTTATTTTATTTATTTACTAATAATAATTAATAAGCAGTAATACTTATTACTAATAACTAAACAATAATGAAAGTTGGTTAATATTAATAATAAGACTAAAAGGTATTGATTAAGATTCCTAGGTAATGTATAGTGTTCCTTTATATACGGAGGAAATTTGACTTCCTAAATTTTTTTTTAGATATAGAAAAATTATTATAGTATATTTTTTCTCATCTATCTCTATATTTCCTATTTATCTTTTAATATAGAGATAGATCGATAGCCATTTTAGAGTACCATTTGGAATGGCCCAAGCGAAGACCAACTTACTTTTTTCCTTTTAACTTGTACTAAATTTTTTTGTCCACATACACTCTATTCTCAATGTGTATTAAAGGAATATGTGCGTCAGTATAAGAATAAACATTACAGCTAGCTTCATTAGATCATCGCAGAGTCACACTGGTGAGCACAAACCGAACAAGTAATGTAAAGCTATTAATGTGATTAATAATAAAATATCCATTTAAGTGAAATGAATAAAGGGACGGATGTTAAATAAAACGTCTTATTTGAAGTGTCAATAAAGTGACAAATCATTTATGTATGTATTATATGATAATAAATAGAGTTGAATGAATAAATATACTTATTTTACTAAGATAAATAGTTATTATGATTATTTGTTCAATAAATATTTATATTAAAAGATTTATTTATAATTAAGTTTACGAATAAATAAACCAGTTGAACTTAAAGTTTCTATTTGGAATTAGTTATTTGGGTTAGTTTAATAAAGATCAAACTTTAGGGTTATTAATGGAAATATTAATTTGAATTATATAAGGAAACTAGTTAGGTTTATTCATTATAAATAGGGGTTAGGGGTTCGTATATTATAGATATCAACAATTCAAAAGAAACCCTAACCCCTAGACCCTAAAATCGATTCCCTCCCTCCCCCTTAGTCGATTTCGGCCCAACCCCATAAGGGGGTTTTGGCTCGTGATTTGATCGTATTAATCATAAGGCTTTGAGTTTTGCACTGTGTCTACCGCACGTTCAATCGTACCATCACTAATGGATACCTAACATAGTCTCGAGACTTGGTCGATTTCAAGAAGGAGCCACAAGGAAGAAGAATTAGTCCACTTGTAATAGGGCTACAAGTTTGAAGATAAAAGAATAGTTTATACCAAGCACCTCCCAACAAGTATCTATTAAACCTAACTTGTTTATGTTTAATTGTTTCTGCTGCCAATTGTTGTCGGTTAATTGTTAACTGGCCAATGATTAACCGTATCAGATACGCGGCAAAACCCTTCTATCCCGTCCATGATTATCTTCGCGATGAACCCCCAACACTTTCTCCATGTGATCAAGAATCAAAACACATGGATGTTGAAAATCGTCGTTGCAAAAACAAAAAACCTTTTGAGTTCGTACTACGGTTCTATATTTGATGCGATAACAATAACGAGGTCGACTTCATTGGTGATGAAACGTAAAAAAATTTTGAGTGAACAGCTATGGTTGATAAATCGCTGAGGGTCTCACAAAATTGAATTATATTTGAGGTCGACATATTGGTATTGAATTGCAATCACTCAATTGTTACGATGTGATAAGATGAGGTTGACTTCATCGGTGATGAAATGCCTTACGGTAATGAGTTTGCATCACAAACTTTATATACATGTTTGAACTAAATAGTATTCGAGGTCGACTTCATTGGTGATTAAACGCCTTACGATTATGAATTTGTACTATTGTTAACGTTTCACGAACGTTATACATATGTTTGAACTAAATAGTATTCGAGATCTACTCAAGATAATGAGTTCCCATTATCGTTAGGGTTTAATATTTAACTTAAATAATGATAACATTGAGTTAGAATCTAATTGATATTGCATATATATTTAATCAACTACTGTAACATCCCAAAGTTTGAAAAGAATTTTGGAAATTTAAAATAAAGTTTCTGAACCCTACGAAGTTATTTATTGAGGTCGCGAATTAGAATTGTGCGACACTAAGGTTAGAGTCGCAGGTGGAATTTAATATAAGATTGAGGAGCTTAAGTGTAATTAACAATTTATATATATATTAAAACTCTTCTAAATACTTCAAAACATTTCCAGAAGACTCAAATTTCGTTCAATTAGAGAGAGAAACGAGTTTTAGAGAGAGAAACGAGTTTTTAGAGAGAGAAACGCCTAATTCAAGTTGAAAATTGAAGATTTGAAGGATTGGAACCGTGATTAAGGTAAGATTATGTTAGTTGATGTTATTATTAAGGTTTGAACGGGTTAATTTGGTTAAATCGAGTTTTGATTGTGAAAAATTTGGTTTTGGGGTCGGCTGTGTTCGTCCTGCGAGTTGACTTGCGAGTTGAGTTTCAGTTGCGAGTTGACCTGCGAGTTGACTTTGCGAGTTGACTTGCGAGTTGAGTTTCAGTTGCGAGTTGAGTTTCAGTTGCGAGTTGAGTTCAGTTGCGAGTTGAGTTTCCGTTGCGAGTTGAGTTCAGTTGCGAGTTGACCTGCGAGTTGACTTGCGAGTTCAGTTCAGTTGAGTTGCGAGTTGACCTGCGAGTTGACTTGCGAGTTCAGTTCAGTTGAGTTGCGAGTTGACCTGCGAGTTGACTTGCGAGTTCAGTTCAGTTGAGTTGCGAGTTGACTTGCAAGTTCAGTTCAGTTCAGTTGAGTTGCGAGTTGACCTGCGTGTTGACTTGCGAGTTCAGTTCAGTTGAGTTGCGAGTTGACCTGCGTGTTAACTTGTGAGTTCAGTTCAGTTCAGTTGAGTTGCGAGTTGACCCGCGTGTTGACTTGTGAGTTCAGTTCAGTTCAGTTGAGTTGCGAATTGACCTGCGAGTTGACTTTTCAGTTCAGTTCAGTTGAGTTGAGTTGAGTTGAGTTGAGTTGACTTTTGCGAGTGGACTTTTGCAAGTTAAAATTTGTGATGCACCTTGTTGTAGCGGCTTTAAAATAGCGTCGCTAAGTTGTGAAATAGAGTTTAAATTGTATCTGTTTGTGTACAGACCAGTGTTCAGACGTGAGAGACTAGAGGTTGCAGAATTTCACGTACTTCGAGGTAAGTAATAGGGGAATATAAATTAAATGAAATTATCTAGATTGTTGAAGTACTTGAGTGTACTTAATTGTTGAAGTACTTGAGTGTACTTAATTCTTGAAGTACCTGAGTGTACTAGATTGTTAAAGTACTTGAGTGTACTTGATTATTGAAGTACTTGAGTGTACTAGATTGTTAAAGTACTTGAGTGTACTTGATTGTTGAAGTACTTGAGTGTACTAGATTGTTAAAGTACTTGAGTGTACTTGATTGTTGAAGTACTTGAGTGTACTAGATTGTTAAAGTACTTGAGTGTACTTGATTGTTGAAGTACTTGAGTGTACTAGATTGTTAAAGTACTTGAGTGTACTTGATTATTGAAGTACTTGAGTGTACTAGATCGTTAAAGTACTTGAGTGTACTTGATTATTGAAGTACTTGAGTGTACTTAATTGTTGAAGTACTTGAGTGTACTAGATTGTTAAAGTACTTGAGTGTACTAGATCATTGAAGTACTTGAGTGTACTAGATTGTTGAAGTACTTGAGTGCACTGCATTCAGATTTCTTGAGCGTACCGTATTAATTCAGTGACTGGCCCTTTTATGCTGAGTGATCATAAATGGCCTAGGAGTATAATCGTGAATCTTTACTGAGCTGAGTAAACATAAACGGTTATAGTGTTTTATAAGATTGTTATCTTTATACTGATGTAATCCTGTTACTTACTAAGCTTGTGTGCTTAACTATGTTGTTGTTGCTGTTTTATTACAGGTGGGTCGAGTAGAGGGATAAAGGGTTCAGGGAAGGAACCTCAGCGCGATTAGTGGTGGGCTTGCTACGGCTAGTAGTAAGCGTTTACTCCCGTTAAATCATGCTCAGATATCGAGGGAGTCTTTTTGGGAACTCACATTTTGTAATAACTATAAAACATTGTAAAGTTCGTGTAACGAATGTATTGATACGTATTTATATATGTATTTAATTATGTTTAATGAGTTTCAAAAAAAAAATAAAAAAAAAATATGGTCTTAAACAAACGGGTGTTACAACTACTAATCGTCTTATTTGGACTAAATTATAATTATTTTCTTTATATGTATTATAAATGCTTAAATTTATATTAATAAAAATGAATAATATTGATGGCAATTGCTTACGTGGATATATTTCACGCCAAACAAATAAAAAGGTCCTTTTCAGCATCGTGTACTGATCCATCTTTGATATATTTTTTTACATGTTTTCCAACAACGTCAGAACGTCATGTCACCCGCACAAACGGTTATTAGCATCGTGTCTACATTATATTCCTTGAAAAAACATTGATGATGGCATCGAATAAACCACTGGATGATATGAAAGTACATACATACCATTTAGTGTTGTCAACAAAGTAGATTGTTAGCCAGAGACATAGGTCAACGTAACTGAACAACAAATGTGCAGTAAGACGAGTTTCCACATTGCAGCATTTCTTTGCAAGCAAGGAAATGAGCTTCGCACTATATTAACAAATCCTAATTCCACAAGATTTAATGAGACTCATGGGCGACTCCAGGGGGTCCATTGTAACCACTTAAATTTCAAATAAATTTACAAAGCCTTATACATACATACAATGAACACTACTTGAAAAATAATTTGGACCTCATTTGTACTAAATGGTATAGATAACAATGCAATTTTAGAGAATTTTCATGGAATGAAAACTAGTGAGAAGCAATTGTATTAACTATGATGGTTTTTGATAGATACCAATTCGAGATGGTAAGTCTCCTCAGAAATAACCAGGAAGAAGAAAGAGTCTTGGGGAAATTTTCTCATATATTAACTCATGCAAGAATTACAATATAAATACTAACAGAAACTTAAACCACTAAGCTAAACTTTAGGAAGAAAACTAGAATGAAAATGTAAACGTGAGTAACTAATGCAACATGTGGAAGACCACTTCTTTCTCCTAAATCATGCATGCACTACTACACATTCAACATACATGACTTCATGCATAGTAGTGGAATTACAACTGTGAGACTTCTTCCTAAAGACTGTGTTTCATTCTTCATATCGTGAGGGTCGTCTTTTGAGTCGGTTGGGTCGAGTTATTTCTTGCACTTGAGTGTCTTGGACCGTATCAATATCCCCGTCTTCAAAAAGGACCTTGTCCTCAAGGTCCGACATATCGGTGGTCATCTCAACCCGAGGTTCCCAGGTGGCCTCAGTAATGTCCCGTCCCTTCCACTTAACGAGAACTTGGGCTTCGGGTTTGCCTTGCTTGTGTATGGTGCGGTGATCTAACAATGCCTCTGCTTCCATGACGGGAAAATTATCAACAAACTTATCAGGCAAGGAACATGTGGTTGGGTTTAGATCACCGTGGCTTGGCTTGAGCAAGGAAACATGAAAAACTGGATGAATACGCGAACCCGGTGGAAGCTCTAAACGATAAGCCACTTTCCCAATACGTTCAAGTACTTTAAAAGGACCGAAATAACGACGACTTAGCTTTTGAACGTCCCGTTTTGTGACGGTTGTTTGGCGGTATACCCGTAAACGAAGATAAACATATTCTCATACCTGAAACTCCTTATCTAACCGATGTTTGTTTGCTTGATCAGTCATACGTTGGCGAGTTTTGGCCAAAGTTTCCTTGAGAAGTTCAAGTAAACGTTAATGTTCCAAAAGGGTGGAGTCAATAGAAGCAACCTGTGAACTTCCTAAAGTTTAGTGAGGAATGGTTGGAGGTGGTCGGCCATATAAAGCTTGGAATGACGTCATTTCTATGGCACTATGGTAGCTTGTGTTATACCAAAACTCGGCAAGATAAAGGTACCTGTTCCAATCCTTGGGTTCATCACATGCAAAACACCGCAAGTATGATTCCAAACAACGATTAACAACTTCCGTTTGACCATCCGTTTGTGGGTGATATGCACTAGAATAAAGAAGCTGAGTGCCAATTTTGGTGAAGAGTTCATTCCAAAACCGACTAAGAAAAATGGGATCTCGATCTGAGACTATGGTTTTAGGTATACCATGGAGACGGTAAACATGTTGAAGGTATAACGTGGCTAAGGTGGTGGCGGTGTAATGTGGCGGTAAGGCTAAACAATGGGCAAATTTTGTAAGGCGGTCCACTATAACCCAGATAGCCGACTTACCATTTGAAAGTGGCAAGTTGGTAATAAAATCCATGGATAGCTCGTGCCACACTTGGTTTGGAATGGGTAAGCTTGGAGCAAGACATAAGGTTTGTGGGTTGAGTATTTGGTTTGCTGACATACCGTACATTCCTGTATAAACTTTGTGACATCTTTACGCAAGTGTGGCCACACAAATGACCCATTAAGACGTCGTATAGTTGCATTAATGCCGGAATGGCCACCTACGGGGGACGAGTGAAATCCCTGCAACAGTTTAAGACGAAGAGAAGGTATATTGGGAATAAAAAGTCGGTGATGAACATAAACTAACCCATCGTGAATATGGTAATCGGTGAATGAATCAATCTTATTGGTAACATTCTCGAGCAGGCGCTGCCCGTCTGGTGTCGATGTAAAATATGCCCGTAACTCGTTAAGCCAAGGAAAAGTGGGTACCGATAACGATAAGAATTGTGGGTCTTCAACTCGGCTCAAAGCATCAGCAACACGGTTCTCTTTACCAGGCTTATAGTGAACCTCAAAATCATAACCCAACAACTTGCTAGCCCATTTGTGTTGCTCGGGGGATTGGATGACCTGCGTTAAAAGGTGTTTGAGACTACGGTGGTCCGTGAAAACCTGAAACTTACGTCCAAGAAGATATTGTCGCCACTTTTTTACTGCCTCGGTTATAGCAAAAAGCTCCCTGATGTATGTGGAGGAAGCTCTCATACATGGGGATAATTTCTTGCTAAAAAACGCTATCGGTTTCTCTTCTTGTGATAAAACCGCACCAATGCCAGTACTCGATGCGTCGGTTGTGACATCGAAAACAAGAGAAAAGTTTGGAAGGGCTAACACATGAAGAGTGGACATGGTGGTTTTTAGGGTTCCAAATGCTTCTTGAGCTTCCTCATTCCAATGGAATTTGGGTTTTTGAAGAAGGTCAGTAAGGGGTGAAGCGATATGGGCGTAGTTATTAACGAACCTACGGTAGTAGCCTGTTAAGCCCAAAAAACCGCGAAGGCCTGTGATCGTTGTGGGTTTAGGCCAGTCTTGGATGGATTTTATTTTCTCAGTGTCAGTGGACACTCCTGCTTTTGAGATAACATGGCCCAAGTAATGGACCTCAGTGACTGAGAAAACACATTTAGATCGTTTAGCGAAGAACCTGTTTCTTGCTAGGGTTTCAAAAACGTGGCGGAGGTGAAGATAATGTGCTTCCTGTGATGGACTATAAACCAATATATCGTCAAAGAAGAACAAGTACAAATCGGCGCAACACATCTCGAAATATATCATTCATGGCGGACTGGAACGTGGATGGGGCATTGGACAACCCAAACGGCATTACGAGGAACTCGTAATGACCATCCACCGTTCGAAAAGCGGTTTTATGGGTGTCTTCACCGGTGACACGGATTTGATAGTAACCTACGCGAAGATCAATCTTAGAGAAAATACGAGCACCATGAAGTTCATCTAAGAGCTCATCCACTGTTGGAATGGGAAATTGATCACGGATAGTGAGTGCATTAAGAGCTCGATAATCTACACAAAAACGCCATGTTCCATGCTTTTTTCGAACCATAAAACCGGTGACGAATACGGGCTATGACTGGGTTTGATAAGACCGTCTTTCAACATTTCAGCAATAAGGTCCGTCATGATTTGTTTTTGATAGTGGGGGTAACGGTAGGGACGTACATTGACAGGTGGTGCGTTGGGTGCGAGTGGGATATGGTGCTTATAGTTGCGTTGTGGTGGGTTACATTTGTGGCATGGGTGAAACTTTTCAGGGCAACGAAAACAAAGACTCGCTGCTCGTCTTTGTTGAAGTGATTATGCCGAAAGTCGGGTAAAAGGTAAGTTTGCGGGCTGTTTTGATGGTGTTGGAAGGAGTGGTGTAGACGTGGTAACAGTTGATGGAGTTAAGGAGGGTGCTGGGGAACGGTTTTGGAAGGTGAAACGGTTGCGGTTCTTTTGATCGTTGAATTTATCTTCGATGAGTTTAGCGAGACCGATTGCTTGGGTGATGGTGACTGGTCGGAGGATGGAGAGTTCCTGTTGAATATCGGGACGGAGGCCCGAGATGAAGCAATTGAGTAATACATCATGTGGGAGGCCAACAACGCAATTACTTAATCTTTCGAACTCCGTTTGGTAAGTGGACACGGTTGTGGTTTGACGAAGCTTGAATAAGGCTGCTTGATGGTTGTCATAGGAGGATGGCCCGAATCGTGTTTCTAAGGCACGAGTAAAGGCGTCCCAAGTTGTAAGAAGCTGGTTGTTGAATAAATATTTGTACCAACTAAATGCATCACCAGAGAGGTGGAGTGCAATCATGGCTAAACGACGAGGAGGTTCGATGCTGTAAAAGGTAAAATATTGATCGGCTTGGAATAGCCAATCAAGAGGGTTCGAGCCGTCAAAGGTGGCGAGGGTGATTTTGGGTGGCCGTATATCAAGACCATGAGAATGGGTGGTTTTGGTGGGTGAGGAAGTGGTGTCGTTTTTGGCATGGTTGGAGATGATGGAAGTGGTGTGTTCAAACTGAAAAGCCAACTGCTTCATGATAATGTCTTGGTTTTCAACGAGTTTTGATGTGGAAGCGGCGGTGGTGGTGGCTACTTGAAGGAGGTTTGCCAAGGAATCGGCGATGGAGTTAAGGGCTTCGTCGAGTGGTGGGGGGTCTCGTTTGGGAGGCATGGTTGATAGCAAAGAAAGCACCATTTGATAGATACCAATTCGAGATGGTAAGTCTCCTCAGAAATACCCAGGAAGAAGAAAGAGTCTTGGGGCAATTTTCTCATATATTAACTCATGCAAGAATTACAATATAAATACTAACATAAACTTAAACCAATAAGCTAAACTTTAGGAAGAAAACTATAATGAAAATGTAAACGTGAGTAACTAATGCAACATGTGGAAGACCACTTCTTTCTCCTAAATGCATGCATGCACTATTACACATTCAACATACATGACTTCATGCGTAGTAGTGAAATTACAATTGTGAGACTTCTTCCTAAAGGCTGTGTTTCATTCTTCATATCGTGAGGGTCGTCTTTTGAGTTGGTTGGGTCGAGTTATTTCTTGCACTTGAGTGTTTTGGACTGTATAAGTTGTTTTGAATTTATGTTTCATTATCAATTATTTGTGTATGTTAAATGGTATTTGTATCAATCCGGCCCATATTAAATAGATACCCCTTTTGATTTGTTTCTAAATATACATGAATTTGGAAAGGTTGAACTCTAGTACGTGTAAATCCTAGATCCGCCACTAGTGAGACTACATACGAACAACTCGTGTTCTCAGAACTTACAAGTTGATTAAAGTGTTTTGCTTGTATTCTCTAAATTGAAGGAAAAGAAAAAAAAGGATAAATGAAGTTGACAAGTTTTATTATGTTCACAAGTCAAAAGGAAAGTGAAAGAGAATTAAGTGTAGGAATAAACAAATATACGATAACGTAAAAGATTATACAAATCACATTTTACATACAAAAGAGTTTACAGAAACAACGCTCAAGTATACACTACTTCATTGTTATAAATTACTTTTTGTAGAAGGATTTCAATAAATATAGGAACACATACAGTATATAACTTGAGCTACGTCGTCCAATCTGCAAAAGCTCCATCCATCTTGATATATATTCCTTCTTGCATGTATCCCAACAATGTGATTCCGTCATATCATTCCCACAAGCTAACTGCCTAAATTAGCATGACACACATTCACTTGAGCCAGTTGATCTTTGCTAGTAGGTACCGAGACACATGTCAATGTGACCGAATTAACAGCAAACCATTAGTAATGCAAGTTTTCGCATTGTTATCAATTATGTAATATGATGAAAGAAAATGAGTTCATTACTTATATAGGTCAGCTAACCAACATAGACTATTAAATATATATTTCTTCCGTCTTATAATAAGTGTCCATAGTCAGTTTTTACAAAGTTTAATAAATTATATTGTTTGATAGAAAGATGACACTTTATCCTTGTTTTTTACACAAACTTCTATGCAACATTTTTGAAAAAATGTATATAAGCGTAAAATGGTAAAGTTTATCATATTATTTTTGGAACTGAACATTAATTTTAAAAAATGCTGACATTTATTTTTAGACAGACGGAGATAGTAACATTTAGTGTTTTTCATGAGCTAAATTTTTTAGTAGATCCATAGACACAAATCAATGTAATCGACAAACTTATATTATGAAAAATGTATCTTCTTGAAATAAAATTTTTGAATTCTAATGCTCCTAAAACGGAAAATAGTAAACCAATCGAATACATTCGTATTATAAGGGTATAACTAAAAATCATGATAGAATGCATTGATCAGTAACAATTTCATACTTATAAGGGACCCACCTGAATATCACATCAATTTATCATACTTATAGGTTACTCTTATAGAAATTTCAATTATGATACGAACAAAAACAAAAATACCTAGGTTCTCATCTTGTCTACAAATTCCCACCCATCCTGATAATCCGTTTTACACGTATTCCAACAATGTAATTTTGTCATGTCAAAACTACAACGACCTAAATTAACGAGGCACACATTCACTTCAACCCCTTGATATTTGCTCGTCGATACAGAGATACGAGTGAATGCAACCAAACAACAAAGTAACACTACTTTCCACATTCTTGTCGTTTTTGTAAGATAATGAAAGTGAATATTACTGATCGATCAACAAAGATTTTAAAGTCAAGAATAAGAAAAATCTGCTATAATTGATAGGACAAACTTTTAGTTCACCAATATTAAGCATATTTTCAATATTTTAGAACAATTAAATCTCTTTATTCGTATCTCCACCTAACAATAAGAAAGCATAAATCCTTCTTTTACTTGCAAGGGTTCAACCATAACTTAAAATGGGTTCTCAACAGATTTTGTTAGTTATTTTCGTTAAATTATATTAAAAAGACTAAATTACCCCCACATTGATAAAAGTTAAATACTGCAATGATAACTAGTTTATCGGCATGAATTATAGTTTAATTACACATATAATTACTTAGACACAAATATAACAAAAAATACAATTGCATGTATCAAAGTTTTAAGATAAGGAAATCACATTGACTATTAAAGTCAACCAAATTTTTTCCCAACGACAGTGACTGGGTCCCCTATTAAACTTCAACTTCCTAACTTCTAATTCACCCATCGCAAACAACTTTATGAATCTAAATAACCATCTTCACACACTCACAACATCCACATTCATCTTGTCAGATAAAGATTATGACACAAATACTAAATTCACAAACAAAACAATAAGATTAAAATTCATTACTTTGCACTTTGACTACAAAATCCCAATCAAATGAGCTGCACTTTGACTTCTATGGTCAACCAGTCTCATTGGACCTGATAACATATATTCGCGTACTTTCAATGAACAGCTAGCTGAGCAGAAAAGTGAAAAGATTAAGAAAAATAAAAGAAGAAAAGAGAAAAAAAAGAGAAATGAAAACAAAGTCAACTTAGAAAATATGAATTAATAAATTATGTTGTTGAGTTGGAACTCGAAAGAAAGAGAGAGGATTGAAGTGATTCCTTCTTAATCACCTATTTTTTAGAAAAAGTTATTTAAAATTTTTCTTTTTGTTTTCTTATTTTCGTTTTCTTTCCGCTTTAATAAAAACTCAAGAATACAAATCTCGTTTAGTTCTCTTTTCGAAATCTTTTGTCCTTAAAACCAAGTAGAAAACACACTAGTACGTATATAAGTAACGTATAGGCCGGTGATGTTGCATATAAACTAGAAGATTGCACATTCACAAGGTGTGATTTGCGCACGTCAATTTTTTGCAAACTTTGTATTGACCATTTTCATTTGAAGACAGAGTTTCACTCATGATTAGGCAAAGTAATTCTTATCAGAATTTGCAGTCAAAATTAAAATTATGCATATTAAACACATAAGTTCGATGTACTACTCATTTTTACTAATCTTACTAATTAACACTTATAGGATTACAATTTTCAAAACAATATTATAATTTTCCAAACCGTATTTACTTATCAAACTAGTATATTTAGTAGCTCTCGTATTTAATAGTTAACAAATTTAAACTTTTTTCTCAAGATAACAATTTATATTGATATCGATTCTTTTTTGGTTGATATAATTCAACTGTAACTGGTAAATAACTAAAATAATCAACGACTACATTATTGGGAAAGAAATGTTTGTTTTAAAAGTAATGGGCAGGACATGGTTCTCTTGGAAATTACTCTATTTTTATTTTATGGCTTACTTCTTTCAGTTTTATTAATTTTTTGTAAATATTTTGGTTACTCTTTCACAATGACGGTCAACATAAAGTTTGACCTAATTTCAAGTTTCGACGCCATGTTCTGGCAATGTTCGTTATGATGTGGATGTACAACCGAAGAAACTGTCTCCAGAATAACATGATCGAATCATCTCCCAATCTTTAATTGATTCCGTTTTACATAAAAAAATAGAGTCTTACTAAATCTACCCATACTTGTTTTCACTCAAAAATATTCTTTATTGTTTTCATAAATATTGACTTTAGACAACTTTTTAACTTAAGGTTTAAATGCAGTCAAACACTCATTAAATGTTGTCAAAAACTCTCTTTCCAACTAAAATTTTGAAACTATCACTTTTTTTTTTAATAAGAAAATTTAAATCTTATATAATATGATTTAATAATAATAATAATAGCAAACCAAGTTTTGCAACCAATTTTTTTTATTTGTATATAATTGTTTAAATTGTTATTTTTATCCGAAGAGATGTCGACTTTTTGTATATGTTTTTCAATAATAACACTAATATAATAATAATGATAATAATAATAATATTTCTAATAAATTCATAAAGATAACATACATATTAAAAAAATCTTGTGACATACTAATAACTAATAACAATTAGAATATATATTAAATAAAAAGAAAAAAAAGACACATTCATTACAATATTAATATTTAATTAGTATATTGACATGAAGCCTAAATATAAAAAAGAAAAAAAATAAACATAATAATTATTATATAACTAATTACACCTTAAAACTAGAATATAATCATTATTAGTCAACATAATTATTACATTATGATAAAGTTAACCATAAATGAAACATTAAAAATTGAAAAAGGTAAAATAATTATGTAATAATTAGATAATAATTATAGTTGACCGGTAAACTAATTAAAAAATATGGGTACATTTATACACTCCCAAAAAATAAGGTGCCGTTGTTGAAATAAAATGAAACATATAATAAATAATTTTCCGTTACCTTAATAAATATGTTGCTATAAGTTTACCTTTGTGGGCTCTACCTAAAACTCAATTATTGCAACTTCGTAAAATAAATTTGTACGAAATTTAAAAGGCAAAATTTAATGCACAACCATATGGATTGTGTCAAGTTATATTTACACTATGCTTAATTTTGTTTGTTATACGTTCAACTTTAAATTTATTATTATTGTATGTTTTAAATTTTAAGACCTTCAATTATATGAGGTAAACATTTATAAAACTTCAATTGTAAGTTGTGGGTGATTTGTTATCAGGAATTGCCGGTCAAACACCTCTATTGTATGAGATAAGTTTTCTTAAGTTGGGACCATGTGACCGGCAATTATCGATAACAAGTAACTCACAACATACAATAAAATTTTTTGAAAGTTTACTTCATATAATAAATATTTTCAAAATTGAGACCATATAATAATAACAAATTCAAAGTTTAACACATAACAAACAATTAAATATTTACATAAATTAAACATTTATGCTCTCCTTTTTAGCAACAAAATAACTAATGTATTATATATGATTACATAAACGGTTAAGTACATGTATCAAATTATTTTGACTTTGATTTTTTCATTCACATTGTACGTAACTTATTATATGTTTGATGGTATGTCACACCCATCTCTATTTTAATTTCTAGGTATAAATGAAATGAATAATCTTTTAGCATTGTTCTAAACCCCCAAGTCCCCCTTCAATCGTATACTCTAAAAACACAATTTTATATATTTCATACTAAATTTAACTTATAAACAATATTTTAAAAGTCTATTAAATTTATTTTTGTTTAATTATACTACTTTTATTTATTTGTAATCATTATAGTGTAATATTGTAATTTATATTTGTTATTAATTTTCTTTTATATTTTGATAAATAAAATAATAATTAGTGAACAATAATTTTTATTATTAAGAATTTAATAATATTGAAATTTGATTAATATTAAAAATAACACTAAAGATTATTGAGTAAAAGTTTTAAATGATGAATACCGTTCTTCTATATATAAAAGAAATTTAATTTCCTTTAAAAATTAGTCTAAAAATATAGAGGAACTGTTAGAGGGATTTTTCTTCTTCACATATCTATATAGTTCCTCATCTATATCTAAATATAGAGATATAAGAGATGTTTTGAGTTTGTGAAAAATGTCACAACTTCGGTACACAACTTAAAACTTCTATTTTAAGATGATTAGCAAAGCAAATGCCAAGTTCTAATCGTGTTATTACTCCTATGTTTTTAAAGCGAAAAACGCTTCATACACCTAAAAATTCAAAGCAACAGAATTGTCTATTTTGCATCTTCTTTTAGATCGTACAAGAATGCCAAATGTTACCGATATGTTTACATTTGGGCTTCATATATTTTATTAACTCATAAATCATCTGGGCTTTAAAGCTTAACCCATTGGTCAAGGCCCATAATGAAAGAAACCCTTTTATTACATTAACCCTAGCTGGCAAATCTTTATCGTTATATTTCGTTTTGTTTCTCCTGCAGTTTCAACTTTCAGTATTTTGTTTTCCTTCAAAATTTTGTTACATCTTTACAACCAGCTTTCGTTTTTCATAAATAATAATATAGCTTAGATTTAGATTCGATTTAATTGCAAATGATGATAACTAGACAGGGACTCTGCACTCCATTAAAATGGAGTTTGATGATTTGTCTTTGGGAACCTATCTGATGCTTTATTTACTGTTCTTTTCATTTTTCTTTTTTAAGTAAAATTGTTTTTGGTGTATATTTAAAAAATGTGCCAATGATGCATCCAATTATTGATGATATTTTAAGATGATTATATATCAACGAAAATGAATCATCGCAACTGAGGCTCTATGTTATATATCTTATCTTGTCTTATTAAAACTTGACTTTAAGTAAGTAATTATTTTAAATTTTAGAATCTGATGTAAAAATGAAGGGAATTGCAAATGCAGACATGGACATCTGCACTCTATTAGAGTATGATGATTTGTCTGTGGGAATTTCTCTGATGCTTTTAATGTCTACTTTTTACTATCACTGCTGTTAGCAATTGTATGTAAAACTTTTATGTAATTTGTTTTCTATATGATCTTGTGTTATCTCTGAAATCTGGTTGTTCTTTGTTGCTGTTTATAATTGAAAATTTACTGCTATTCTCTCAATTTTTACCCAAACGCTTCTTTCAGTTAGATTTAATTCCATTTCTCTCATCTTTCTATTCAGGTTTTGCTATTTTTTAAACTTTGCTAATTAATACTAGATCACCAGTTTAGTACTTCCAACGCAGATGTTCCTTACAATCTGTTTAAAGGACGGCACAAACCCAACTATCATGAATCTAAACAGAAATGGGCACCTATCTTTGTCTTCTTGTTAACATAGTACGGCTCCCACACATATCCATACATGCTTAACTTTTACTATGGACCTTTCGTGTTGCAATTGCCTTTCTCCAAATGTGGGATGACTGTAAATAAAAATATTACTTCCTTGATTTCCTTCTAATTCGAGAAGACAACTTAACTTTCATCATCTTTGTTCCTCTCCGATTTCTCTCATATAAAATTTGAAAACAAAATGTCAAAATCAATTTTCTGATAAAGAAATTCAAAATTGGACACTACGTGTTCGGTAAAGATATTCTCTTATATAGTTGTGTCAAACTACATTTCAAATGTGGCAATGAAACAGCTATCGAAAGACGTATAAGTAGTCAGGGGCGGAGCTATAATTTGTTTGCTGAGGGTGCAAGAATTTCTTTTTCTTTTTTTAGGGGGTAAAATATATAATATATTATTAATACCCTTAGAAAAAGTATACATAATTTGAAAAATTTTGTGGGGCCATTGCTCTTGCTATCCGCCTTTATAAGTAGCTACCTTTTCAAATTCCTCCAACAATGAAAATAAGTTGAGAAATAAGTACAATTTTACGAAATAGTTATTAAAGACGGGTAATATTTGACAAAAATGCAAAAATAAACTAGAAGTAACAAACATATTCAGTACAACTAATCAAACAATGTGCAAGCACCGATTGGTGATCATTCTATATATGCAAAGATTGGGGTGAGCAAAAATTGAATTAAAAATCGAAAAATTTAAATCGGAAAAACCGAACCAATTCAAATATCGAACGGTTTGATTTTCGAATTTCTAAAAATCGAACCATTCGGTTTGATTATGGTTTTCGGTCTAAAAATCGATAAAAAATCCGAACCGAACCGAACTTTTAAAATATAATATATGTATAAATACATATATACAAATATGTATATAACATTTATATGTATGTATGTATATTTAACTATTTAAAGTAAAATTTTGGACTCATTTATAATATATATAGAATATGTGTGGATAATATATACAAATATATGCATATAAAATGTATATTTATAAAAGTATTTGACAAATAAGCTTAATTGGAAAAATTGATAAACCGAATCGAAAAAACCGAAAAATTGAAAAAACCGAATGAAACCGAAATTGAAATTTCGGTTTGATTTTCAGTTTTAGTCAAAAATCGAACCGAACTAACCCATGCTCACCCCTATGCAAACACCAATTTTGAGGTTTGTTGTTTGTTTTTTTTTTCTTTTTGTATCTTGTGTTCAGCTGCTTCATGATGGCTGATCTCATTAAATTCTCTTAGGTGGATCACAATTCTCTAGTTATTACTCTAGATAACATTAAATCTAAGTAGTAGTAAACCGAATATGAATCTTTGTAGCTGATAGAACATACATCATGTAAGAAACAAACAATAATAATTTATAGTATTACTTTTTCACAAGTTATTATTTTCGATTTGAATGTGATGGTTCTAAATGTCCTACAAACTCTAATAAATTGACAGATCCAAGCATCGGGTATAAATAAAACTTATGCCTTGTGATGCTAAAAGTGGACGTAAATATTTGTCAGGTTGTCTGTAATATAGTATGGATCGTACATGGACGGTAGTTGAAGTCGGCGGCTCTCTTAGGGTTCTTTTATTGGAGATCCTTGGGAAAGAAGATAAAGTTGGCCCTTATAAACAGTAATTGATTGGTTAAGGGTTAAATAGTTTACTGGTTACATTTTAATAGAGATTTTTGTGAGTTTAATACATTTAATAGAGATGAAAAAAAAAATACATACAATAGTTTTTTTTTGATAAAGTTGAATGTATTTTCAGACACTAAACCATTAAAAATATAGTGTGTTATCATTCCAATCTTAGGATGTTTGATACATGGATACCTGATGTTGAAAATTACATGTATAATTATATGTGCTTGTCTGTGAATTCAAATCGTCAAGGCTAATCCAGTTGGTTTCGTCTCATTGTGGTAGTTTTATATGTAGGATCTTTTTTGTAAGAAGTTTACGATGGCTGGGGCAAATGTGTAAAGAGTAGGAGTTGGGATGCTAAAGCTTGCATAGAGAAAAGTTGGATGGCTGAAGCTGAAAATTGGAACTTAAGGGTGAAGAATGAAACTTTTACAAATACATCATATTTTCCTTACTTATAAAGAATATATAGCAAAAATATATATCCAGTACAAAATACGCGGCTTTTAGTTTGTATTCTTCTTTATCCCAATAATTAGGGTTTATGTTAGTACGTCGGGATTAATCAAGATATTGTGGTTAATCGTTTCAGTCCCATGTTGAAATTTGTACAGTAACTTTCGTCTCGAATTCAATTCATCGTCTTTTCTGCTTAGACCGGTCACGATAAGGAAGAAAGAAAGTCTCCAAGCTCCACCTGACTTAGAGTTTTCTTTTTCTCTAAGAGCCTTCGAGGCTGGAATATAAATAGTGCTAATCTAATCACATCAATTTCCGGCTTTATACCCGGCGTAAAGGTGATTAGATTGACTTAGAGATGACTATAATGAGGAGACTTGGTTGAACTCTGAAAAGATTTTAAGGAAGTCATTTCATACAAAAAACAATTTCGTCTCGTAATAATAATTTTAGTTCTGTGTTCATTACATATCATTTGGTGTAATCCTAATTGATACGAATCTGATTGGTTTCTATAATTTTCACAGTAACATGTATATTCAATCTCAGTGGACCCAAACCAAACATGTATTTTTATGGCCAGTAAGAACATACACCAGGATTCATTTGCAGAAAAATAAAAAAATAAAAACGAAAATTAATAACAATAAAATCTTATAAGTACGTGGCACTATTTAATAGTTGGATTGACTAATTTCAGACCCCAGCCTACGTCCTCACAACGTCGAACATGAGGGACTACAGCACCACTATCAGTCCAGGTTCTCGTTTTGCAATCCAAATCCATAGGAAAATGGAAACAGGGCTCATTCGACGTAGCACGGATGCACGCTGGATTCCGGTACGTTCCATTCTTGGGGTGGTACAAGATCCACGGGTTCAGCCCACCAAGACTCTGAGCCACGTAGCCGAAAGTTGAAAATGAGCTCGTAATTAACTTATCAGTCAAACTCAGTAAGTACATTTCCGCCAATGCTTTCCTTTCATGCATCTTATTTACGGTTTGTTGGTATTCTTCGTGGCTCGGTTGAAATACTTGAATAACTTCACCAGTCAATGTTGCATGTTCCCAATACATGTCTCGTATTTTGTCTGAATAACCCGAGCTCAGAGAAGTTAAAAGAACGGCTTTTGACTTTTGATTTCCAGGTGAAGTGATAAACGATCCATTCGCGTTGATTTTTGGAAGCAGGTTATTATTTAAAGAGCACGTAAGTACTAAATCTAGAACATACTTAAAGTGGCCAAGCCAGGGTTCGAAAACTCTGATCTGGATTCCAATCCTTTCATCTGCTTGTGCTAAATAAGAATTATAGAACCTCGTTATAAGTCCCCAAACGGGATTCGTGGGTAAGAGTATATACCTGCCTATAAAGTGAAAAACTGTTTCTTTTTCGGGAAAAAGGGAATTTAGTTCTTGTTTGTACGTCGCCATCAAGAAAAGAGATGGGGCGCAATAAAAATTAGATTTCATGATTACCCACGAAACGTTTTGAATAAAGCTATGTTGTTGATCACAAAAGAAGAGCTTATCATGCTCATTATAATCATGAATTAGATGAAGATAAACAAACGGTGATGATGATGAGGTTTTTATCATCTTCAACATATTACCAAAACATTCAGGGGATTTCTGATCAAAGGTCTGGAGTCGACCAAGTAGTGGGAAGTCGAGAGGAAGTAACCATGAAGATTCTGGAAACGGTTCACAGAAGAGATCATCCAAGTTATCTCCACGGTCGACAAGTAGAACACGATCTGTTAATAAAGCGTACAGAAAGGTGGACACCAAACTCAAAATTCGGTTCCCGAGCCCACTGAATGGTACCCAGACAAGATATCTACAATCTGAGCCTTCTTTGGTCCTCTTACCAAACCTTAGTTTTGCTACAGTTCGGTTGTAGGACTCTGTGTAGGGTCCACAACGTTTGTGAAGAGCTTCGTATCTTCTTAGCTTAGAAAGAAGGTAAGAAGAAGGTTTGTATGGTGATTCTTTGCGGTATGCTGCTACTTGTTGCCTACTGAGGCAAGAATCATCGTCAAACTGACTAGAAAACAAGCCATAATTAAGTAGCTTGTCATCATGCTCAATACGTGAAGAATGTAGCTTCTTTTTGTGCTTTATAACTGATGCCAACGAATCGTCTTCATGACCTAACTCTAGTACACGAAAAAGGTGTAAACAAGAAGATGCATTGTATAGTCGAGTATGCTGTTAAGATGCATAAGTATTTACTATATGCTCCTGTAATTAATCTTTAAGTGTGTACGGAAATATACATTAATGATTCAGTACCAACCCTAACTTACCAAACTAACGTAATTTATGGCATAATAACCAAAATGACATTTGTTTTAGCTATCGATACTAAGTATCCATCAATCAAAAGGTTGTAACTTCAAGTCTCAGTACCATATATGTGGTTTGGGTTATACGTGAGAACTTTTTTATAACATAGTTCACATACATGCAAACATCAAAAATTATATTTAAATATTTCTTATGTTCATGCATAGGAGAAACTTAACAAAAGATCAAAACCACAAAAGACGTTGTAGATTATACGTTTGATGAAATATAAAAATGCCAATGAGTCAAATGTTCATATGCACGTGAAAGAAATTGTATAAATTTAAACTAAAAAGGTAATTCTCTGTTTTTCAAACCTTTTTGTTTTTCTTTTTTCTTTTTCTTTAATCTTAATCTACACAAACATTCACATGTGCCCGAACTTAGTTACATGTGAAGATCATGTATTTTAAAAGCTCTTGTAATTCTTGACCTTTTTATGGTTCTAGTTTGAATCTTTCACGATATGTGTACTTTTTGTATATATATACCTCTGTGAGGGGCCACGTCAAGAACCTGAGCATCGGCACCTGACCAAACGGTGAGAGACACTGAAAACAAAATAGAAACGCCCAAAACAGAAACAATAAAAGCACCCATTAGTGTCAAATGATTCAACCCGAATTTGGGATGTTGATCATGTGATACACCGTGGTTCTCATCTGAAATGTTGGGTTGATCACTTGAATAATTCTTGTGGAATCTTCTCATATCTACCATAGACAGAACGACGTGAAATGATGTCAAAATTGTTTACTGATTCAATTATCATCGGGCATTGTTTTTGTATCGCAAATAGTTGAACTTATTTTGATGATTCAGTTGGTGTTTCGTGAACTTATTAATTATGGGTTGATGATGCATTGTTTAAATAGGTAGCACGTTGTATATCCTGATCATAAATTTGATCGTTTGATTCATGTTAGATTATATTTTAATCTAGCCCGAAAGCGAAATGTTTATTCAAGAAATAAAGGAGCCAAAATTAAGTCAAAAATTAATTAAAAAGTTTAGGTACTACACTAATAAACTAATTTCTTATAGGTTTTGTACAATTCTAAATTCTAATTAATGAGTATTTGGTCCACTAGAGATGATTCCGTCTCAAGTTAAAACTGATTGGTATTAGTTTAGGGAGTACAGTAATAAACTAATATCTATGAAAACTCAAGAAAAAGAGGGGCCCAAAATTAAGTCTAAAATTGATTAACATTGCTTAGTAGCACAGTAATTAACTAAATTCTTAATTGTTTTGTACACTTCTAATTCATTGGAGATGGGTTCGTCCCGAGTTGAAATTGACTATAGTAAGTCTAATTAATATCTGAGAATATACATTTATTACTTCTACTATAAAGAAAAATATTGGTTCAAATCAACGCTTATTCAATTATCTTTTGTCATTTATTATTTTGATTATACTTTTAAGTTAATTATATTACGAGGTTCTTATGACCTATGTTAGTAAAGACTCTATAGACAATCACGATCACCCGAGACCATATCTTCCTAGCTAGGGCAGATGGTTCTGGGAGATCTAAGAGAAATAATAGACTAGCACTTGCTTATAGGATTAACGTTGATAGAATTAAAGTTGGTAGTTAGAATGTAGGAACAGTAAATGGAAAACATTTAGATTTGTTCCACTCATTGATTAGGAGAAAGGGCGACATCATATGCTTTCAAGAAATCAAGTGGAAGGGAGCTCGTACCAAAGAGAGAAATAGGTAAAAACTATAGGACTAAGATCACGAACGATGCGAAATGGTGTAGGAATCATTATGGTGGAACGACTCAAAGATAATGTAGTGCAGGTGAACAGGCTTAAGAGATAGGATCATGACAATTAGGTTGGTAATCGAGGAGGATACTTTTACAGTTGTTAGCGCGTACGCCCACAAGCGGGTCTTAAAGAGGCAGAAAAGAAGAGCTTTTGGGACCCACTGGATGAGCTCGTTAAGGAATGGTCAGTGGATAACGGCTGATAAAAAGAGGAGACTTAAACGGACTCATAAGAGCAAATGTACATGGTTATTCGAGAGTTCATGGAGGCTTTAGGTATGGAGTTAAGAAAGAAGGACACACGCTTTTAGAGTTTGCCACAACACGCGATTTGGCTGTAATTAACTCACTTTTCAAAAAGATAGATGCTCACCTAATTACTTTCCAAAATGAAGGTCACAACACACAGGTTGACTATCTCATTGTGCACAAAAGCGACCTTAAGAGATGTCAAGAATGCAAGGTCCTCCCAGGTGAAACATTCTCATCTCAACACCGAATTTTAGTAATGGATACATTTATAAGGAAACGAACACCACACAAGTGATTTGATGGTAAAACGAGAATCTAGGGAAAAAAAACCTAAATGGAGAAGCGGCGCTAACTTTTAGAGCGATAGTGATCGAGAGAATTACGGCATAGGTGGAAGACATACCTAATAATGACTTAGATCGGATGTGGAACAGTCTCCTACACACCATCAGAGAGGCAGCTAAGGAATCCTTGGGTGTGACTGTTGGGTCAGCAAGAGTACATAGAGTCCGTAGAGAATCCTGATGGCTTAGTGATGAGGTTCAAGCCAAAGTCACATTAAAACCGACTCGATGTAGGGAACTTACTTTGATACGGAATGGGACAGATGCAGAAAGAACTAGAGCAAAAGAGAGGTATAGGGAAGCAAAAAAAGGTAGTAGATAAAACACAAGAAAAGGCGTATAAGGACTTGTATAGGATATTAGAAAGAGAGACAACACGATATTTACAAGATAGCTAAAGCTAGGGAGAGAAGAAGAAGATATCTAATAAGTATCATATTTATTAAAGATGAGCAAAGAATAAGCATAGTGAAAATGAGATTAGGAAAAGATGGGGAGAGTATTTCGCCAATTTTTTTTAATCGGAGTGGGTTTGGGCAAAACGAATGCAACGACACGATAGTCATCTAAGAGGAAGTTAGGTCAACACTATGGAAGATGGGAAGAAACAAAGCAGTAGGATTGAACTAAATCCCTATAGAGGCTTGGCGGTGCTTAGGAAATCAGGGGGTGAGATGGACGACAAATCTTTTCAACAAAACTTATAGAAGCGCTAAAATGCCAAATGACTTGAGATTAAATGAGATTATCCCCATTTACAAGAAGAAGATAGATGCGCAAACTTGCAGCAACTATAGAGGAATAAAATTACTTAGTCATACCATTAAGTTAGGAGAGAGTGATCGAGATAAGACTTCGACGTGCGACTATTGTGTCAGAGAACCAATTCGATTTTATGCATGACGCTCCTCAACGGAGGCAATACATCTTATGAGAAGTCTTATGGAGAAGTATAGAGAAAGCCAACGAAACTTGCACATGGAATTTCTAGATCTTGATAAGGCTTATTATAGTTATCCATGCGAGTTGATTTGGAGGACCTTAAATGATAAAAGAGTCCCAGAGAGATACATAAGAGCTATTAAGAGTGAAGAGGCAAAACTTGTGTGCGGACTTCAGTGGGAAACACAATGTATTTCCCAGTTGAAATAAGTTTCACCAAGGATCAACCCTTAGCTCATATCTTTTTGCAATAATATTGGACGAGCTGTTACAAGAGAGCACTCCATGGTTTTTGATATATGTTGACGACATTGTATTGATTTCATAAATGAGTAAGGGGTTAAATAACAAGTTGGAGCAGTAAAGGGTGACTTTTGAAAACAAGGGCTTATGGATCATTCGAGAGAAAACATAATACCTATTATGTGACTTCAATAGGAATGAAGATGATCGGAACAAAAAAGTAGAAATTAGTATTTAGGACCAGCTTTTACACCCTAAGGAGTCTTTGAGATACCCTAGCTCAGTGCTACACAAATCTCGGAAGATAGACGACGACGTTATCCACCTTATACAAGCAGGTTGGTTGAAGTAGCAGGCATCTACACGAGTCTTCTACGGCAAGAAAGTCCCTTCAAAACTAAAAGGAATATCTATAAGGTGAAAATTAGACTAACTATACTATACATGTTAGAGTGTTGGCCGATGACAAAAGCTTAAGCTGATAGAATGGAAGTGGCGAAAATGAGGAACTAAGGTGGATAAGTGGTAAAACAATATTAGACATGTTACCAAATGGAGCTTTTAGGGCGGATCTAAAAGTCGCAACTATCACTAACAAGTTGAGAGAATGAAGACTAAGATGGTTTGAACATGTGAGAAGGAGATCACAGACAACACCAGTTAGGAGAGTGGAAATCCTCATTGTTGACCGAGTGAGAAAAAGGGGTAGACGAAAATATAGGTGGGGGGAAAGATTAAAGTTAGACATGATGGAGCTACTCATGTTGGAGGACATAACCCCTGATAGGAATATGTGGAGGAGTAGAATTAAGATAGATGGATTCAGGATTTAGGCGATTTTCTTTTTTAAGATTAAGCAAGGTAGTTAATTCTAGGTTATTTAGGTGACCTAGTGTCTACACTTTTACATTTTTATCCTCACCTTTGTTAGTATAGATATTCAAACACACACATAGTTTCATCACTATATAATCTTATATATTATTATATGCTTTTATTTCGTATAGACTACTATTATTTGATTTATATATTTCATCTTCTATATATATTTATATATATGCATATATTATATTTACCTATAAACATTTACACTTATTTACGGGAGGTCTTTCTGAATCTCTCTACCATAGGATAGAGGTATGGTTGTCTACATCTTACCTACTATATACCTTACTTTTTAGTGAGATTGGGTAATGTTGTTATTATAGAAATACCTATTCAATAAATGTTGAAATAAGAAATATGATACATAACAAAGCCAACATAAACACATAATTTCATATGTAAGAAAATTTTAAATTCATTAAATATAGCTTAAAAATGAACCACATGATACACATTATCAGAACTCTTATAGATATATTTTTGCAGTTAATGAGTGTTACATAGTTATAAGGGTTAATGATGGTTTAATCACCGAACGTTCAACTCATGTCATTTTAACCCTTCAATCTTTATTTCATGTTTTAATCGTTAACTTTAGATAACCGGTTAAAAAAATCATTATGATTTGCTATTACAGGTTAAAACTTTTCAAAAAATTTCAAAAATCAATTATATCCCTAAAATTTCATCCAAGTAATGGTTTTACCCTCAAAGTTTTTGTATATATTTTAAACCAAGTTATTGTAATTTTTTTGCATAGCATATTTATTATTAATACTTACTATATTGCATATTAAAAGAATTTTAAATAAAACATTTTATATAAAATAACAACATATCTTCATTATAAATTACTTTTTAGAAAAATAGAATTTTCAAACATGAAAACATTACAAAAATGTATTTTGTCTAAATAAAAGATTATAAAAATAATTTCGGTGACATACTAGACTTAATTTATAAGTATTTATTTTATATATACTTAAATATTCAAAATGATTTATGATGTAATACTATATATACAATATTATTATTTATAATGAAATTTATATTTATTTTTTGATTAAGATGTGCAAACAATACAATTATTTTGTAAAAATATTATCCTTTGTTAGCTTAGAAACCGAATATTTAGAGAAAGTTTGAGGATTAAATCATAATTGATTTAGGCTATAACGGATTCGAGTCATAATAGATTTGGATCGAAACGGGCCATTTCAAAATTCAGCCAAAAATGCTTGAATTAAAAAGAAAAAGAATCTATAAAAAGAAGTAATACATTTTTTTATACTTGCTCATATAGTACAAACTGCAAAAACACATAATTTAGGACAACATGTCCAAACAGACCTGAACGAAAAAAAATGTAGCAAATATATAAGAAAAATGACACGTATATATTTATTTATATATAATATTATATATCACATTGTTATTGTTATTATTATAATATTTCCATAACAAGCTAGAATGGTAGATCATCAAATAGATATTGTGTCAATCAAAATATTTGTACGGTTAACGAAAAAAAGGAAAACAAATATCATTAATATTGAAATAAACTGAATCAAAATAAAACGTTAATATAAAATCAGTATGAGAAACGAAAAATTCAAATATGAAAGTAGCAAAACGGTTTTATTAAACAACGAGTCCACATCTCCATCTATTATTCCATTATCAATCAAGTTATGTATTTAGGAGATGAATGACTTCCTTTGCCCATCGGACCCGTGAGAGGTTTACAGTTCGCCCATTTGTATTATACAATGATGTTGATGACTTATTTGACATCTTTAACAAATTACCAAAACATTCAGGGGATTTCTGATTCAATCTCCTGATTTGATCAAATATTGGGAAGTCAAGAGGAAGAAACCAGGAAGATTCCGGAAAATGGTTCACAAAAGAGATCATCCAAGTCAACTCCATGACCAACAAGTAGAAAAAGATCTGTTAATAGAGCGAACAGAAGAGTGGACAGCAAACTCATAATTCGGTTCCCGAGCCCACTGAACGATACCAAGACCAGATAGTTACAGTCGAAGCCTTCTTCGGTCATCTCACCAGACCTTAGTTTTGCTACGGTTCGGTTGTAGGACTCTGTGTAGGGTCCACAGCGTTTGTGAAGAGCTTCATATCTTCTTAACTTAGAAATAAGATAAGAAGAAGGTTTGTATGGCAATACTTTACGATGTGATGCTATCTGTTGTCTACTGAGGCAAGAATCTTCATCAAACTAACTAGAAAGGAGGCCGCCATTAAGTAGCTTTATGTCATCATGCTCAATACCTGAAGAATGTAGCCTCTTTTGTGCTTCATAAATGATGCCAACGAATCATCTTCTTGACCTAAATCTAGTTTACAGATAAAAAAGTATTGTAAATAAGAATATTAACCAAAAAAAATTGACTGTAAAGTTACACTGCACAAAGATTTCGACAACCAACTATACGTTATACATTTTGAGAGAGCATTTGATCAAAGGCTTGAAATACATCAGTAATTTGACCTTGACTATTTTACCAAATTAACCACTAATTTGTGACACAACATATGTTTAGGAAAAAACCACCCTTAATGTTTTATAACGATACTCTATTCCATAAATTTACATGATCTTAATTGTGATACATGACATACTGATACCGTTCAATATGGTCATGTTAAAATTACTAATAATCATTGAATATGGAGCCTGATCTAATAGTTGCAGCAGTCGGTCAACTCTACACTTAAACTGTGTGTGTGATTATCAAACCTAACACTAACATTAAAGTCACAAAAAACCTATTTTGCTACATGCAAACTGAATCATTAGTACACCGTGAACCTAACAATCTCTAATAGTTCATGGTCAAAGTCAAACATTAGATCCTCTAAACTATACTAATTTTACACTAATAAGCTCTAATTACTATACTCGCTTGTACTTAACTTTTCACAATTGTATACTTTCAAACTTATAAACCCAAAAAAGAGAAAACATAATGTATATATAAATAGATATATGTATGTATGAACATATACCTCTAGGTGAGGACACATCAAGAACCCTAGCATCAGCAACATCAGTCCAAATGCTGCTATTTACTGCAAAATCTTTAAAAATTACAAAAATTGAGAACAAAACAGAAACACCCATCAAACAAACAACAAAAACCCCCAATTGGATTCACCCCTAATAGCACGTTGTACATATTGATCAGAGAACTCAGAGGGCTGTCGGTGAGATGTTTGATTGCCCAAAAGCAAAATGTTTATTCAAGAAACTAATATCTTAAAGGGGCGCAACATCAGGGTGAGATGTTTGATTCCCCATCATATCTCCTTGTACCAATTTTTAGGCATACGAACAACCGAACCCAAAACCTCAACTTGCAATTTCCTGAGTAAGCCACATATCTCTAACTTCAATACTCAAAAGAGCTCACCTTTGTTTCTGTTTCTGTTTTTGTCTTGCAATCTCTTTCTCCAAGAACTCTAGAGTTGTATCCGTAACATGATTTGGAGCACAACCAGCATCCACCATCATCTTCAGGAACCGATGACCTTCCTTCAATCTACCCGCTTTGCTATTAACTTCAATAAGCGTATTATAGGTCACGACATCAGGGTTTATTCCACTCTTCTTCATCTGCTCAAAAACCTTATTTACCTCCTCAAATCTTCCACCCTTCCCCAATACATTAATCAGAGTATTAAACATCACTAGATCAAGAAACCCACCCTCCATGAGTTTCCTCAAAACAGCGCCAGCTAGATCCGCCCGACCCATCTTGCCCAATGCTTGAAATATCACATTGTAAGTAGCCACGTCAGCTGTACCAACCTTCTCTCCCATTTCAGAAAGAACTCCATAAGCCTCATTCAAATACCCCTTCTTCACCAACGAACTCATTAACGAATTATAAGTGTAATTCACAGGATCAACACCCAAATCAGTAAAAATCTCGAATAGTTTGCAGGCTAAGCTTAACTTTCCTTTGGTTAGATATACAGACAAATAGGTATTCATCATATCAATATCAAACGTATCCACACCGTTTTCTTGAACTCGTTTCCCCCTAAATGAATGCAGTAGCTGACTTTGTGATCTTGATTCTTTAGCCAAGTGATCCATGTAAGGCGAAGATGACCATGGGTCAACTATTTCTTGACTCTTAGAACTCGATTCAGGTGAAGTAATTAAACTCATGATATCTTCAAAATCACCCATTGCAGGAAACATAGGAGTGAAATCTTTTTCTCTATTCTGTGGCTTTCTCATTAACGCTTCCATATTAGCTTTCCATTCAAGAACCGTCAGCATCAAATTACTATTTTTGATACGTCTCAAAAGTCTATCCGTCAAATCTCTTTGGCTTTCTTTGTTAATAGCTACCAAAAGATGAGTTATTGTAACTAAATCAACAACAAAACCTCTACCTTCCATTTCTTCCACCAATTGCAAAGCCTCCTCAATCATTCCCTCTTTACATATATGAAACACAACAATCGAATAAGTAATCCCATCCACAAACTGACCTTTCTTCTTTAACTCCTTAAACAACTCATACGCAGCTTGACCTCTTCTATTCCTAAACAACCCATCAATCAATATATTGTACGTACAACAAGAAGCCCTCACACCATCATCAACCATTTTCTCAAACAATTCACACACTTCCATAACTTTACGTGATTTCAAAAAACCATCCATCACCGAATTATACACAATAGTATCTGGACGAAAACCATTATGTTGCATTTCACTAAATATTTTAACAGCGTCATGCATTCTGTAACATTTACAACATCCTTGTATAATTATCCGATACGTGAAACCATCAGGCTCGTGGCCTGAACTTTTCAACTCCTCCCACACTATAAGCGCATCGTTCACTTTCCCACTAGAACAAAGACCTTGAATCAAACTATTATAGGTACACAAATCAGGACTAATTGTGCTCATTTCTTTCATCTCCTTAAAAAGAATCAATGCAGTTTCCATCTCTCCCCAATTACCAAACCCATGAATACATACATTATACCCCCACACATCCACCGGAAAACGCTTCTTTTCCCTTAACTTATCAAAAACATTTCTAAATTCCGCTCGCATACCCTTTTTCCGTAATGCCAGAAGTAACTCATTACAAACGCCAACATCAACAAAACTATCTTTTTCATCAGTACTCGAACCCAGCAATTTAAAAAATGTAAACAATGACATACTTAAACGATCGCTACGAAGAAGTGCGACAACAATGGAATTATAAACATCAACATTTAATCTATCTAATATATCCTCGACATGATCCAATAATTCTAAAGCAGAATCAAAATGACCAAACTTTATAAAAGAATCAACTACAAATCGAAAAGTTGATGAATAAAGAGTCACCCCTTCTTGATTCATGTTAACAAGAATCTCAAAAATATCATTTTTATAAATTATAGGGTTTGTACATAAGGTTTTAAGCATCTGCCCATAAGTGCACGCCGAGTGTTTGTATAAATGTCTAAGAGAACACCACTTAAAAAAATCAATTTTTTTCGATACATCGAGTGAGTCTCGTTTAAGAATCTCAATAATAAGTGATTCAGATAATGAAATTGAACTTGATTCATGATTAAGGTTACGAGTACCTCCCGGTTCGGAGAGTGATTTGGCTATAGATGCTATTACAAGGAAAGAGCCCAGTTTTGGGTTTGAAGAATTGGGTTGGGCGATTGTGGTTTTGGTTCGAATTTGTAGAAATTGGATTAGGGTTTTGTCCAGTGATGTTGTTGCTGTTCGTCTTCCATGGATCATTGCAGCTAATAGCTATCGATCTACAGTTTTAGGACACAAAAATACTATCGTATACATGGTTAACGAAACAACATAGATGCAGGCATGAAGATAATAACAAATCGGCTTATTAGCTAAGCTGGTTAGATCGTCGTGCTAGTAACCCAGAGGTTTAAGGTTTGAGACCTGCATGTGCCATAAATTTTATAACAATTTGTGTAAACAAGAAATCCTTTTTTGTTTTTCAAATCTTCGAGCTCACCCATGTTCTATAATAATTTTCATATACATCTAATTTTCAAAACCTTTAGGTAATTTATTTTATACTTAAGAAACAAAGTGTTCTTGGGTGTAAAGTTTTTATGATTTGACAAGTACATATAAAATTATCCCTCTTAAAAAGATTATTCAATAATAAATGAACAAGGTACGTCAGCAACAAGTAAAAGCAAGATTATTAGATACTTCAAAAAAGTCCGACCGAACCACACTTGCAAAGTTTCTCTGCATGTGGCTCGTCCGTAATAATTTCTTTGGTTTTGTATGAAATAGCGAACCAATCACTAAGTGAGGATGGTTACTTCAGCATGAGCGAACCTTTTTGAAAGTGATTAGATATGAGTGCCCCTCTCCCAGTTTGGATCCAGTAAGATTCTATTAATCATGTCCCGTTGATCCTTACTTTTAGTTCAAAAGGACATAATATTAGGTGGTAATAACTCCACGTAACATTTAACCACAAAATAATACGTAGTGACAAATAGTATGACTCCAAGTCTCCAAGGTATCTTGATAACTTCCAAAGCTTCATATAACTGAAAAGGAACCAAAATTATATTGTATGAACTTTAAGGTCAAATCTACAAATTTCAGAAACTTTATGTATATTTGAAATCGGAACAGAACTTGTCAACTTGAATAAACGAAAGCTTAGTGGGTGTTTTCATTAATCTTTAAACATTAAAAAGAGTCCAGCAGGCCTGGTCTGTTCCAACCAGCCCATACCAGAAGCCTAATTTGTGGCCCCAAGCGCCGGAGACAAACAGCATCTGATTGGTTCCTTGGCTTAGATCATACCGTAGATACTCGGTGAGAACATAATACATATTACAACGAAGTAAAAGTCCAATTGAATTAACTTATGGATTAACACGTTCCTTACAATGAAGCTGAGGTTTGTATGTCCTATATCCTAAACTCGCAATAAATCAATTATTATATTTTGTTAGGTGTGAAATCAAGAAAATGTTAAAACCAGACCACCTTGATATTTTCAAAGTAAACTGGTTAAATTTTTGTGAGTCAAAGTGGTTGAAACTATGCATAAAACCTTCTGAATGGACTTCATTATTTAAAAGTTTAGACTATCATATAAAAAATCATTTGTAATATATTTAAAAACTTATATTTTAAAGAAAATAAAATGTTAAATCTTCAAGTCTCATTACACTAACACAATTAATGAAATCCGACCCTTTAGTCTTTACACATGAAAGGAATATGTCTTTCTATAGACGGCAAATTTACGATATATCTCACATATTATATACAATTAATAGTCACATATCGTCGACACATCATTTCAATGAAATTTGAACTTAAGACCCCTTTCATCGATAAGTTACGTCTTTTTATTTTAATTTATGACTTTTGGATGACAAAGTACGTTTTGACCTTTAAATCCACTGGTATATACGTTAAATTAGAATTATATTATATACACTGTTGTGTGAAGATAGAAGTATGAGACGTACATATGTTCGTTGGTCAAGGGTTACTGTCCACATAGCACCTGACCTCACCTCAAGTTGATACTATTGTTAAATATTATGATATTTGTCCTTCAATATTTAAAACGGTTTTAGTTGTAGTTAAATATAATAAACTTACACATCCAAATTGCATCATAATTTGAAATACGTATAAATAATGTTTAGCTTTTTCTAGCTTAAATAAATCTTCGTGATTCTTTTATTTTATTTTTTGTTAAAAAATATCCATTTTACCCTTACATTTAATGCAATATCGAAAAATTATTCATGTGAAACTAATTTTAATTACAAGTTAGAATAATCTCTTTATGTGATAACAAATATAATAACGTGAACAATTACCTAACGGAATGAAGAAAGTAATTATTTTATAATTAGATAAACAAGATGATCGAAATAGCACTCTTCTATACTTTTTCATTAATCATATACGTTTCTTTTCTTATGAGTGTTAATTTGTGTCAAAGAACCTAAGATCGAATCATGACCCTTAACCATATATAAGCAATTGTGACATGTATTAACCATGTTTAACAAATTCGATACTTGATGCCTAGCTATAATTAACAACATACCCGGGTTCAAGTCATTGGTACCTACATATATTGTCTGACTCATTTTTCACGATCAAATTTAATTTATATACCATTATAAATCATTTATACCGTTCTCTTTACTTCTTTAAGGTTTAAAAATTACAATTATATCTTTTTATTTACTATATATAAATATAAAAATAATAAACATTTATTAAATATCATTAAACATTTATAATATTGACTTTCCTTATTATTAAACCATTCGAATTTTAAAAAAAAGTTCTAATTTTGTTAAAAACAATAAATGCATTCAAGATAACATAAAATGTTTATATTGTATATATATACATATAAAATTTACAACTATTGAGAAATTAACGTAGTCTTTAAAAGATATTGAATGAAGATGAACGATTCATAGTAAAACATCACTGCTGTTGGCTATTGATGACAATCAATATTATTATGACCATCACCTACAACTAGCAATAGATCTCTACCATCCATATTATTGTTAGTTATTACACTCGACCATCACTATCTTCTTTTCATGAATGACCGTCGGATAATGTAGATTAGTAACTAGTATGTAATAAATGATGAGCTTATCATAAACTTAATTAATTAAATATGAAATATCATATAATACCGTTACAAAGGGACTTATTAGCCCAAATATTCAATTCATTTGATTTATCCATTTGATTCGATATTAGTTATCTAATCGAACACCATGATTTGATTTGCATACTAATTTTGTCTTCGACCTTTGCTACATTATTTTGCATTGTTGAGTGTTCGATTGTATTATGAAAAAAATTATATTTTCGTTAAGTTGTTTACAGAACACGTTTGCCACGTCATTTGTTAATCATTTTATATTCGCATCCTTAACTTACGGGTTGCAGACCAGTAAGGGTTTGACATGTAAAGCATGTCACTTTTCATGCTACATGTTTTTGGTGGAAAGGAACCACAACCAAAGGCTTGGGACATACCTAAAGGACATGAAGTAGTGATATTGTTTTTACACTATTTTAACAAGAATATTAGTGTAAAAAAAGTTGGAGTGAAGCACACTATTTTCATAGCATTCTTGACATTTTTGTTTTTACTTTTTTTTTTTTAAAAATTTAATTAATTTAATAAAATGAAACAGATAATAGAAAAGGTTAAATAAAATAAATAAATTTATTAAAACAAAAAGTACATATTGTAAGTCCTAAAAAAACATAATTGAAAGACAATAATCTAAAAGTACGTTAAACTAATTAAAAGTTCTAGATAATCAAGCATCTCCCGATCCCGAGCCGAAGCTTCACCCCATACTCTCACGAATCTTCTCCTTTTCCATTTCCAGTATGAATTTGTCATGTTCCGACAAATGGTACGTCAGTATAGACAAAATCCTATGCTCGGCTTCAAGGTCCTTCGTCCAGTAGTAACTTTGTTTATCACTCCAGATGGGTTGAAAGTTTGATGTGAGCGACTCATCGAACTAAGCGCCAGATGAAGTGGCGGAAACGAAGGACCTTTTTTGGGATTTTGATTCCTTGATTTTCCCTGTGGATGTTCAAATGGATCATCACCAAATAGAGCGGCATTTGGGTTTTCGTCGTCTTGTTCATTACCCTCCGGTTCTTCGTTCAAATCCAAGTCGTCCAAGTTCACCATTCCGCCCCATTTTATAACGTTCCGCCTTCCGACGACAACGAGATTATGATTTAACCACTTTTTGCGGTCCTTCAAAAAGTTCAACGCTTAAAATGTATGAATAGTTTTTCGACATCCAACCTATATTGAGCCTTTGCCCGCAACCCAAATTATCGACATCTTCCCCACTTCTTGGTTTTCCTTGAAGTCGCTTCCTAATGCCTCCCCACTTTTGGCATGCATCATTAAGTATCTTCCACTTCCAAGACAACATTTCCTTGTTATGTTGGAATGGCGGGTTGCGGCTATTGTACTCATACAAGATACCAAATGGTGCAGTTGGGAATGGCCTTTTTCTTTTAGGTTGTGATGATCTCACCGCAAGTTGTTTTCCTTGCATTTTTTATCCACTTTTCCGAGATGAGGTTGGTGTCGGTACCTCGTCTCCTTGTGATTACATGTCGACTTTTTGGGTGCTTTGAGATTGTCGCCACTTAGGAAATCGTTATATTGCTTAGGTGGTATGTTAGAAATTTGTTGTGTTTGATGGTATTGTGGTTGAAAGTCTGATGTTTGAGGGTATTGTGTTGGAGGGACTTGGGTTTGAGACATTTGGTAAGGATGACCAAAACCGAGCATATGTGCGTTTGAGGAGGTTATTGTTGACTGGTTTGAAGATGATGATACGTTTTGGAACGGGTCCCATTGAGAGTGTAGTTGGTATGGAGTGTTTAGGTTGTTCGACATTGTGAATTATGGTGACTAATAAAAGTTTTTGAAGTGTTTGAAGATGAGAATGAGTATTTTGATGCGTTGTAAATTGTGTTGAAGTGTGGTATTTATAGATATGAAAAAGTGGTTTAAAAAATAGAAAAATGAAAAGGACGGCTAGAAAATGGACAGATTTTTTTATTTTTTTATTAGAGCCATTGGAAACGAAATAAAAAGAAATTACGAAGCGTAGCGGGCCAGGCTAGACGTAGTTTGGGAAGACTGCTTGGAACGTCGTCAGAAATGCTGCAACAGTGTGAGGAAATGTTGTCTAACAGAGTTGCGGAGCCGAAATTTTACTGAAAACAATATCACTCCGTATGCTCTTTAACTATTTGTATATTATTGTTGATTTTGGTCCTTCAATTAGAGACCACAAAATTCACATATAAAATATTAAGAGTACATTTAGTTAAAAAGATTCTTATGTTTAAGGGACTTTTTAAATATATATATATATATACATATATATCTATATATAACGTATTGAATATCTAGTTGTTTTAAAAACTATTATAAGAAGTTAGAAATTAATATTCATTTTTATAATTAAAAATGTAAAAAACAATATTTGGTAGAGGGTTTTCTTTACCTTCCTATTCTGAAAAATGAAAATGTACTAAATTTGAATTAGTTATAATTCTTTCCAACCTCTAGAGAAATAGAAATAAAAGGAAAAAAAATCTGACTAAATGCACATTTGATTTCTTTATGATTCTTACTAAGTTTATACGTAATATTATCTTTTATAAGTTGTCATATCATAAATTCATGATTGATGAATTTTGATTTTCACGGTCAAGCAGTTTAATCATTATAACAGTATTTCGGAGATACAATTTGTAAAATATAATGTAAAACTTTTCTAGCCGTAATATGAAAGACTTGCAATATATAGTTATTAAATTTTTACAAGTCAGGAGTTAAGTAAAAAATTTTAAAAACGAGGTGACTTAGATATCGATACTCAAATGATTTTGACTTAAGAGTCATTTATCAACTCTTCCGAATCATAAAACCAGACAAACTTTGAGTATAATATTGAAAACAAAAATATAGAAAAGAAATGACGAGTTTGGTTCGAATTAATCTGTTGTAATTATTGACAGTCGACGACTTCACCATGTCCATTGACCCTCATACTACTATACTTCTTTAAAGAACAAAAACTTACATATAATGTCCATTTGAGTGATATCTTAAAAACACCATAAAGACTATTAGTGTTGTGATTTAAAAAAAAAAAACGATTTGGAGGTTATTGGTTGATTCAGAAGTCAAGTTTATCAATATTGTTTCACACTCGATTACCATGCTTAGTTATAAGTTTATAATTGTACATATTAAATTACAATTTATTCTTATTAATTAGTTTATTACACTTTACTTAAATTTTTTTATAAATTTAATTCAATTTTATAGGAGTTTTATGTTATGTAAAATTATACAATTAACTTTAAAAATTTAAGATCTATAAGATACATTAGTGTCTAATTCTATATACGTTAATACGTTAACGTTTACGAGTCAAATCAGAAGACAACGAATTAAAATTAATAATTTTGAATCATAAGACGAGTTGCAAGTCTGACAATTATACTTATAGGAGCATTAAGAATTTATAATGTTTATATAACTGTCAGTCTATTTGCATAGCAAGTTTTGGTTGATGAATACTGTTGGTAGTTATTAATTAATATTTAGTGAAATTCATCTGTAAATATGATTTACTATCATTATTTATCAGCGAATTTTATTACTAACTGTAAATATAAATATAAATATAAATATAAATATAAATATAAATATTAAAGTTACAATTCAACGGAAAAGAATGAGGTCAATTGAGTAATTTGACTTAGAAATTCGTAGAATTAAAATTACTATTTTAAAAATGCATGCTTCATATATTCTTTTACTAGTTTTTAAATCTCTGTATACACGGATGATTTTTAAATAATATTAAATAAAATAGAAAAAACAATTAAACTCTGTATAAATTATAATAATGTTTTTTTTTTTTTTAATTATGTAAACTTAATTGATGGTATAATAAATAATATTTTATTTGATAAAGGTTGAAGCTACACATTAATAACTTCAATATAATTTGCTTTAGCCAAAAATGTTTTTGTGAATCAGATAAATACCATCATGATTTTAGATTGGTAAGAAAACAAAGAGTGTACGGAGTAGTGTGTGGAAGAAAGTATATGGGTAGATTAGTATAAACTAAAATTAAATATTAGATATAAATAGTTACACATTATACATTAATATTATAAGGAAAATGATTTATATGCCTAATTAAATATATATGTTTAAAAATGTGATTGGTAGATGAGAAAATGATTGGATGATATTAGGAGAGAGAATTAGTGAAATTCATACGTAAAAAACTGCATGGATTAGACTTGTGAGTTAGGTTTGTGAATTAGGCCTATTTAGCATTATCCATATTATAATAATAAAAATAAAAAGTAATAACTTTTAATCCGTTAATTAAATAATGATAAAGTCATGATCCGCTTCTTATACTATATTTTTATTATTATATTATTTGAACATAATCTAATTATTAATATAGCCAATTGTATTTTCATGATTTATAATGAAAATGACATTTCTGTAATGTAATCATCCTAAATTCTTTAATCTCTTTAAACAATCCATGGAAATATTCATGAAAAGCCACATTTGTGTCACGCCAAAATTTGTCAATAAACAAGAAAGATTGTAGTTTCTGTGAATATATATGTCAGAAGAACTCTAGTTATTGTAAATTTCAATAAATTTGTTATAAGTTCAAGGACCACCAAATCAAGCAGTTCTTCCTTATTACATCATTTATTGAAGACTATAAATTAAACAAAAGTAATACATTTAAATCAGATTATTTTCATTGATGATCTACAAGTTTCCTATGCATACACGGACATCATGATATAGGTTCATTCACCTTCATTAATTCACATGCATAATACATGTAATTTGGTTCAAGTGATTGGTCCACAATCCAAATATTCATTCATGTAAATAAATTCGTTGTAATAAAGTTAAAGAATACCACAAAAATGCCACATCTACCCTCCCCCACACCATTAAAAAGTATTTAGGGCCTTGAGTTGTTCATTCTGTTTCTTTTTTTCCTTTAAAACGCCTTAATCTTTCTGCTTACACTATCTTTTGGTTTTACTTTTTTTTCATGGCTCCTATTTTCTACTTCTTCAATGATTTCCCATAACTTTCAAGACCAATCAACCCCTATATATATATATATATATATATATTCATTCTACTTTGAAAGGTAATAGAGAAAGCTATTTTATGAAGAACCCATATGAAATATTGGCCTAAAAATTGATCTTTTTGATAAAGTTTTCATCTTTCTGAGTGTCAAGAAGGATACTATTGAAGTGTTTTAGATGATGGAGAAGCTCTCTTTGCCTGTTCAAGAGGATGATCAAATGGATATGCCTCCGGGATTTCGATTTCATCCTACCGATGAAGAATTAATCACTCATTATCTTTCAAAAAAAGTTGTAAATAACAGCTTTTTTGCTAAAGCAATTGGAGAGGTGGATATGAACAGAATTGAGCCATGGGATTTGCCTAGTGAGTTTTTTTAAACTTGTACTTCTTTTCTTTGTCTAGTTTCATGCAATACTCATTAATAAGTCTAACTTTTGGGATTCTTTAATTTTAAAGGGATGGCGAAAATGGGAGAAAAAGAGTGGTATTTCTTCTGTCTAAGAGATAAGAAGTATCCGACCGGATTAAGGACAAACAGAGCAACTGCCGCAGGCTATTGGAAAGCTACCGGGAAAGATAAAGAAATTTTTCGAGGACGATTGCTTGTAGGAATGAAGAAAACATTGGTATTTTACATGGGCAGAGCTCCAAAAGGGGAAAAAACAAATTGGGTAATTCATGAATACAGATTAGAGGGTAAACACTCTCTGCAAAACTTGCCAAAATCAGCCAAGGTATACTAATTATTCCCCCGTTTTTCCCTCTTATCTTTCGCTGTTTTTTCATTTCTAATTCTTTGTTATTTGAATTCACAGAATGAATGGGTGATTTGTCGTGTGTTTCACAAGACTTCAGATGGAAAAAAAGTTCACATTTCAGGACTGATGAGGATGCATTCCGGTGGTATCGCTACTTCTCTGCCACCACTGATGGACTCTCTGCCAGCTTTCGGCGGCAGGATCATTAATCCAAATTCACTTGAGTCGCTTCGCGTACCCTGCTTCTCCAATCCAATAGAAATTCAACCAACGCAAAAGAGCCTGATTAATAACATAATCAACAACCCAATTTTCCCATTCGATTCGAATTCTAGTTTGTTACTCGAAAACCAAACCGATCAAATTATGCATCAATTCCCTTCTAGCTCCCCATTTCCAGTTCATGATCAGTCAATCTTGAGGGGTTTAATCGGGACCTACAGTTACGGATTGAAAACTGAAACAGAGATGGTTACAGGGTCACTAGAGACAGGAGCGAGCTCGGAGAAAAACATCGAAATTTCGTCGAATCTTGAAAAGGGTAAAAGGGGAATTGAAGATCAAGAAGACCCATCAACTTCAAATGGACCAATTGATTTGGATTGCTTATGGAATTATTGAAATCAATAATTAGGAACAAGAAGTTGTTTATTGATAGAATAGATGATGCTGGTTTGTCTCGTTGATGGTGAAATCTTGAAACAGAACAAGTGCTGAGTTGAGACAAACATTTGAAAACGATGAAGATTTGAAGTTATTTTTGTAATAGATTATAAGAATAAGATGATTAGTTATATTATTAGGTTTTCTAAATTTTTATCATATAATTAAAGTTTTGTATTATTACTGTTATTGATAATATCATTTTTATTAAATAAGAATATCAAAAAATCATATGTAACAGTATCTATTTATAGTAGCTATTAATAATAAATTTTTTTTCCTAAAAGATGAATATCATGTAAACAAAATATAAATTTATGTATTCATTTTTTTAATAATGCTTAGCTTTATCAACTTTTGTTATTATCTATCAATCTTTTATCTAGGACGAGAGTAGACCAAGATATATGTCAAAAAATGATGAATCAACACAAGATAATATCATAATTCACTTACAGTAAATTACATCAACAATAATCGGGTTAATAACCTGAAAACAAGACGCAAAATCTCACCACAAGAAAACTCTCAAAGACTCTCCTAATCTAACATCCAACACAAGTTGAATGATTACAGAAGAAGATCAATAAGTTTGTGTACATAGAATACGACTGAGAGCGATGAACAAATACATAAAATTAATAATAAAAAAATAAAAAGTCTATTTTTTAAAACCTAAACTAACTGACAACGTCTACCCTGAGCTTTCAGAACTTACAATTTAAACCCTAACTTCTTAACTTACTTACTAATAAGCCCTTGAACCTTTACTAGCATATAAAACACAAACAAACACAATGCATATAAAAAGGAACCTCTTCCTTGCCAATACATGTTTCATTTTAGATTACAAATTAACACATATTTCAACAATATAAGAAGATGGAGACTATCAATGTAAGATCACTAGGCAAGTCTTTGGAGTCATACAAACGATGTACGAAGTATCCGACTTTGATTGAAATCTGAATAATTACTTGATTTCCTTATTGTGTTAATTCAACTTACATATATTATTTAGTGTACAAGGTTTACATAATCATAATCATAATCATAGTTTTATGAAAGTTATGTATACCGTCTGAATAATTAATTCAAAGATTTTCATATTTTTAAAATTCACCAACAACTCAATAACAATCATATGGTGGATGTTGTTTTGCTATTTACTAATATCTTTCTGGTTGGTTACAATAATGACCAAGTACGTACATGATGAATGTTGTTTTATTTGCTACTACTTTATATTAATTTAACGACAATCACTATACTAATAACGAAATTTACGTTGACATGATCAACAATTTCAAAACTTTACAACAATAAAAGTCTAAGTGTAATAGTTTTATTATAGATTACTATATAATTGAAAGATTTTGAAGTGTATTTTGCGTCAGATTAATATTATAGCTTTTCACTCTTTGTTTGTTTTTATCTAACGACTAAACTTTGTACACTATTAATTTTTGTCCATGTGCCACCGAACCACTACTTTAATTATTTTACCCTTATCAATACATTGCACATGTTTTTATGTTATGAGTAAAACTGGCAACAATCACTAACTTGCTTGTGTATGGTTAAAAGTTCATGATGTATAAATCATGTAAATATATGAAATCTAAATATTAAAAAAATAACAAATTCCATGTATTACATGAGCTTACTCCACTAATATAAATAAGTTTTCTTCTTTTAGCTTAAACATTAATATGCTATATGATTTCTACTTAGTAAATTATGTGTAATATTTAATATTTGTAAAAGAAAAAAAAAATCTTTTAATATTAAATTTATAGACGACATAAAAAGTTAAATTTTCATGATCTATTACCTATCGAGGATTAATCCTTCACTCACATATGTGTTAAAATTTAGAAGTAAATTAGTATGTTAAAATTTACTAGTAAATTACTCGCATCACATGTGATGAAGATTTAAAATTTTGATAATAACAAACAAAGGATTTGATTTATCATTACAAAATTAATACGAATAACATCTTTATAAATAAAAGTTATTGTAGTTTAGTTCTTTATGGTGGTAATGATAAGAATAAATATTTTAAAATTTTAACATATCTTTATTTTTTGCAAAAAACATAATACTAAAATTATTATAATTTGATTCTTTATACTATAAGATTAATTTTTTTTTTAAAATATATATATTTTATAGTGTATATGTCATATTCTCTTAAAACTTTTTATCTCATATTAAAGAGCATATGGTTCAAATAATTTTGATAAAAGAGTTCATTCTTACCAAAACTAGCGTTAGAACCAATTTTACTTAAACATTCCCCTAAAATTATATTTACTCATGTACATTTCATTTTCACTTTTGATATACATAATTATAATTACATGCCTTTAAAAAAAAGTTGAAATCACTCCCACAGAAAGTATAATGCAATTTGGTTGATAAAGTTTAAATCAATCGGTAACAGTTGAGTAGATAGTTAAATTACATGTCATCAATAGGAAGGAAGAACAAATATAAACAAACGCGTTTAAAAATCGTTACAATGGAAAGCAACTTCATGGTACACATTCAATGAGAAAACAATAACAATACTTTACGTTTTGTGACGAATCAACCTTTCAAACTTGCTCACATGAAATTATCATAAATAGAAAAAACAAATCCTATACGAAATAAACCACAAAATGCCTTTAAAATGATTTTTGACCATCAAGAATTCAATCGATATGTTGAAAGTCATTTTGGATTCGCATCAAAATAAAATAAATTGTGTCGTTTTAGAAACGAATACTTTTTCAATAAATTATACTCACGTATGTTACGTATTTGAGTATTATACGCGATAAAATAGATGGATCAATAAGGCTTTTAGCAAGTTAAAATGGGGTTATATCATAATTGGTAATTTCATTCGAATATATTATTGATCAAATTGACACATCGTGGCCTTGTTAAAATTGTTATTTGGAATTAAAAACACTTAAATATAGTTAAATTGCACACTTGTAGAAAAATATAGGAATATACAAATTAAGGTTGGACATTTGCTATATTTGTTTTGAACTTTAGTGCATAAATTCTTGAAATTATATAAAAATGGATTAAGACCCTCAACAATTTGCTTGGTACAATTCTAGCAATCCACCAAACTAAAGAAGACCACATTATGGTTTATTTAACAGATAGCAACTTTTTGTGCTTTTTGGTATCAGAAATACTTTTCTTTTCTTGAATTATCCTTAGTTTGGTAAAGACACCCAATTAGTTAATATGGTGAAAATGTCAAAAAGAACAAATGTTATTAACTTTTAAATAATAATAACAAACCCAAGATTATGCCCCACTCTTTATATATTTGACTATTAGCTGACTATGCAACATAAGATTATGCCCAACTACTTTTTCTTTTAGAAACTTAACATAAAACCTCTCCACAAAATCGGATATCTATATATTTATACTAAAATGATACTCGTGCAATGCGGCAGTAGACATAACGATAGTTGTTAACGGTGGTGATAATGAAAACTACCAATTGTTTAATTATTTTATATGTTTTGTATGAATTATAATCTTATTTTATATAACTAAGAGTTGTAAATATATATATATATATATAGTTATATATAATAATAGATTGTGAATTATAAATAGGGAATAATTTTATTAATGGAAATACTATTAATAAATTAAGGGTAATTTAGACATTTCTTTGTATTGAAACTAATTTTAAAATAATAGTAAAGATGCATTATATGTAGTTAGATTAGATAAGATGTATGCCGTTAGACCATAAGCGTTTGATATATATAATAAAGGCATTTCTTTTGAAGGCTAGAGTTGTGTCTTAAAAACAACCTTGATGCCCCCCATACATATTTTTGCATCTATTTTGCGAGCCAAACTTACCAAGAACCAAGTGATAGTTTTCTGATGAAACACTCGCATAATTGGGGTGACAATTTGTCGTAAAACACCATTAGTGTTACGAAACCTCCTAATGACACCAGTCCAAAAATCTTTAATAAAGAAATGATTAGTTCAACGTGGTTCAACCCACTCATTTTAACACCTGCAATATTGTGCAAATGCTAATGGCTCCCTCTAGCACAATGGAGTTTTTGTTGTAATTTCCAAAATTCAAGGGTAGCTAATCTTGTTTGACATGGATTATGTTGAAGTACGAATAGGCTGCAAGGAAACAAGAATAGATATCAACAGATACAGTACCTGAACATCTCTTTAAAAACCACATAAAAAATTGCTTTCATTGAGAGTCGAACTCAAGACCTCCCGCTTACTAAACGGGTGCTCTAACCAACTGAGCTATGAAAGCAATCTGATTTACATTCCTACGTTCTGTTTTCATTTTATTAAACTATCATTTCCCACCACAAAATAAGGATAAGGGTGCAATGGTGCTATTCTGCAATGCTACGTAGCTGCATATTACACCTGAAGTAGCTCTATAAGATTATTTCATTCTACCTATGGTTTCCATTTATATTCAATTGAAGTTAATAAATTGCATTTAAAATGTTTTGTCTATCTGTTCAAAACTAAGTGAAGCAAAATATGACACTAGAAATGAATTTTAACAGTTTTAGTCACTGAAATAAATAAAAGAAGGACAATTATTTTGCTTTCATTGAGAGTCGAACTCAAGACCTCCCGCTTACTAAACGGGTGCTCTAACCAACTGAGCTATGAAAGCAGCCTGATACATATCCCTACATCTCTTCTGATTTTATCCTAGCTATCATTCACACAAAACAAGGATAAGGGTGCAATGGTCCTATGCTATGTAGCTGCATATTGTAACTGAAACAGCTCTACCAGACAATTACAGTTCTAGCTATGGTTCCAATAACAACCTATGTATATGAACTCAAAGTCTATAAACTGTTAATGTAACCACAAAGTTTCATCTGGATAAACCTTAGAAAGATTTATCTAATTTATGAACTGAGGTATGTGCAGCAGAGACAACACTAGGAATGAGTATTAACAGTTTTGGTCCCTGAGCTAAAAACAACATAAGAAATTGCTTTCATTGAGAGTCGAACTCAAGACCTCCCGCTTACTAAACGGGTGCTCTAACCAACTGAGCTATGAAAGCAACCTGGTGTAAATCCCTGTACTTTCTTTTCATTTTATCAAACTATCATTCCCTACCACAAAAACTGGATTGAGATACAATGCTGCACTGCTATTTCATTATATCTGGAAACAACTCTACAAGAATATTACAACTATCCAGCTATCATTCTAAACAACATTATTTCTCAATAGTGGCAAAATCAAAATGCATTTTTATAGCTACTAGAAAATACATCAACAGACATTTGCAAAAGTAAAAAAATTAAAAATTATAAAAGTGGCACTAAGCTATGCTTTCAACAGTTGGATTAACTAATTTCAGGCCCCAGCTCATGTCCTCACAGTGTCGAACATGAGGGACTACTGTACCAGTATCAATCCCGGTTCTCTTTTTGCAATCAAAAAATGGTGGAGCATGAAAACATGGCTCAATTGACACAGCACGGGTGCAAGCCGGATTTGGGGCTGTATCATTCTCAGGTTTGTACAAGATCCACGGGTTCAACCCACCAAGACTTTGAGCCACGTAGCCGAAAGTTGACCATGAGCTTGTGATTAACTTATCAGTCAAACTCAGTAAGTACATTTCTGCCCATGCTTTCCTGTGATGCATCTTCTTTTCGGTTTGTTGGTACCCTTCGTGGCTCGGTTGAAAAACTTCAACCACTTCACCAGTCACTGTTGCATGTTCCCAGTACATGTCTCTTATTTTCTCAAAGTAACCCGAACTTAAAGAAGTCAAAAGAACAGCTTTTGACTTCTGATTCCCAGGTGAAGTGATAAATGATTCATTAGCGTTGATTTCTGGAAGCAGTTTATTGTTTAAAGAGCAATCGAGTATTTGATCTAGAACGTACTGGAACGGGCCAACCTGAGTGTCAAAAACTCTAACCTGGATCCCGATTCTTTCATCTGCTTGTGCTAAATATGAATTATAGTACCTCGTTATAAGTCCCCAAATAGGATTCGTGGGGAAAAATAGATACCTGCCTAAAAAGTGAAAAACTGTTTCTTTTTCGGGAAAGAGGGAATGTAGTTCTTGTTCGTATGTCGGCATCAAGAAAAGAGATGGGATGAAGTAATTATCAGATCTCATGATGACCCACGAGACGTTTTGAAGAAAGCTTTGATCTTGATCACAAAAGAAGAGTTTATCATGATCATCATAATCATGAACAAGATGAAGATAAACATAAGGTGATGTTGATGATGAGTTATTTGACATCTTCAACATATTACCAAAACATTCAGGGGATTTCTGATTCAAGCTCTTGAATTGATCAATTATCGGGAAGTCGAGAGGAAGCAACCAGGAAGCTTCTGGAAAAGGTTCACAGAAAAGATCATCCAAGTCAACTCCACGGTCAACAAGGAGGACACGATCTGTTAAAAGAGCATAAAGAAAAGCGGATCCCAAAGTCAAAATTCGGTTCCCGAGCCCACTGAACGATACCCAGACCAAATAGTTACAATCCGAGCCTTCCTTGGTCTTTTCACCAGATCTTAATTTTTCTACGGTTCGGTTGTAGGACTCCGTGTAGGGTCCACAACGCTTGTGAAGAGCTTCATATCTTCTTAACTTAGAAATAAGGTATGAAGAAGGTTTGTATGGTGATTCTTTACGGTATGATGCTACTTGGTGCCGACTGAGGCAAGAATCTTCGTCAAACTGACTAGAAAGTAGGCCATTAAGTAGCTTGTCATCATGCTCAATACCTGAAGAATGTAGCTTCTTTTTGTGCTTCACAAATGATGCCAATGAATCCTCTTCTTGACCTAAATCTAGTATACAAAAGGGGTATTGTAAATAAGAATATTAACCAAACAAAATCAACTTCAACGTTACACTGCATAAACATTTGGCCAAACAGCTATCCATTTTACATTTTGGGAAAGCATTTAAGTAAATGGTTAAGTGACTGTTGCTTGAAATATATCAGTAATGTGACCATAACTATTTACATAGCTAACTACTAGTACTATTTAGGACATAACGAGATGTTTAGGAAATAACCACCCATAACTACTAGTACTTTTTGTGTGTGCGATTATCAAACCTAACACTAACATTAAAGTCCCAAAAAACCTTTTCTGCTACACGCAAACTGAATCATTAGTACACCGTGAACCTAACAACCTCTATAAATTCATGGTCAAAGTCAAACATCAGATTTAAAACTGTACCAAAGTACCAAACTAACATTATTAATAAGCTCTCATATGCTACATAGTACATTCACTTGTACTTAACTCTTCACAAGTTCTATGCTTTCAAATTAATAAACGAAAAAACATAATAAAACAAGAATGTATCTGTAAATATAGACATATATATATACCTCTGGGAGGGCCCACATCAAGAACCTTAGCATCAGCAACAGTCCATATGGTATTAACAGCATAATCCTTGAAAATGACAGAAATTGAAAACAAAGCAGAAAGACCCATGAAACAAATAACAAAACCTCCAATCAATTTCAACGGATTTAACCCAAATTTGGTATGCGGATCACGTAATACGCCGTCATTTTCAAGATCCAAAACCTTGGGTGGATCATTTGAATTCTTGCGCAATCTTCTCATATCTAACATAGAAAGAAGGGCGTGAAATGAAATTAAAAATTGTTGACTAATCAATCGATTACTGGGTTTTGTTTTTGGAAGGTAAATAGTTGGATTTGATCAAGTGTGTGTAGAAGGTGTAAGTGTGTGTGTTATGATTCACTCGGTGTTATGTGAAGTTAATTAATAATTGGGTTGACGACTTGATGTTGTTGTGTTTAATTGCACGTTGTAGTGTCTAATTGCACGTTGTAGTTCAGATTTGAATCCACCCAAAAGCAAAAATATTTATTCAAGAAATAAAACAGATAAGGGCCCAAAAGTGATTACTTTTATGTCTAAGCAGTCCGATATTGATTATTTTTCACATCGTCAAAGACTTAAGAAACTAAATAATATAAAATTTTCAATTTAATTTTTAGAATTACAAAATATGTATAAACGATATAAATTTATTACAAAAAATAAAATAAAATGTTAATTACGATATATCTTAAATCTTTATAATTATATTTAATGTATTATTGTTTTATCATTATAGTTGATATAATATCCTAATTATCTACTAAAAATATTAAATGAAAGGGGTAAAATAGTTATTCACGATCTTCCACATTTAAGTTAGTAAGAAAAAAGTAGAAATGATTTATAAGGGATTAGCGTCAAATTCCGCGTACAACGGGGGGTAAAGATTTCACATGTTGATATTGAGAGACAAATGTTTGATGGTACTTGAATGCAATAATAATTGATATTTCTTTAATGAAAGTGATTTTTTATAATAGTTAAATTCAATTGTGATATAAAAGAAGAAAGAAGATATTTAAATATATTATGTGAAATGTAATATTAATTGAATGATTTATATAATTAATAAGTGAAGGGATAAGTGGAAAGATAAAATGGTAATTTTCGATATCCCTTTTTTAAGGATTAAGAAAAAAAGTTATTAAATGCTTAATAAGGGTTATAGATTATAATATATTAATACATTAAACATCAATGAATACCTTTTTAAGAAATCATTACCAAGTAGGTGGTCTTGTAGTTGAAGTCATAATATTTTTATAAGAGATTTCAATTTCAAACTTCACTAGTTATACATCTTGAACATACTCATCCTCATCAATTAACATGAACATCAAAAAACCACATTCATTTACCTATTTAAATATAATTTGTAGATATTTTATCTTAATGAGTGTTGCACTATAACTAGTTATATTTGAAAATGAATTATAATTTTTTCCTTTTCTTGACAATTGTGATGTATGATCTTTAACAATGATAAACAAAGTTAAATTTTGAGTGATAGTCTAGTGGCGTAAATTTGGGAATTTTCAGAGAAGATTTTAGTTCAATCTCCACTAGCTGCAATTTTGAAATCATCTCTCAAACGCGTTGTCCAATTGGTTTCGGAGGAAATGTCTTTGTAAGAAAATTGTCATATTTCCTAGAATGGGTACACACTCCCCCAGTGGACTATTGGATTAGTCTAGAGCATATGCTTAAAATTGTCTTTCACATATTATCCTTGCAGCAGGCTGCGTGAGTTGGACATCATTGCCAATTATCAACATTTTGCTTGAATAATGATAACTTAGATTAGCCCTGCTATTTGCAGTAAAAATAGATTGAACTTTCGAAAGTTCCAACCCCAACCGCTAGGCTACCCCTGATATATTTTCTGTTTTTCTCCCCCTTCATATTCGTGTTGCTGGTTTATCATGATCCAGTCATCCACAAATGAATACGCAAACAAAAACGTAGCTATTGTCACTGTCATATCAAAAGTCATATCTAACTTCATAACTCTTATCAGTTCCCATGCTAAGCTATGTTTTTGTCACAGATATTTAAAAACAAATTCTTTTCCAAAATGCAGATTTATAGTAACAAATTCTATGTACATCTCTACACCACCATGTTACAACAATCAACACCTTGATTTATAATCCACATGTAACACATTTACACAGTCATATATGTAATTATGTATATACACCAGGAAAATTATATATAATCACTCTGGCACCACTAACAAAATCTTATACATTTTGTCTACAGACAGGGCAAGAACGATGTCGAGTTAACCACTTATCCACACAAATCTGGTGAAATGTGTGTTGACAGTGAGGCAAGCACCGTGCAATTTCACCTACTTCAACATCCTGACATATAATAGTACTTTCCATCAGTGAACCGAAACAAATATGACAGTAGTTTGTGTAAGAGACAAAAACCTGCAAACATATTGTGCAACAAATGTTTTGAGTCTGTTTAGTTTCATGTGAAATTTCATAGCATGGCAAGCATTTCAACGAATCCTTTGACAACCCTTTGTGTGCTACTTCATCGGTCAAATTAAGTACCTCAACAGGACGCAAGGCAGAAACTGTCACCTGAAAATATGTCCATAATTAGGAAATTACATGATTTTTTTTTCATATTTATTATATGGCACACATTGAAAATTAGTATTTCGTTACAAATATGTACCTGCCAATGATATGCTGTTAGCAGTTCAGGGGGAAGATGTTCCTCTGCAAATCTTCCACGAAGAAGCTCCTCCAAAAAATCTGCCTGTAACCAAAATATGAAACACTTCTATTATATTTCCACTGAGATCGTGACTCTGTGAGTGTTATTAATGTTGGAATGGTAAAACCGATAAAGAATTTGGATATAAACTTGAATCGTGTGAAAAAAACTTTCATACACGAATGATCAGATATTTTAACGTATCACTCAAGTTTCTAGGCATGAAAACAAGAGAAAAACACAAAGACTGTTTATATGTGCTGTTCTTGGGACCAAAATGTATGTTTTATAACAGGAAGTCATGAAAACGAAAGGGTGCCATCCTATTCGTTTTGGTGGGAAAACCTATTGTTTTTGGCAGTAAAAACCGTTAATTCGGTGCGGGTAAAATTTACTATACCAGAAGGAGACAGTACCCCCATGACCCCACTCATATTAGCTCATACGAGTAAGCACTCTGCACCTCTTAACCCAGGATAAAAACTTGATATGAAATCCCTTACATCTCGTGTAAATCTCAATTACCTAAAGTATTGATGACATTAAAATCACCAACAATTCATTTTAGTAATGCAGTTCAATTTCATGACATTTATATATCTCCCATGAATTATTCACAATTGTACTAACCATGGATGAGTTTCTTGTGCCAGAAAGCTGTTGACAACAATATGCACGAGAAGCCTCCAAAACTTCCACCGATAGAACCGCCCCAGCAAGAGCACCGAGTCCAGCTCCACGAAGAACACCGCTATCAGAAGCTCGACCAGCTAACGCGCCTGTAATGCTGCCCGTGAACGCACCAGCTGCAAGTCAATAACAAATTAAAATAGCACTGTATATCACTAAATGTAGCAATAACTGTTGCAAACTGAACAGGGCATAAACTCTAACTTAATACCACTAAATCCCACCAAAGTTAGTTAACAGTTTTAACACCTCCAAAAACATGTTCATAACTTTACATAAATTTGAACAAGACCCAAAAAGTAAATGTCACTACACATAAGTTGCTTACTTAAAATTAACTAATAACCAACTTGCATAACAATAACAATCATCATCATCATCATCATATTATATATAAGGATTGCATAATTCATTAGAATTTTGGGAAAATGAAGTAATAAAAATTTACCTATTGCAAAGAGTCCAGTAAGGGCACTGGAGAGAGCAGTAGAAATTAATTTGGGAATTAAATAATAATCAACCCTGGTATCACTTTCTTCAGAAGCTCTTCCACTGATACTTTCTTCCATTGGGTTTAATTAGTTAAATAAAAGAAAAGGAAGAATGATTGAAAGTGAAGTAGGAAACGTAGGTGGTACTCTAGAGATTGAGAAATATGAAAAACAAAAGAAGAATAAAGAAATAAAGAGGCGTGGAAGAAAAAGAAAGAAAGATGATGGTACTCAACTTCGATGGCTATAATAAGGGGGAAAATGACATACAGAAATGGAAACTAGAAAGATGTTAAACACCGATATTCACTACCAAATTTCAACTAAAGTTCCAATACTAAATTACTAATGCAGAAATTATATACACTATATCCTATTTTTATTGCTTACGTTATTCTTTGTTCTAAAATAATCGTTTGTTTATTAAAAATAATTATAATTATTAAAGTTATTAGATTCACCATTTTACTCCTATTATTTATGATTAATCATTTATTACTTAAAATTTTCAGTAAAATTTATTTTAAATATAAAAATAAAATTGATTTTTATCTAATATATTTTAAATCTAACAAAATTTATAGAGTACAAAATAAGACGACGAAAAAAGTATCATTTACTAACTTGTAAAACGAATTAGAAATTCAATGTTATTGGTCAAATTAATTATCAACATAAAATTAGATAAAATTGAAATTTATATACATTAGGATAGGAATTTAATTCTCTTTGTTTATGTTTTGTCTTCGTGTTTGTTTTTTTAATCATAAAATTAGTGTTAAAACCCGTACAATATACGATAGTGTGATGTTATTTATTTATTGGGTAATATATATATAGTAATTAAAGTTTATGTGTTAATCAAGTTACCATTTATTTTTATGTGTAGATAAAATATAAATATATTGAATTTTATTTTTTAATTAGACAATTTTCTATTTATAAATGATTTTTCATTGTCATATACTTTTGAAATTAACGTTTATTAATTGTCATTAGCATCCATATATTCAAATTAATATGTAGCAGTCGATCACATGCGTACACATGCGTTAGTCAAAATCAGAGATACAAATCTAAAAATTTTAAAAAACAATTGGTTTATTCAACGATGGTTATTAATTAAATTAATTTTAAAAATTAAAAATTTTTCACATGAGATTTAATGACATAAAAAATTAATTGTAAAAAAAGATTAAAAAATTGATACTTATGAATTTTATATATTTGACAACACTTAATTGGTATAACATAGATATAATTACGACATCCTTAATTCTACTTTTATATATTATTAAGAATAGGATTAACAATACAATTAATTTAACGTGCAAAACAATCTTAGATTACTGAATTTAACCTATTTCTGAATATTATCCTAATTTTTTGTTATGTTTATTACCTTGAATATGTTATATTTCAATTGTTATTATATGTAGTTATTATTTATATAGAATCTCTCTTTTATATCAACTGATCGAGTTGAAATTTAGTAAATAGGTTTTGATGGGTAATATTGTCTTTTACTCAAATGGAAGGATAAACCATGTATTTCTTGTGGTTTTGGGCCGGTTTATTTGAGTTAAGTTATTTTTTATTTCTTGTGGTTTTGTTTATTTATAGGTCAACCCAAAAAACTAATGTTGTTCCCATTCAAAAAGTTTATTTCGAAAAGATTGTTAGGTCACAAAATAAGTAAGGTATTGGTCTTAGTTAAAAATCGTGGGGGTGAGACAACACCGTAATTGGCTAGAAATGAGGTAAAATCAAATTGAAATTTAATAGAGCACACGCTATCATAACTACTACAACACCACCATTTATTCACTACTACTAGATATTTTTGTCCGTGCGATGCACGGATCGTACCTATTGTCTTGATATTTAATCGATTTGTTCTAAATAAGAGCTATAATGATTTTTTTGATAAGTGCCTAAGATAAATACATCTTATTATCTTTAATATATCTAACTGTTATCTTTAACGATAACTGCCATTTGGGTAATTCGAACATGGTCAAATCACAATTATCATTTGAACTCTTGTAACAAAACTATAAAAAATTGATACGATAAATGAGTTCTTGTAAGTTGTGATCACCTTTGTAGAAAGATGTATTAAAATTTTTTGTAAACAATACTACTCATAACATGTGACCTCTGACGGAACATGCAATATTAAGATGGTATGAAGAAAATTATTTTAAAAAGCCATCAAATTTTAAGATGATAAAGGGGATATTGTGTTTCTAGACTTGTAGCGGCCATAGTCAACCATATGGTCCATAGTTATAGTATTATTGAAAAATATACTTAAGAAATAGAAAAAAAAAATAGCATAACTCATTTTCTCAATTGCATAAATAGTTATAGTCATAGTCATACACATAACATCGGCCACTATTCTGTCATACCTTATGCTGAATCATTGTGTCTTATAAGTAACTTTTACTGTAAAATATAAAGAATTATACTTAGCACATATAGCTAATATAACCTAGCTACAAAATACACTTTGTGAGAATATGTTATAAAATTGCTAAGAATCACATAATCTGCATATCACGTACCTTATGCATGGATTTGGTACTACATCAAATGTGGGTTAGTTTGTATTAGTTTTGAACTTAAAAAAAATTAATACATTATTCTTGAACGTCTATAACCATATAAACTGGTAAAAATATAAAACAAATGTGATTTATATAGGGTTCTTTTTGTCGAGTGATGACATCAAATATCTGAAGCTAAAATTAAACATCAAATATAACTATGGATCATGACATTTCCATGTTATGTTATTTTATTTTTAAAACCAGGGAAAAGGTGAAACTACATAGAACTTACAAACATCAAAATGAACTCAAACAACACCTAAACATCCATGAACTCTATAACATTAAAAAGAATAAACTAAAAATGGTCCAAAAGTGAAATGATCTAAAAGCAACACAAAGATCCAAATCCTTATAAGTACGCCAAAACATCTTACAATAAAATGAAAAGACAACCCAAAATTACTTCTTTATTTGTGTGATTGAAGAAAATCAAAATCTCGCCAAATAATTGCTTGGCAGAATGAAGACATGCATAATTGAATTCATATGGTTCACATGGAAATGAAAATGGAATATTTATAGACAACAAATACTCTATTTGATGTCCAACATAATATCTATCAAGTGTTCATATGAAAAGATGCTTACAACAATAAATACTTAAAATTTAATTATGATTGTTAAAATGCACAGTTTATTAGCCGTTTTAAATTTCTTATCTTTTATTAAAAAAATGAAACGATTACATTTTAATATATTTTATTTTTATTACTATCATCAAAACTACTAATTTATGAAAAAACTTAAATTAAGTGTATACAATAACTAATACAAAAATTATAATTAACTCAAATATTTATCAATTTAATTTAGTTAATTTTTCACTATATGAATGCATGCATAGTGAGTGGTTTCAAATTCTTATATGTAATTAGAAATTTCTACTGTTTCCCACTCAAAGTTTAGTTATTATTACCACTAAACTTATTGATTTATGATGACAAAACTCAAATTAAGTTGTATCTCATTATTATGTTAAAAATCATATAGTTATTTTAATATTTATGACATAAGACTTAAAATTATTATAATTTATTGTAGATACTAAATTATTATTATTACTATAGATTATATATAGTTTATGACAAAAGTATAAGTAATAATAATAAAAATTAAATACTTATTTATTACATCATTTATTAGACTAAAAACTCAAAAATTATAGGATAGTAGATTACACTAAAAAACACCGTCTAATAACTTACCTACTACTAACCAGCTGCAACTCATATATACACTCTTAGACGCAAAAAAAAAAAAAGAAAAAAAAAAATATAAAATAACACTCTCATACAAATCACAGGAACCACCACAACTTGCTCACAATACACGTATATTTATAGTAATACGCGTTGTGAGCGTTGTGGGCTTCCTCCACATATAGACGAGCCTACAAAGACTCCTCTTATGAAATACATATATTCAAACCCAACGTATATTCATAGGTTATCACATCATCAATTAATAGTTGAACCTCAATTGCAACTTTATCGTTTAATCAGATAACATCGCTTCAGCAGCTAGACCTTATGTCGAGGTCAACTCTAATTCTTTTTTAAAAATGATTAACAAACCTAAAACACGTGTCTAAACATATGCCTAAAAATATAACGAATACAATTTATGTGGTAAAAAAATAACTAGAGTAAATAATATTTTCATCTTTACAAATATTTATATAAACTCTTACCTTTCATATAATCGTCATTATTTTTATTTTTAGCAAAATCAAATATAAATAGCATATAAGAATTAGGAAATATGAATTTTACTAAAGATAATCCTTAAAGTTATAGTTAATAGAGGAACCGTCATAAAAAAAATCGATAATCGTCACGAAACACTAACTACTTAAGGGAAATTATAGTTAAATGATAGAGAATAAACTACCTAAATTGATAATTTAACTACCATACAAATTAAAAATGTGTTTACGGACTGTTGCCATGAATTCTATGAATAAAAATCAACCATATCCAATATCGTGTGAAGAAAGTAAGGTAAAGAATATATGCACATTGCTTGTCTTTTGTACGTTACACCTTACTTCCTTCTTACTTAACTTCACCAGTTCCCCTTCCTCATAATCAGATTCTTCTATTCTTTTATTTCGTTCTTAGTTTCTCTGTTATTGTCACATGGAGTATATAGTTATCTAACTTAATAAATACTAACGTAGTATCCGTACAATGCGACGATAAAAATAAAATATTATTTTAAAAATTAAGTATGTACTTTTATAAAATTTGTGTTAATTATTTATTTAGATAAGGTAATAAATTGAAATTTGATTTATATATACTATTAAATAATAGTAGTAATAAATTATTAATGAAAACTATAATTGTTGAGATAATTGAAATACTATACTATATTTATTAGATAGGAACAATGTAGTCATTTCTCACGTATTAATTGATTTTAAAACAAAATGTCAAATGCATTATATATTACTATAGATGATTCTTATTAACATAAATTAGAAAAAGATACCGTTAAAATATGTTAACATCCTATATCGACGTTGTTCGGATTTTAATTTCCTGCTAGATGGTAAAAGAGATATGCTAAACACCAAAAAAATCAATGGATACAGTAATTAATAAATCATATAAAAAATAATAGTTAACATGCTGTCAATTAGCTTTATATAATCAAAAGATTATAATCCCTTATTTATATGGAAAGTAACAAATACACAATCAAGGTTAAAAAATACATTACATGTTTAAGAAGATATCAAGATTTTAAAAAAGTTTAGCCAAGGGGTATCAATGTAAAAACACAAGTTTCAGTTCCCATTTTCCCCCCTATATACATAAAAAATCAACCATTCAAGCCCACGTCTCGACTGATTCTTTTAACTGCTGTATGATCCCGCCTTTAAATATTCATTTCATTCATCTTTCTGTAACAGTTCTCACAATTCCGATATGGGCTCCGGTGTTGACCGGTCGGAAATCGTTTTCTTTGACCTTGAAACAACTATTCCGAACCGAAACGATCAGTGCTACGCAATATTGGAATTTGGGTCGATATTAGTTTGTCCCGAGAAGCTTAACGAGCTAGATAGCTATGAAACACTTGTTAAACCACATGATTTCTCCCTAATTACTGCTAAATCCATTACCTCCAACGGTATCACTGCTAACGATGTCATTTCTGCCCCGAATTTCTCTGAGATTGCGGATACAGTTTATAACATCTTACATGGTAAACTATATCTTTTTTTTTTTTACTAATCTTGTCTACTCGCATTATCTTTATTTTTTGTTTTATATTGATCCCACACAAATAAAAAAGTTGAATCCCTGTTACAAATTCTAATTTCGACTCACAGTTTTGCAATTTATCTCAAAATGTAAAAATGTGAATCGAAGTTACAACTTTATTGAATCGATGTTTTCTCTCGTTATATTTGCTTGTTTACGGATCTGAATCCAGTTTATACAATGCAAAATGATTGTGCAAAGGGATAATGCTTTAGATTAGCAACTTATGTAGATTGGCGGTTTAAGTACTATTGAAATGTCAAGAAAGAGTTCTTGCTTATTTTTCTGTTGAGGCTGCTTATCAATAAATTATCAAAGTAGCCCAATTAAAATAAATATGATCATCAAAATAGTCTATTACTATTAGATGATAGGTTGGCCAAATCCTTAACCTAATGGACCCTAAACCCACAATTGGGATTGGGCCGACCTATCATCTAATAGTTACAAACCATCACCTAGGTGGCCTTGTGGTAAGGCGCCCTGGTGACCTCACAAGAGGTCTCACGTTCGAACGTTTGTAGGTAAACATTTTGGTGGTGACCACGGAAAGGGTCATAAACGGTCACGAGGATACACGGGTTAGGTGGCGTACCTCTCTGAGTCAAAAAAGACTCGCCCTCTCTGGGTAACCTTAACAGGGAAAACCTCCTCTGTTTGCGCGTTTGAAATACTCTATTGCAATTCAACCAAAATTGTTTTCTTCTGTATATCTACAACATTTGCTCTTGTGTAAATATCTTGATTACTATTTACTGAATTCTGAATTTAATTTTTGAGTTTTGATGGATTGTTGTATACATAGGAAGAGTATGGGCAGGTCACAACATATTGCGGTTTGATTGTGTGAGGTTGAGGGAGGCATATGCGCGGATAAACAGGCCACCACCGGAACCCAAAGGTGCCATTGATACATTGGTTTTGTTGACACAAAGGTTTGGAAGGCGAGCTGGTAACATGAAGGTATATGGTCAATTACTAACACTTGTAAATTATATATTTGATTGCGCAATAATCAGTTAAAAAACCCGGCCTCTGAAGCTATTGTTTTCTTACTAATAGATTGCATTTATATTATTAGATGGAGAGTCTTGCTGCTTATTTTGGGCTAGGAAAGCAAAGTCACAGGTAATTTGCTGCATTTATCGATGTTTTAAAATCGAACAGTTGAACAATATTATCTCTGCTTTTATATTAAAAATGAATGCATGATGTATGATGTATCCCGTTTGCAACAAAAAGACTCTTGCTGACTTCATCAAGTGCTTCTATGTCAATCTGACTTCTTGCTTCAATGTTTTCTTTCAGGAGTTTAGGCGATGTTCGAATGAATTTAGAAGTTGTCAAGCACTGTGCAGCGGTGCTTTTCTTGGTAATTTATCAGTGAAGCTTTCTGTTTTGTTTCCTTAAGTTGTGTGATTTATCATATCACAATTGTATGCATAGACTTGTTTTGAGCTTGCATCTCCTATCCGAGGAACGTTTTCTAGAGTCTGAGAAAATAAAGTAGTTAAATGGGTTCGGAAATGGGTCAAAAATTGTGACTTTAGAATGGGTCGGGTCAAGTTCTGACAACAAGGAACACTTTTTGTCTTTTCGTGTTTTGACTTTTACGGGCAATTGATGTTTTAAGTATTAACTGTAAGACTATATTATTACAATAATGATCTATAAGTTTTTTCCGTAAGTGGCAAATGACACTTACAAGCGTGTCTTTTTGGGGTTGGAAACCACATCCTCCTGGTTGGTGAGTCACCTTGGTACCGCTAGTGCAATAGCCTGTTGACCTTTTCCATTTGAGATAGAACAATTAGGAGGTTTTAAAATTCAATGGTAGCTTTGGCATTGTCGGTAACTAGGATAACGTTAAAGTATGATGGGCTGAAAAAAGCACAATAGAATGAATGTTAAAAGATCCAGTCCCTGTCACAAAAAAATTACAATTTTTTTTGCTTTCATTGAGAGTCGAACTCAAGACCTCCCGCTTACTAAACGGGTGCTCTAACCAACTGAGCTATGAAAGCAAGATGATATGCATTCCTACATTCTGTTTTCATTTTATTAAACTATCATTTCCCACCACAAAATAAGGATAAGGGTGCAATGGTCCTATATTGTTATACTACTTAGCTGCATATTGTACCTGCAATAGCTCTTTATAATGATTACATTCTGTCTATGGTTCCCAAAACCACATATGTGTATGAACTTAATGTGACAGGCCGTTTCATCTAGATATCATCATATTTCATCTACGTGTTCAAAATTACGTGAAGAAAATATGACACTAGATATGAATACTAACATTTTCAGTCCCTAAGATAAAAAGGACCAAATCATTTTGCTTTCATTGAGAGTCGAACTCAAGACCTCCCGCTTACTAAACGGGTGCTCTAACCAACTGAGCTATGAAAGCAACCTGATAATCTGATATACATCTCTACACTTTGTTTTCATATTATCAAACTATCATTCCCCATAACTCACTTTGACTTGGACTTTGAGGGCTTCAACTCTTTCTAGAGTTTTATGTTGTTACACGTGTGGTCTGCTTCATCTTGATTGGCTTTATGAGCTTCTCCATGTTTCTGAGTGTTGATTCTGACTGTTTACATAATCTTCCAATTGATTGTTATCAAGCTTTTCTTTCAAACTTCTTCATTCATTGTTGTGCTTGGCTGTTAGACCTCCTTCAATGAAATGTTCATGTCTCATAAGCCTGCGTTGCTCTTAAGCTTGTAACACATGTAGCAATTCGTTCAAAGTAATTTTGACAGATCCCTTCTATTCTTCTAAGTGGTCATTGACTCTTCATATCTCTCAGCAACTTTTTGACAGTTCTTGCATCTATTAATTGAGAGTCGAGCAATCATAGGTGGCCCAATATCCAACAACTTGTCTTAGTATTCAGTATTCCTTGATTGTATTCTCTGCATCTCAAATTCCCTAATTAAGTTAGAGCTTGCATGCTTCGAACTCTTGTCTCTCCTTCATATTCCTCCTGCAGATAGTCCCATATATCTTTTACTGATTTGAAGGACATCATCCTTGTGAGTATGGTTGATGAAACTGCATCAAATAGAGTTGACTATGCCTTTGACTTTTTGATTTGGGCCACAGTAGGATTTTGTAGAAGTGGAGTAAATCATAATCCTCTACCACAGTAGGATGGCATTTTTGCAGCACATAGCTGGTAACTTTCAGTCTTTCACTATTGAATACGGAGTGAATTGGGAAACGCTACTTTTAGACGATATTGACCTCACGTACCCCTTAAGAAATAAACTCTGATACCAACTGTTAGTTTTAGTAATGGAGATGAAGAAATAGCAAGTTTGAGAACTGAAGGAAAATTTAATAAGGAACTGATAATTGCAGGAGAAAGTCTCAAATAAAAGCCAAGTAATAGGCATATATTGACCCTATCAGTAAAGTAATAACATATAAATTATGAATAAACTATTTTAGAATGTGTGCATTTCTTAGACCAGTTATTCAACCGTATGCATAGACATTTTGGCAACTTTTTCTATAGTGGAGGATAACTTTGAGAAAATAAGGTAGAGGTGGCCTAATGGGTTTGTTAGGTAGGTTGAGCAACGCCTCAAAACGGGTGACTATAGAATTGGTCGGGTCGGCTTGGGACAATGTGCATAAACTTTATGTCTTTTATTAGTCCAAAGACATGCTGACGTTTTCATATAAGATAGAACAATTTTGGAAGTTCAAAACTCAAAGGTGGCTTTCGTAAATTTAGGTAGCTGTAACAATGTTAAAGTAAGAACGGGTCGCAAAAAGAACAGTGGAATGAAAATTAACAGATACAGTCCCTGACTTTAAAATAACAAATACAAAAGAATCTGCTTTCATTGAGAGTTGAACTCAAGACCTCCCGCTTACTAAACGGGTGCTCTAACCAACTGAGCTATGAAAGCAAGATGATATACATCCCTACACTTCCTTTCATTTTATCAAACTACCATTTCCAACCACAAAATAAGGATAAGGATGCAATGTTTCTTATGCTATTTAGCTTCATGTTGTACCTGAAATAACCCTACAAGACGATACTATTTTAACTATGGTATCCTACACAGCATGTGTACATGAACTTATGAACTTGAGGCTTATAAACTGTTAATGTGACAAGCAGTTTCATCTAGATAAATTTTGAAAGGCTTTATCTGTAATGTTTAAAACCATGTGAAGGTAATACCCCACTAGAATTGAATATCGACAGTTTCAGTCCCTAAGATAAAAAAGAACATAATTTTTTTTTGCTTTTATTGAGAGTCGAACTCAAGACCTCCCGCTTACTAAACGGGTTCTCTAATCAACTGAGCTATGAAAGCAACCTGATATATATCCCTACATACACTTCTTATGTTATCAAAACTATCATTTCCCGTCACAAAAATAGGATAAGGGTGCTATGGTGCTATGGTGCTATATATGCTACTTAGTGCAAATTCTACCTAAAATGAATAACAGTAGAACACCTTGAGATTAACACTAACATATGAAATTGCTTTTCTTAAGAGTGGAACTCAAGACCTCCATAATCACAATTGCATGCATTGTGGGTTGCTTTTGACCCGTTTGACCGATTGCCCTGTCCAACCCACTACCACTGTAACCAATTTTTTTTAATTTTATCCATTTAACATCGTATAAGTCAAAACAACCGGTTCACCCGTAAGGGCTGAGTTTGCCACCTCTATGATAAAATAACAGTATTCATTTCATCTGCTCACAAAATTGCATTTCTAAAAATTACGGTTCTGCAAACCTGACTATATTATACTTCTCTTGCAGGAATCAAGCCAGCATGATATATTCACGGGGGCTTCTCTGAACGCTACTACAAGATTTGGCTGTAACGAGCAAACCAGTCTAGAGGGAACAGGTTCGAACACCAGCCCATTTTCGACTAACAGAAACATCGAAAACCATGCATTTCCTCCAACTCCTTTAGCAGAAGAGAATAAACATCCAAATACAGTTGAACCTGGTAGTGCTCAACATAACCCGTTTCACGTGGGCCCACTCGTAGACAAAATGGAGAGTGAGTCCCCACAATCAAATGAAGCCATGCTGGAAGAATCTTCAACCACCACTTTATCTAATGCTTTCACCAACCACAGTGAATTCATATTGCCTGATGGAGTTTCCATGGCTTCAATTACTGTCACCATTGCTCCCTTTTTTCATGGGTCCCACAGAATACAGATACTTCACCGCAATATCCCATTGCAGATTCGTTGTGATGGCATGAGAATACGGTTTGGATTAAGCACCCAATTTGTTGATCATGCCGGAAGACCACGACTAAGTTTTGTTGTTGATGCAAACAATTCAAATTTATGTGGCATACTTGATGCCTGTGATAATATAGCTAAAAGATTCGTGGATTCTGATAGTAATTCGGAGTGGAGACCCATGGTGTGTAGAAAGCCCGGGTTTTACAGCTCACCCACCATTAGATTGCAGTAAGTTTGGGTCAAGCTAATTTTGACTATCTCTGATCAAATACTTAATACTTACTTTGTCATATGTACTATCTACAGCTTACCTACTGTGGCAGAAGATACTACCAGATGGATCACTGAGATATACCTCAAGGAATCATCATCTTCGTCCATTCAACCATTTGTTCCTAGTAGGTATGATGTGGCGGAACTCGAATCATTGATTGGTTCAGGTTTATTTGTGGATGCATATTTCTCTTTGGATCCGTACAGTTATCAACAGAATGCTGGAGTCCGTTTAGTCGCCAAGAAGTTAATTGTTCATAGATGATTGTTAGCTGACATTTACAAGGCATTATGTGTTTAATATTTGTTAACCGACTTATTTATATGTATTTTTCGTTAATACGAAGTTCGTCAACAACCTTCGTTTTCATAAAGCACAAATTTACTATTAGCTTGTGTTATTTACATACAACGGACAACCCAGGTGGTCTTGTACGTTGTTTGCTTCCATGTGATTAGGCGACCCTATATTTTTTACTTTTTTATATAAACCAGCTTCAGTATATGCTCTTTGGTGTACTTATTTTCTTTGCAATTACTTACACGATGCATAAAGATAAGAGTCAAAGGGGAAAGAACAGCAAAAATGCTACCATTTCTGGTACTGTAACTGCAAATGATAATCTTAAAAGTTGCTGCAATTTAAGGATTCTGCTTTGTGATACTAATGTGGAAAGTTGTCATGAGGTATTCAGCCTTCTTCGACAATGTTCTTATCTGGGTATTTTTCTGTTTTACCTTTTTTCATGTTCTTTTTACATCTTTAGATGGTTTCTGTTACCTTATTTTTGATACAATTTTGATCCTATGTGCAGTAACACAAGCGATAACATTAGCTGAGATGAATGATGGCAATTTTGATACAATTTTGATCCTATGGTAGGCTGGCCAAATCCCTGAACCTAATCAACCCTAAATTCATAATTGAGATTTGGCCAACCTATCATCATATATGTATGGTGACGATGTACACATCAATTTTAGTATTGTATAAATTACCACACATACAAATATTTCCTTTGAAAGTTTTTGTTCGACAATTAGGTTTTATAACCCTGACTATTTTCTAAAATACTTTATAGAGTTGATCGAAATTATTTCTCAAATTCCCAAAAAACAACTTGCTGATCTAAATATACATAAAGAACAAAACATGCAGGTAGAAATCAAGAATTACATAAGAAATCAAGAATTATATAGCAACTATCTTGGTGTGTTTGGCTAATGAGAACGGAAATAAGAGATTGAGTTTTCATTCTCATTAAAAGTGTTTGGTGAATGAGTTTCATTTGCAGAAATAGGAATCAAATTCACTAACTTTGGCATAATTCAAACTCAAGTAAAATGTTGGATTTGAAAATCTATTTTCATTTCATTTCATTTCAAAACCTATCTGCATAGTGATTTTCTATTTTAAATTAAAATTCTCGTAATACTTTATAAACAGTTAAATAGATAAGGTTTTTTTTATTCAGGTTATTCAAAAAGGACGAAGTTTCATAGCCAATATACAATCTAATCGAATTGTCTTGTAATAATTTCTGAACCCTTTCCTTAACTACTCAAAATGTGTTGCTAATAACTTGAAACCTCTTATAAAAATATCACAGTACCAACTAGCAAACCGGTGACAGTTTAAGTCAAAATCCCCCTCATAATCCATAATCCATTTTTGTTCAAATGATCATATACATAAACCACTCAATAAACCCATAGGGGAATAAGTTGAAACATTTCTAAATTTGAGGGTCCTTTTAGTCTCTACTACAAAGTCACAACCCGTAACTCATCAACGTTCCTATTCCCTGTGAATCATGGGTTCCCTGTTGCCGGCCGTCGATTCTTCATAAAATCCCATTTTTGGTTAAGTCAATGCCAACTTTTTTTGCATATCGATAACATGAATACAGACATAGCTCTTATATGTATAACATTGCTTGTAAGCTATTTAGAATTAATCAAAACTCTAATGTGATTAAGGAAGTTACTTAGGTGTACGGCGATGATAATTGTGTTGTAGATGTTAAAAGTTTTAAAATTGTTTTGAATTTATGTAAGGAAGCTAGGTTAGAAAATGAGGGGTTATGGGTGCTGAAGAAAATGAATGCTTTTGGTTGTAGACCCGATACTACGGCTTATAATGTTGTGATTCGGTTGTTGTGCGAAAAGGGTCGGATGGATGAGGCTTTGAAGTTAATGAATGAAGGAGATGCTTTCGGTTGATATTTATCCTGATATGGTGACGTTTGTTTCAATGGTTAAAGGTTTTTGTGATTTGGGTAGGATTGAAGATGCTACTAGATTGTTTAAGGTTGAAAATCGACAAGGATGTTTAGTAAATGTTGTTGCGTATTTGGCTCTTCTTGATGGAGTTTGTCGGGTTGGGAATCTAGAAAAAGGGTTGGAGTTATTAAAGGAGATGGAAAATGAAGGTGGTGTTTGTGCACCGACTGTTGTTACGTATACGACTTTAATTCGTAATTTTTGTGAAAAGGGTAGGTCAATTGAGGCTTTGACCGTGTTGGATCGGATGGAAGCGTGTGGTTGTGCACTGAATAGGGTTATGATTAGTACTTTAATTAATGGTCTTTGTTCGGAGGATAAGGTAGATGAAGCTTATAAGTTGATTGATCGATTATTTACTCAAGTGAGTGTTTCTCAAAGTGAGTGTTATAGCTCTCTTGTGACTACGTTATTGAAGGTTTATAAGTTTGAAGAGGCTGAGAAAGTATTTAGGAAGATGTTAGTTAGTGGTTTGAAGCCAGATGGGGTGGCTTGTAGCGAGTTGTTGAAGAGGTTGTGCTTGAAGGAACAACGAGTAATAGATGCTTTTGTGTTATTTAATGAAATTGAGAATCTTGGGTTTGCAACTTCTATTGATTCGGAGATTTGTTCTATTATGATGGACGTGCTTTGTGCTAAAAGCCATTTGTCGGAAGCTTTGATGCTCGCTAAGTTGATGGTGCATAAGAGCATTTTACTTAAAGGTCCTTATGTAAAGAGTGTAGTTGAATATCTAAAGAATGCTGTAGAAATGGAACTCGTGTCTCATATATATAAAGTGAATGGTGGCTGAGAAATTGTTCACTTGTCAGACAAATCTTAAGAGGTGTGTTGCTATTAGATCCTTAAGCTGTTGGGGAGTCAGATCAGAATAAACCAATTCAAGGAATGAGACTGTCATCAGTAAGAGTCGTGTGCGGTGTGGCTGTTCAAATGAGCTACTTATGAACCTCTGCTAACCCTGATGATACTTATCCTTCTACAATTTTCAGAATTCGAGTTGTTTACTAGTAAGAGGTGGAAAATGGGTGGCTCAAATAACGGGTCAATAAGGGTTCGGATAAAAAAAGGTTAAAAAGATAAACCTGAAAAACTAACAGGTCATTTTTGTACGGGTGGAAACTGGTCGGGTCACGTTGACCAGAAACTCCTTTTTACTATTTTTTAATATCTACGCTCAGAACAACAGTATAGCTCACTCTATGGACCTTGCTGAACTAGATTCCCTGCTAGCGAGAGTGGCTTAGAAAAATAAAGGAGCACAAACAAGGCTCCGGCATAAATGCAAAGAGGATGTATAGCTGATATAGGATCAGAGTCGTGCCGAAAAAAGTGGAATTCTTCTAAGATCCATTGCTCGATTTTTCTGCATGCTCCGCTTCCAAAATGCAGAGATACTTGCGAGGACAGATCCGGGTTGGGCTGACTTAACATTTAGGTTTCAGCATAACAAAGCTTGCACTGTCTTTTCACACTTAGGCGCACTGCGTGCCATTGGTAATGATTCTACTACGGTGCCAGCCATTGGTAATGATTCTACTACGGTGCCACAAATTCGCAAGCTAATCCTAAGTAATCGTTGCAGTCTAAGCTTGCTTCTCTTGGCTCCCCGTGGGGTTGTCTAGTCCTAAAGCACATAATGACTTTTGATAGGCATGTTAGAGATGAAACATTACTTGAATAGATCCATCCACTTATTAAAAGAATCAAAGAGAAACAGGGTCATGCATGCTTTCTTAATAGGAAGGGATAATTGTCATTAAAGAGAGTGTGCTGGTAGTTCTCACTAGAATGAACTGAAGAATGACAATAACAAAAAAAATGAAGAAGAAATGTTAATATCATTTAATCCTTTTTTGTATAAATAAAATGCTAAGAACTAAGATTTCTAAAACGAAGCTTTTTCTGATTATTTGTTAGCCATCCTTTTGCCTAGCCTAACTTATTACAAGACGATGATACTTAGACAAAATCTACGTATTGTATCTCTTCGTAGTTTTTTTCTTAGATTTTGTTAGCCTCTGTTATCTTGCTATCAGGAGGATATGGTAGAAAAATACTCTATAACAGTACTCTTCGCTGTCTGAATCAGTAAAATCAAACTTTTTTATAGTAGCATTCTTACTGGATCTTTTCTAACTTCATTATTGTAACAAAACTTGATATACTGTCTAAACTCTACTTGTTACGAAGAATTATTGTTTAATTTTCATGAGTTTACATCTCCTTTATAGAAGTGTTCCATTTCATAGTTGTTAACATGTAAATCACATCTGTTTTGTGAAACGCAGGATGGAGTTTATTCAGTGAAGGCAAATGCGGCTCTTTAGGAATTGTATTCATTTTTGCCACAAAGATTTCAATGATATTCTGGGATGATGGTTAAGTTTTCAAGCTTTATGTATCATTTCTTGGTCAGGGACTAACTAATAAGCAATCTTGCTATCCTTCTGAGCAATTCTGTATTGGTCTTAGGACTTTAGTTATTGGTAAGCAAAATTGATTGTTGTTCAAGTTTTTGACTATGTATTTAAGAAAAACAGATATATCTAGGTCAGCATTTGGTATAAGATCCTAGAAATATGAACATGATTTTCATTTGATCCTCATCCACCTCTAATATCTTTGTATTTGATATGGTTGATCAACAAAATGTGGTCTTGATGATTGAGCCAATGATCAGTTCATCCTGTTCAACATACCCCTTAAACCCTTCTTACTGCTATCAGCCTTATCTTTCACTTCATGGAGCTGCAAAATAGACATTGATGGGTTTATTACCTTTGTTCAGCGGGTATAATGCATAAGAAAGCCAACAAAGTAAACAAGATTACAAATAACAAACCTGGCAAAAGTATAACAACATAAACTTAGAAATATTCTAGAAAACTTGTACCAAAAACCCCTTAAGGAAAGGTAGATGTGAAAAGTAAGGGTGAATGGCGAAAAAGGTACCCAAGCATTACCAATATTCTCATTTAGAGTACTCAATTTGTATCAGCTTCTAAGGTGTCTAAGTACCCTCTTTATCACCAAAGTTGGATTTTTAACCTCTCGAAATATTGTGACACCAAAAGATTGCTTTTTGAACGATGTGAGACTACACATTCCTATTTTTTAGAATTGAAAAAAGAGGTTTTACCTTTGGAAGCATTACGACATCAAAAAAACTAACTTGAATATTCTAGTTGATAAAACGGTCCCTTTTCGTGTTAAAAACTTGAATACCGTCTTTTATGTACCCGAAATGAATATTAGGTACCTTTTTGTATCTACCCAAAAACTGAGATAGAAAAAAAGAAACATACGGTAATGCTTGCATGCTGCAGAGCGTCATGCTGCTGATGCAAATCTTGCAGGATCGAAGAACCAATTTTTTTCATTTCCTGCATAATTCTTCTATTCTCATTCATTCTGTCACTGGACTTTTTCAACTTCCCAATTGAAGTTGTTGCGTTTCCTCTTAGAGCAGCAGTTCCCTGTTTCATCATTATCCAGTTAAAATGCATTCATATCGTAGGAAGCAAACTTATAAAGCACCATAGATTACTAAGCAAATAGCTTTCTTGTTTCTGAATGTAATGCTTTGTGTATTAAAAATCCAAAGACACTTTTTTTTAATTTTTGCTGTGTATGATACTAGTATAATCTTAAAGAAAGAAGTATTGTAATAATCTAACAAGGTTGTCCAAAATGATGGTTATATACTGAAATACTAAATATTACAATTTGCAGCCAATATGTTGTTGTGCAAAACAAATAACATAATAATATTAAACTTTGAGAGATACCTGCACTGTGTTTGAGCCTAGTGATCCCATTAACTCAGCTCGAGTGGCCTGATAAACATTACTCGAGCCAAGTCTTTTCAGTTCAGTTTTCAAATTGTTAAGGTCATTTCTATACTCGCCTATCTTTACAAGCAACATAGCTTTCACAGAAGACCCCACACTCCTAGCCTCAAGATCCATCTTACGCATCTACGGGAGCAAGCAACAGTCTAATAGAAGAACCATATAACCAATAAATATGAAAGGAAAAATCATGCAACAACCGAGATTTGAGCATTACCAGAGCCTCAGCCTTTTTAATTTCTCCAGCAATTTCAGCAACTCCCTGTTTCTTCTGCTCTGAAATGCATTGAAAATGTCTTGATCATTTATCATTGGGTACATCCTAAACCTACTTGAAATCGTACAGTTTACATAATCATTTCAACATTATTCATTTAAAAAGATAGTAATAGATGGTCAATGAGGATACTTTTTGACTCAGTTTTGGTCAATTAGAGTTCAGCATACAAATTACGGTTTTGTTTGTTTACCAGATGATTTAGTTCAGTTGATTAGATGATACCCTAAATTTTTACAGGAAATGTACACATCGAATTTATGGTTACATGTTGAACACTGTGCCGTAAAACGGCTGCTACTGATCATTTCCCTCTAATATGCAAGTATAAATAAATAAAAAAAAATATATATATATATATATATATAATGCAATGAAGAGAAATTGCAACAGCAATGATCAATGAAGATCAACAAAGTTCATAATTCACCTTCAAGTAGAACCCTAGCAGACATACACTTCTGCTTTAAATTTGCTAAAAGTTTGCGAAATTGGCAATCATATTCTTCAAAAACCTGACTCATTGTCTCTATTTCTTACCATCAGTATCTGAATCACCTTCAATTGAATCAAACGAAGTCATACGTCAGTTCGCAAAGATTTTAACCAAAAACCTAAACTTAAATTTCGATCGTATAATAAACAAGTAACTAACTAATCACTGTCATGTAATGAACAATCTACGTAGTTAAACTAAAATTATGACGGATCATTGATTACGGAAGTAATCTTAAAATGAAATTAGTGATCGGAGATTGCCGGAAGATGAATGGAGAGTATTACCGTAATTCAATATTTTCGTGAAGCGCCAAAATGTATATAAAAATGTGTATATTATTTATTTATATTTATTTTGAAAAATAAGTGTAATACTGGAAGTCTGGAACCTTGTAATTTACATAATTGCCACTAATAAATGGATTCTCGAAATTGCCCCTAGGCTTTGACTGCTAAATTAACAACAGCGTTATAAAAGTATATTTTTGGTCCTGTACATCTTCTTCTTGTGTTCGTTTACTTCTTCTGTTTCTAATGGAATTAATTCCTAAAAATTGGTTAAACTTATAGGTTTTCCCTGTCTAACAAAATTCAAAAGCATATTATAAGGATGTATAAATAAAAAATCATGTTTTTGGACCTTTTTTTGTTTCACACCAAGTGTTCGATGAAATGCCTTAAAGAATAAGAACATACGACTATGCAAGTTTGCATGATTTTTCTATAAGGATATGAAGTCTTTACTGCGAAGCAAGTGGCCAAATGTTGGTATCTTGAATGCGAGGCGTTATTTATTTCATTACTCGACATTTCCTCCGATACCAGTATCAAGTGATGTTGAAAAGTTGTGTGAAGTTGTTACTCATGGGATTGGCAGTTTAGATGACTTGGAAGCAAGTCTTACTGAGCTCGAGGTTTCTTGCCGCTCGTCAGTCGTTACTCAAGTACTTGATTCTAGTAAGAAAGAAGCAACTGCGAGACGGTTGCTTAGATTCTTTTTATGGTCAGAAAAACATGTTGATGTTCGACTGGATGACAAAGATTATAATCATGCTATTAGAGTGTTTGCTGAGAAGAAGGATTTTTTAGCATTAGACATGTTGATTGCAAATCTTGGTAAAGATAATAGAGCCATGGAGAGCTTGACATTTAGTAGTGTAGCTGAGACTTTAGTTAAACTCGGAAAAGTAGATGAAGCATTGGGGATATTTAAGAACTTGGATAAATTTAGGTGCCCACAAGATGGTACAGCCGTTACTGCCATAGTTTCTGCATTGTGCTCAAAAGGGCATGTTAAAAGAGCCGAGGGAGTCATTTATCACCATAAAGATAAAATCTCGAGTGTAAAACTTCTCATTTACAGAAATCTACTTCATGGGTGGTCTATGCAGGAGAATGTCAAAGAATCAAGACGAATCTTGAAGGACATGAAAGGTGCAGGAATCACTCCTGATCTTTTCTGCTACAATACGTTTCTCAAATGTCTTTGCAAGAAAAACTTAAAGTCTAATCCTTCTGGGCTTGTTCCCGAAGCACTGAATGTGATGATTGAGATGCGAACGTTGGCAATTGCACCAACCACTATAAGTTACAATATACTCCTATCGTGTTTGGGTAGAACTAGAAGAGTTAAAGAATCTCTTCAGATTCTAAACACGATGAGGAAAACAGGGTGTTCTCCTGATTGGGTGAGTTATTATCTTGTGGCGCGAGTTTTGTATCTGACAGGACGATTTGGTAAAGGTAAGCAAATGGTTGACCAGATGATTGAAGACGGTTTAATTCCTGAACGGAAGTTTTACTGTGATTTGATTGGCATTCTTTGTGGGGTCGAAAGGGTGAATTATGCTCTTGAGTTGTTTGATTTGATGAAGAAGAGCTCGTTAGGTGGGTATGAGACAGTCTATGATTTGCTGATACCAAAACTCTGCAGAAATGGTGAGTTTGAAAAGGGCAGAGAGCTTTGGGATGAGGCAACAGCCATGGGTCTCACCCTTGAATGCTCGATTGATGTATTGAATCCTTTGATCACCAAGGTTTTTAAGCCAACGAGAAAAATGGTAAATAATGTTAGCGCCTTGGAAACCACCAAACAAAAAAGTGTTGAAAAATTTAAGCCAAGTACAAATGTGAAGAAGGGTAAGAAGTTATTCATCGTCAAAGAGAAAGGTAAGAAGTTGACGGTGCTTAAGAAGATAAACAAAAAGAAAGGAGCTTCGACTTGATTTGTAAGTATTTACGTCCATATATTCATGGTCTGTTCTTATTTTGTTATGTACTTTGTAAGTGTATACGTCCATATATTCATGGTCAGTTAACATTATTTGTTCATGATCATGATCTTTGACAATGCATCAACTCGTCAAACGTCTGATACATCAAACCTTTCTTGACTTGTGGGTCAATTGTTAACCAACGCCTTACAAATCAGCAAATGATCTGTTAAATAACTAACTTGTTTTTCAGTTTAAGTATGACTCGGGAACTGATGTAAAAATAAAAAATAAAATAAAAATAAATAAAATAAAAAATAAAAAAATAAACAGGAAATAAAATATGAGAAAATTATCGTTGCTTGCTAACAGCACATGGCACTCACACATAAGGTGATTGTGTATAAGTCAAAAAGTTAGAAGATTAAAAGTGTAAATAATGTAAATTTAGCCTATGGGTGGTTATTCAAACACCAATCTCATAGCTTTTATGGTTGCTATATATAGCAAGGGTTTATAGTTTGGTAGTTAATCATGCTTTTTGTTATTGTAGGCGTTATACTTCGAAACTTTTTATTATATGTATTCATATAAAACCGTCAATTGTATTTTAATTTTTTTTACATGTTTTGGCTACCATAATTTAACGTGTTGCTTGTAAGTTGTATACATATAATAGTGAGTTTAAAGCATATAAAAGACGATTTTAAAACTTAAATACATGCAATAGAAGATTTCAAAATTGAATATACAATAGTAAAAAATATAAAATTATGTACAATCTCAAACTATAAACTTTATAACCCATATATCAATAGGCAAAGGAATAAATAACCCATATATCAACAGGCAAAGGAATAAAGGAAGAGGACCGCACCTTGTAAGGCCAACCAAAAATGGGATTCAATTTAATGAATTGTTAATAATATTCTCACACACACTTGTTGTAGTTAGGTCAAATTTCAAACTCAGCATGTTTATACATGGCCTGTTTCTTAATGACAAGATCTGGTTTAGTCACTTGTCAAGTGTCCTGAGGCCTAGACACTATAATGAGTAATACTCACGGTTTAGGTTCACCAAAGATGATATTTTCTATTTTATACTCAAATGATCATTTAAGACTAAATTATTATTATTTTCTTTTAGTATTGAAAAATGATTTTGTTCACGTCAGTCATAAGGACTGTTTTAAAAACAATTTACTTAATTAAATGATGTTACGTTAACCAGCAATCATCAAAATCTCATATCATTAAGTTAAATTTTGTTACCCACCCTCCTTAAATTCAGTGACAAGGATTGTCTCGAAATAACTTTTTGTTGCACGGTTTCAGTGGAGCCGCAACCTATGGGATAATTTGGATATTACGTTATCCTTTACGTTGAAATATTAATGTGAACAAATTTAATTACAAGGATTGTCGCGAAATAACTTTTTGTTACACGATTTTGAATGCAAAACTCATATCATCAAGAATCAAAATACCAGTTGAGTCGACTTAGGTTAACAAGAAGCTGCACAGATTTACGTGTTTACCGTGACAAACCAAATCCATCACATAACTAGGGGTGTTGTTGGGTTAGGTTAATCGGATTTTAGGTTATCCAGGTCGAATTATTCGTGTTTTGCATTCTTAACATCTAACCTGGTCACTAGCCGAATAAAATTCAAGTTAGTTAGGTTTGGGTAATTAGGTTTCAAATCGGATTTGGGGTAACTTTTTATAACCCAAATAACAATCATTTCTTACATCTCCCAACCACAGTTTTGTAACCTTCATCTCCTACATCTTTTAAAGTTGTTTATCAACAACATACGTAGTTGTTTATCAACCTTCATCTCCATTGATGAAAATTAAACTAATACATTTAGGAAATGCACATGCAAATTGTTGCAAGTTGGACTACGGATTCAAAGCATATATATACGAATGATCATATGTATACATATATGGAGAGTAAGGATCAAATAAAAATATTTTACTGTCTTACACGCACTGACACACACACAAAGACACACACGTAAAAATCGATAGTACTACTTGCATAGTTGCATGTAAAACATCTGACCCACGTAGTAATTTATTATAATCTATAAATTCTTGATTGAACCCATCAAAATAGATTCAATCTTTCCCATGACCTAATCACCAATTTCTTGATTTCATTCCATTATTTATTGGGGTTGCAGAAACGATACAAAAATTAAAAAAAAATTGCGTTTTTTACCTAAAATTATGGGTCAAGAACTAACTCAAAAGAGAGGTACTTCAACACTACCAACCTCCACTGCCGTCCGGTCACGCCGTCAAAACAATAAAAGAGCCCACAATATCAAGATGACAATTATGTGTGGGTTAATTACATATCTTGTCCTACGTGGCACTATTGGTTTTGGGGAATTTCCTTCATTTCCAGACGATGGTGAAATCACAATTATTCTTAATTATAATTATTCAATTGGTGCAAAGATCTCAGATTGGGATGAACAAAGAAGTTTGTGGCTTAGTAAAAATCAAGGTTTCCCAAATGTTGTTAATGGTAAAGCAAGAATGTTGCTTGTTACTGGCTCATCACCAAAGCCTTGTGATAATCCTGTTGGTGATCATTATTTGTTGAAATCACTTAAGAATAAGATTGACTATTGTAGGATTCATGGGATTGAAATTGTGTATAACATGGCTCCTTTGGATGTGGAATTATCCGGTTATTGGGCTAAATTGCCTTTGATTCGCATGTTAATGTTGTCGCATCCTGAAGTCGAATGGATTTGGTGGATTGATAGTGATGCATTGATTACTGATATGGTATTTGAGCTTCCATTATGGAAATACAAAGACCATAATATGGTTATTCAAGGGTACTTTGATTTGTTATGGAAAGAGAAATCTTGGCTTGCTGTAAATACCGGTGACTTTTTCTTGAGGAATTGTCAATGGACGTTGGATTTGCTTGATGCTTGGGCACCAATGGGGCCACAAGGGCAGGTTCGTGAAGAAGCAGGGAAGATTTTGACAGCTAATTTGAAGGATCGGCCTGCATTCGAAGCTGATGATCAATCGGCTTTGGTATATCTGTTGATTACGCAAACTGAGTGGATGGAAAAGGTTTTTCTTGAGGATAAGTATCTTCTTCACGGGTATTGGGAGAGTTTGGTTGATAGATATGAAGAAATGATGGAGAACTATCATCCTGGTTTCGGTGATGATAGATGGCCTTTTGTGACTCATTTTGTGGGTTGTAAGCCTTGTGCAAGTTATGCGCATTACCCGGTGCATAAGTGTGTGGGTAGCATGGAAAGAGCATTTAATTTTGCGGATAATCAGGTGTTAAAGTTATATGGATTGAGGCATAAAGTACTTTTAAGCCCTAATATCAAGAGGATCATAAATGAGACTGCGACTCCATTGGAGTATGTAGATCAGTTTGATATTCGACATGCGGCTCAAGTGAATACTACCTACTGAGCTTTCTTATGGGGTCATTGGTTCAACCAATCTTACCGGTCTTAAAACCGAAAGATATTATAAATATTTAAAGCAGTATAAAAATACTAAAAAAAGTATACGCAAACATTGATATATCTTATCTTAATTGAAGATGAAGATGATTTATAAGATCTTTAATAGAAATATTTAATTCAATTTCAAATCAAATTAAAATTCTAAGTACATAATACATACATAATATATAATTAAACAAAAGATGAAAATGAATCGTCCGGATATAAAAAATTCAGAAGAAAAAGTGAATAAATCATTAATACTCCGTGGTACGATAGATGAAGAGAATTTTGAGAAATATTATCCACCAATGGTTCTAATTAAAAAGAAGATACAAATGACCAAGGTCAATAACATAGAGGCAAATGTAAAAGCTACCACAAATTAGATTCGAATCATGATCTAAGTAACAAGATATGGATCAGATCTATATATGTGCTAAATTGAAATTGTTACAGGAGAAATGGGTAAACAATAAGGTTTTTTAATTATTTTTTGAGATCTATCCGTTTTACATTGAAAATTAGTTTTCCTTTTTCCATTGTTGGCTACACCACACCGAGTAGGCCACATCGAAACCACACTGAGGATCATAATGGGTACTCTTACGTATCTTAATTCTCTTTCATAAATTGACGAGTTTGAAAATTTGACAAAGTGTTACGAGTTTGAAAATTTTATAAGGTGTTTAAAAGGGTGGAGAATGAGAATTGTAACCAATTATGATGATTAATTACATATAATCCAATGTTTAGTAGGTAATAATTTATTCCCACTTAAATTGAGAGTAATGGATCTCAAAATTTCATTACCTATTTTCATCCAACATATAGAGTTTGTATATCTGAAAATTTGACCCGTAATAAACAGATAAATTTTTCAGTTCAGATTCGAGTCAAGGTTCTTATTAACACGTTGATTCATTAACTCGTAACTTGTTTCTTTTTTTTTTCTTCATTTTCCAAATCCTAAACTCAAAACTAATTCATTAAACTTGACCCGTTTGACTCAAAATCAAACCCATCAAACCCAAGACTAACCCGCCAAAGTTAACTCGACATCAACATGACACTCCATCAACATGTTTAAATTTTTTACCTTATATGTATGAATTGGAAACTTTTGACCCGTTAGCCCGTTTATCAAATTAGTTTGGATCGAGTACTATCGACCATTCCACCTGAGTTACCACCCATACTCATTATGAGTAGTTGTGTGAATAAAAAGTAACTAATGTAATATTATGGAATGCTCTTGCATTGTTCAGTATTCCATTTCCCTTTCCAAATTTCATTGTCTACTTTGAACCAAGCGAACTTAGTTGATTTCATGTGTTATCCGAATAAGTAAACGATAATTATTTAGGTCTTAATTTTGATTTTTGAAGTCTTATCACTATGTAATCAAAGGTTTATTATCCAATAAGGGTTTTTTTTCAATGTTATATGTATCTCAAACATATACTTATAACTCTATATACACATAAATATTAGGTTGAAATTCCCTCGAGATATTAAAGACTTGCAACTTTTTACTCTTTTTTCTTAAAAATAAGAGGCTTTGTATCCATATACTTGTCGTGTAAAATGGTTATGGTTGGGGGGGGGGGGGGGGGGGGGGGTTTCAAATTCAAGCTTTGTAAGAGGTTTCCTAGATTGTTGATCTAGAAAGTGATAAAAGATGGTTATGGTTAGGAGGAGGGGTGATGGAGGAATGGATTAGGTGTAGGTTTGGAGTGCGAGAGGGTTGTTAGAGGTAGATCGAAGAGGGAGTTGGAGGATCTAGGGAATTAACTTCATTATGTTTTTGTTTGTCAGAATTTTTGGGACGCGTGGAGATGGAGTTCTGCAAGAAGATAAACATTTTAGGTGAAGACCCTGATGGAACTATTCGATGTCAAGCTCCTACATTCAAGTGGTCAAGCTGCGGCGACTAGATGGATGATTATTCCTCGGGAGGTCAACAATTTTTATGTTGAGAATGTTCATGATAAGCTGTGGGTAAGAGCTAAACTTAAGACTATCTACACAGATTTGTATTAGGTGTAATGCCTTTTATGTGAGGAGTGTATGGAACTATTCATCAAATTTTGGTTCACTGCAAGTTGGTTAAAGAAGTTTGGATGAAGATATTCTGGAACTTAAAGTTTGAGGCTATCCTTCCTTGCTGTTTTCCTTCACTCTGTCGATAATGAAGGGATGCCAAGTAAGCTTAAGCATCTTTCGGAAGCTGACATGTGGTGTTCTTTTTATTTTCTTTGGAAGGAAAGAAATGCTCGTGTTTTCTACTTTTCCAAGCGCAAAGTGCTAAGCAAATGGTTGTTTTCTTCGATACTCAAATGTAGTCTTAATTTTGGTTTTCTAATCGCAGCAAGAATTTTCAGTTCTCACGGATAGATTGGTTAAGTGTCATTGTAAATAGGTATTGAGTGTCGTGTTTGCCATTAGCTTTTTTGTTAGGGTCGGTCCCCTATTATTGTGTTTTTTGTTGTTGGGTTGTTTGGAGTTTTTATTGGGTTCATTGTGTTTAGTTGGTCGAGTTTAAGATACTTATACTTGTTTGTAAATATATATATTTTTTGTATTGAAATACATTATGTAACGTTTATTGTTTTCATTTTGTAGCTTTTTCGTTACAAGTTTATTGTTTATAGAAAAAATATGCAATTTTAGAAAACACAACCATTATAATATACTTTTTAGTAAGATAAATGTTTCACAATTACATTTTACAAACTCTTTTATGTTATATATTTATAGAGGTAATCAAGTAAATGTAATTAATTATGCTAATTTATTTTTATAAGTAAACAATTAAATGATGACAATAAAAAAGAATGCTTGAATTACAAATTTGAGATGAATAAAGTAATAAGTTTTGATAATTATTGTGCTTAAAACAATAAATTAAGGTTACCAAACAATAAATTGAATATTAGACAAACACCAATATTTCTATATTGATTAACAATCCATATATTAATACTGGAACGTGACTATTAGTATGGAGGTTTAGATAATTTATGAAAACCTTAATTATTGCCTTAAACTTTTGTACTTATATTTAATTGGGCTTCATCTATATGTCCATTGATGCTGAAACTAACCCACTTAGTCAAAAGTCAAAACACCAGTTGAGTTGAGTTAGGTTAACAAGAAGCTACACAACAACATGAAAGATTTACGCGTTTACCGTAACAAACCAAATCCACCCCATAGGCCCATAGAACACCGTTTTTCCACTCAAAAATTCAATCCTTTTTACAAATTTTTAATCAATTTTATCAATTTCCGGTTCAATTTATACCAAAAATCCACCAAAACAAATCACACCCAAAAATACAAGTCACCTTTACTTACTGTCCAGTATAAACTATAAACCCAATTTACACGCACTGACACACCACAACACACACACACAACAGTCGGTGGTGATACTTCTTGCATCTAAAAACGTCTTACTCTCACCCACGTTCTGATTTATTATAATCTATAAATTCTTGATTATACCCATTAAAAAAGCTTAAATCTTTGCCATGACCCAATCACTATTTTCTTGATTTCATTCCATTACTTATTGGGGTTTGCAGAACCACATAAAAAACGAAACTTTTTTGCTTGTTACTTGAAATTATGGGTCAAGAAGGAGCTCAAAAGAGAGGTACTTCAACACTACCTACTTCCACCGCCGCCAACGGTGGTTCCCGGAGCAGCCGGTCACTCCTCCGCGGCGGCGGCAACCGTCAGATCCATAAAACACTCAACAATATCAAGATCACAATTCTTTGTGGGTTAGTTACAATTCTTGTCCTACGTGGCACCATTGGTTTTGGTTCACCTTCTTCTGAAAATGATTTAGAAACCCAAGCTATGATTGAAGAAACGAATCGGATCTTAGCTGAGATCCGATCCGATAGGGATCCGGATGATCCAGAAGATGGTCAAAGTCAAACTACAATTAGTCTTAATGATACTTACTCACTTGGTGCAAAGATCTCAAATTGGGATGAAGAAAGAAGTTTGTGGCTCAGTAGAAATCAAGATTTTCCAAATGTTCTTAATGGTAAAGCTAGAATCTTGCTTGTTACTGGCTCACCACCAAACCCTTGTGATAATGCTATTGGTGATCATTATTTATTGAAGTCAATTAAGAATAAGATTGATTATTGTAGAATTCATGGGATTGAAATTGTGTATAATATGGCTCATTTGGATAAAGAGTTAGCCGGTTATTGGGCAAAATTGCCTTTGATTCGCAGGTTAATGTTATCGCATCCTGAAGTCGAATGGATTTGGTGGATGGATAGTGATGCATTGTTTACTGATATGGTATTTGAGCTGCCATTATCGAAATACAAGAATCATAATATGGTTATACATGGTTACCCTGATTTGTTGTTTAATGAGAAATCTTGGATTGCTTTGAATACCGGTAGTTTTTTGTTTAGGAATTGTCAATGGTCGTTGGATTTGCTCGATATTTGGGCACCAATGGGGCCAAAAGGGCCTGTTCGTGAAGAAGCAGGGAAGATTTTGACAGCTAATTTAAAGGGACGTCCTGCATTCGAAGCTGATGATCAATCGGCTTTGATATATTTGTTAATTACGAAAAGTGAGTGGATGGAGAAGGTTTTTGTTGAGAATCAGTATTTTCTTCACGGGTATTGGGTTGGTTTGGTTGATAGATATGAAGAAATGATGGAGAAATATCATCCTGGTTTGGGTGATGAAAGATGGCCTTTTGTGACTCATTTTGTGGGTTGCAAGCCTTGTGGAAGTTATGGGGATTACCCTGTGCAAAGGTGTTTGAGTAGCATGGAAAGAGCGTTTAATTTTGCGGATAATCAAGTGTTGAAGTTATATGGGTTTAGACATAGGGGACTTTTAAGCCCTAAAATCAAGAGGATCAGAAATGAGACTGTGACTCCATTGGAGTATGTAGATCAGTTTGATATTCGGCATTCGGCTCAAGTGACTACTACCAACTGAACCATCAACAGGAGATGATGATGATGATCTTTAGCGTCTTTATATGGGGTTTGAGTTTTGAACAAGTTATAGTTTTAGTTTATTTTATTACCACTGTATTTGATTTGGTTCAAAGCAATGTAGAATTCTTTTGTCGAAAGTTACTGTGAAATCTTCAATAGTTGGAGCAATCCAATCAAATCCATTCATTATCTTATAATCATATGCAATTTTGTTGGTATATCTTTCCATTCATTATCAAAATTGATAACTGTACTAGGCCATAAAGGGTTATTAAGTCAACTGTATTACAATTTAGACAATGAAACCATTTAACTGTATTAACACTACTTATTGTTAATTGAACTAGGACCATAAGGTATTCTTTCAAGCATATGGCTTTTAATTCTTGACTCTTTAAGATTTCATTCAAGTATGCCCTTAATGAATGTGATCAAACTCATATTCTACATGGTCATGAAAGTATTTAATTTGGGTTTGTTGAGTTGAGACAATGTGTTGGCTAAAAGTACGTAGTCTACTCGTTTTCTTAGACATTTAATCCAACAACTAATGACAGACATACAAACAAGGTTTGGTGATCTTCGTGCAAGGTGCACTGCTGGTATTGACTATAGTCCGAAGCCCTCCATGTGGGCTTGCTAATGATGTAAGGATTAGATTTGAATTATGATCTAAGTAACAAGATCTGGATCAGATCCTATCATCATTTTGAATTTTTCACCATTAATGTTCTGTGTTATTTAAATTTTCACAAACTTCAAAGTTGAAATAATACATTCTTACAAAACAATGCAGCCATATATTATGTTAGTTTGTCGGGGAAAAAGAATATTGTGTCATGTTACATGTTACATTTATTAGAAGCAAAACCAATACTAAACTGAAAATACTTTTGATCCATAAATTTGAAAGTTGATGAATGTTTTTACCATTTTCTTTTTAAACATTTCACATTACATAAACTTTTCAAGTATATTTGCTTTTAAAACGAGCTCACGGGAAAACATTGGTGGCTAAATAAATGTCAAGTGAAATAACAAACAGATGATCCCTAATTCTGCATTGGTGCAACTCATTTTTGGGGAGACAAGTTATATTTGTTTTTTGTTTTGCTGATTTCAAAGGTCTTCTGGTCTGGACTTGCAGACGTAAGGCGTGAAGATGGTCTGTAGACGAAAGTTCATAATGAGAATTTTAATAGTGTTCAAACTTTAGATATGACCGGTGCTTGAAGTTCCATCTCGGCCATGTTTTGTGACAAAAATTTATTATCATACTTCAATGTTTGTCTTCAAACTTCAATGTTTGTCGAACAGAACTGATGTCGGGAGACAATGTTTGTCTTCATACTTCAATGCTATTATTTCGGTGTTATTAAAATAATATATTCTTATTTAGAAGGGAAAATACCTAACACAATTTAATCCCACATATTATATACACCACACGTATGTACATTATGTCTCCAACGAGACTTGAACCCATAACGTCTTAGTTGATGGGTTGTCCATATACCGCTATGGACAAATACCCTTTGGTTTTGTTATTTATTAATGCAGCCAATGATATTAACAAAGAGATTTAACAGAATTATTTGATCCCTCTTTTTGTCATGGATGTTGTTCTACCGTGCCAATAGCTTCACTTAAACGTATTTGAATCCCGTTACAAACTCATGGTAAGAAGGATCATGGAAGGAAGCCGTCGAAGTAAGTAACATAGGTTATACTTGATTCTACAACAATATGTGTAGCTGATTATGCCTGCAATGTAGAAATTACAGAGTACGTTTCTATAATGCTTATGAGTTATATCTTACCTACACATGCCTAAGTCACCCCAACATGTTGTACTTAATCATCGGTTTTGTTTTCCTTTCACGCAGTTGTTAGCCACTTCCATATGGGCGTTTTTTTTTTCTAGAGGAGAATTAAGACATGTTTCCTTTAGACCCTTTAAAAACAATCAACATTATAATACATTGATATACACAGACGATTATCTAACTTGGCCATATGCCTTTATTATCTATGAAGGTCGTGTTGCTGAGGTTGAATGGGTACAGAATGTTCCACCAGAAGGAACGAAAGAGTAAACCGAAGTGATTATACTTCAATTAATCTTGATTTATATACTAACCTACTAATGTTCTTTTTATCTATAAGTAGTTATATTGATCGATACCAGTCAGCATAATGTTACAAGGTATAAATGTATAATAGGACAGTTCACCAGCTGACCAGAACATATCTTTTAAATTTTTTTGTTATCTAAGGTTTTAGTTGCAGGAAATGACTAACAATCCGGAAACATTTGCTCAACATGGTTAGCACAAGAAGCGACACAAGGAGGTAAAAGAATTCTAGATGTTAATTATATGTTGAAATTGCTTATTTCATACATATCTTTAGTGGCAGTATCGGTCCAAATTGTATCTCATCTTATTTAATTTCATGAACTTTCGATACTTATTATTTGTTGAATTCATTTCAAGTCCTGTGGTGAAGTTGTAACCAAAAGAAGTGAAAGACGAACCTAAATCAAGGAAATTGTTCAAAGTAAAAGAAATTAGACACATGAGTTGACCAGATTGTTGACTAAGGGTCACCACACCCGTGACGGATTTCATCACAGCTGTGATGACGAGCTCATTTGACCAATTGACCCTTCCAGTTAATTAAATATTAGGGCATAACTTGGAGGGGGAGGCAAGAAACAGCTGGAGAAGAAAGAGGGGCGATTTTGGGTGATCCTAGACGACTTTTGGAGAGATCATAAGCCATAGTTCATCACTCTAATCATTATGGAAGCGAAGATTGATCATCAAACATTCAGCAACTCTCTATTCAGTTAATTATCGTTTTTTATCAAACATGAATTCGTCTATGGTTATTACACAATCAAACGTATATCATTTTAAAACTGATCTTCCAACCGGATGTGTATTATTTGAATATGCATCCTGTTTTAGATTACATTTTCGCATACAAAATTTATTTTTTTGCAGATCAAATAGAACTACATAAATCAGACTCTTTTATGCATGAACATCAAATCTAATGGTTTTCATTTGAACACAATCTAATTGTATTATCTACAACAACAATTGCTTATACGTCCACATGGATGTATCTTGCAACAACAAATTGGAGACCAGAAGAAAGATTTTGCTACTCATCAAAGATACAAAAAAGAGGTACTGCACCATAAAGCCCCAACCTGTTATTACAAACATTATTGTTTCCAAGTATATCCTGCAATTAATCCAACCAAATGATGAAATGCAACATTGTGTCAAAGTTGAATCTATCTATAATCATGCCAATAGTAAGCCTACATTTTCAAATTTGGTGGTTTTAATATAAACACAAATAGTATAGCCATTTTATGGTTTGTGAATGAGTGATGATGAGCTTAGAAATGAAACCATGTGAAATATGAGTTGCCATCTTCCTGGTTCCGTTAGTTGGTTTGAAAAAATGTTGATGTGGTGGTTGTAGGCCATGTCTGGACTTGTTGAACTATTGACTATGCTAACTAAACATTTATAATGTTTTATTTAACATATACTAATAATTTAGTTATAATAAAAATGTTTGTACTTTATGGAACGGTGGGTATGTTTTTCCAAATGTTGAAAGATATAATGTTTGTATAACATATGGATTTTAATGACAAAAATAACATTTTATTAAGAAAAAGTCATCCCTTGATTAAGCAAAATTTAGATAAGTCAACTCGGTTATCTTGAATATCATTGAGAGAATAAACAAATCTTAATCCTCGCACTACAAATACATTCCAACTTTTCGGTGGAGAATTTGACAAAATACATACTGTATTTTATTTCTAATCTAATTTAATCTAATATAAAATAAAGTTGGATTATAATTTGCTTGTTGGGTTCACCCCTTTTCATATTACTACTTTTTCATAATGAAAATATCTTAAACTTCTCTTCTATCATTCAAGTGTATATAATGATAGATGTAACTTTTTGAAAATCACAAAAGATTTCGAAATGTGGAGCCAATCTAGACTTTTAAATAAATAAAAAACCAAGATTTAAGTAATTATATGTGAAGGTACATGCATATGAACATTTACACCTGAATATACTCATACATCGTGTATATATATATAGAGGAAGAATTCATATGGAAACTTTAAAATTTGAGAAATGATAGAAGTAAATTTTAGCCTTTGATTTTTTTGTTAAAAAACATTTTTAACATTCATTGGTGATGAATGTTAAATTTTGAAATTTTTGTAATTTTTAAAATTCATTTATGATGAAATCAATAGTTTAGATTTACTTCCTTCCTTCCCTAATTTTTTTACTTTCCTATTGATCCCCACCCTATATATATATATATATATTTAGACTTCATAAACTCAATTGGCATACAAAGATCAATGTCAAACAAACCAAGCTTAAGATCCGTGTACCATTTGATTCCAACTATAATTGTCTCATCATTATTTCCTTTAAAATATCATTAATCATTAATCATCATTAATCCTTACAAATTTTTTATTTACTTCTTTTTGAAGAGTTAAATTTTTAAAAATCAAAAAAAACAAAACTACTCTACTTACAAAGGAAAAATACAAAACTACCTATAATTACATTAAACAATATGATATTATTTATAAATAAACATATATAAATTTGGAAATAACAAATAAGTCAAACTAGAGTTAAACTTCAATATGACCGAACTAACAAGAAGACAATAACATTCACAATAACTATGTAACAGTCAATTATAATATTTCTTAATTGATTTTAAAAATCTTATCCGCTGCATAGCGCGGGTATTTACTATATGTAGGGTGGGGATCAAGAGGGAAGCAAAAAAAAAAACGGAAGTAGGGAAGCAAATACCCATTTACCATCAAAACATGATTTTCAAGCAAGAATCATCAAATTAAAGCTTGAAATATAAATGAATGAATTATATACATCATTTAATTAAACAATTCTCTTATAATTTTATGTTTTAAACAAAAAAACTCTTCAAATTGACATTTGTCATTCATTTGTGATGAATGTTAGTCAAAATTTCAAGTGAATATTCTTAAAACATTAATTTATAATACATATTAACTCATATATGTTATTATACACTGATTATATCATTTATCAAGAAATTATGTTAAGTAACATTCATGGATGTACAATAACAAAATATGAATTAACATTCATATGGAATGAATGTTATAAATGATGAGATCAATAGTTGAGATTTGCTTCCTTCCTTCCTCAGAATTTGAAGCTTCCTTATGGATCCTTCCCATATATATATATATATATATATAATGGAGAGGGATCAAAAGGGAAGCAAAAAAATTTAGGGAAGGAGGGAAGCAAATCTCAACCATTGATCTCATCATAAATGAATGTTAATCAAAATTTAACATTCATCACAAATGAATATTAAAAAAAAAAAATTTATGAAAAAGTCAAGGGCTAAGATTTGCTTCCCTCCTTCTTTAAAATTTGAAGCTTCCCATGAATCCTTCTTCCGTATATAATATATATAAAAGATTTATAAAGAACATTAGAGGGAATGGTGATAGCTGGAGACGCGGTTTCAACTTTCTCCGATTACTTGGTACTTTGTTATTATATTAGATAGATTTCATAAAACATAACTTCCTTCAAATAAGCCACCGTTTATGCAACTTAATTTCCTTTTTCTTTCTCAGTTAAAAAAGAAAAATAGAATTTAAATAGTAAAATTTATTATAATAGTGATAGTAAGAATATATATTTTGTTTTTTAATGTTAAAATTTAATAGGTTTTTTTATAAAATAATTATATCAAAATTATTATAATCATATGTTTTTCAATATGAGATAAAAAAATTTTAAAAATATGTGATACACACTACACAATTTTTAACGTGTATCACAAATTTAAGTTTTGTATCATATATTTTTTAAAGAAAATCAATTTCGCATTATAAAGAATAAAATCATAATATACTTTTTCAAAAAAAACATAATATTTTAAAGCTAAAAATAAAACCTTCATTTTTATGACTACTACTGTAAAAAAAACTCTGTAACTACATTTCTTATATCTTCAAACATACTATAACTTCTAATACTCTTAGGACTCGGTGGCACTCAAATAAGGTGAAAAAGGGGACTTCTCCATTACATAACTTACTTATAACTTTTTTTATAACATTCCACATATTATTGGTCACACCATATAAAACGTCCATTACATATGTGCCAAATGAACCAATTACTGATTACTGATAAATATATCCACTTTCTACAATAACCAATTAAAAGTAATTTTATAGGACAAATATGACATCTTATTTGATATTAGCTTAATGACTACACATTTTTTAAAATGTATCTAATATCTAATACTATAATGTATTTTACATGTTAAATCTTAAACTGTTAAAAAGAATTAAAATTGTTCATTTACCTTTATTTCATTATATATGAAATTTATTTGAAATAAGAAAGTTATTATTTCAAAATTAGTCATTTATATATTTGATATTATTATAATAACGTTACTTTAAATTTAGTTTACCTTATATTTCTTATTTCTTTTAAAATTAAATTGAGCACTAATCATTTACATTTACACATAGAAAATTAGAAAATGATTTATTAGTTTAACATATTAACATATTGTCTATAAAATTAAAAAAAAAAAACGGAAAGAAAAATATATTATGAATTAGTATCTAAAGATAACATGTTATTCAACAAATATATTATCGTTTGTAATATTAATTGATAAATGAGTTACTAGTCCATTGCGTGAGTAAAATGCTAATATATTTTTACGGGGATTAAGTGAGTAGTATCACTTTAAATTTGAATTATATGGAAACAAGTTTTGCATAGATATTCCTCTAAATACGTTTTGCATATATTTCACAAAAACAATGATAGAATAAATTACACTTAATTTGTTTGTAAACAGACAAACTAATATAATACTAAATCAATTATTAAGACAAAAGTCTTCCTATCATGACAGAACGATAAACATTAGACATTAAACATTAAACACACTACAAGACTCCACGTTGTTAGTTTCTTCATCCTAAAACATGCTCCCAACAACACCATTTCTTCAACGATGATCATTTAACACTTCAACTTTTTCTCCTCTCAGCAACCCCACCGTTGCCGCCGTCCACTACCGCCATCACCGCCACGATGGAGGGACGACAACTGCACAAGTACTTATCATCACCACCCTCCATACTTATCACCTTCTTCTTCATCACATTTTACTCTTTTTCCATCAATGCTAGTAACACTCCTTCTGATAACTACCTAATCGACTGCGGTTCACCTCAAAACACAATCCTCGAAGATGGACGAACGTTTAAATCGGACCCACAATCCGTTTCCTTTTTGTCCACAGACGAAAACATATTCGCTACCTCAAATTCCCTCCCACAAAACACTTCTTTACCTCTATACAAAACTGCAAGAATCTTTGATAGTGAATCGGTTTATAAGTTTCTAGTCTTTCAACCGGGCCGCCATTTTCTTCGTCTTTACTTCTATCCTCTTCCTAACCCTCAATATAATCTCACAACGGCGGTTTTCTCTGTGAAAACCGACGATGGTTTAGTACTTTTGCATGATTTTTCAGCAACTGATCAGAGTTCTAATTCCGATTCTCATTTCAAAGAGTATCTTATTAATGTGACTTCATCTGAATTTTCGCTTGTTTTTTCGCCATTGAAGAAATCTTTTGCTTTTGTGAATGGTATTGAGTTTGTTTCAGCTCCTAATTCGCTCGTTCCTGATTCTGCAACCGTGGTCTCTCCTCTGGGGGTTTTTAATGGAGTTTCGGGCTATGACTTTCAAGTTGTGCATAGAGTTAACGTTGGAGGACCAACGATTAGTCCAAAAGAAGACACGTTGTCGAGGACTTGGGTGAGTGATAATAATGGATACATGAAGTTCCCAAAAGGGGACAAAGTTGTTGCAATTGATCCGGCTGCAATCACTTTTCCGGAAGGTGGAGCCACCCCTTTGATTGCACCGGATCAAGTTTATTCATCGGCGGCTTCAATGGCGGATTCTAATGTATCGATTGCTAATTTTAATCTCACTTGGGAGATGAACGTCGATTCAGGGTTCAATTACTTGATTAGGCTTCATTTTTGTGATGTTGTAAGTACTAGTTTGAATAGTCTTTACTTTAATGTGTATATCAACGGGTTGACAGGGGTTTCGGGCCTTGACTTATCAGCGCTCACGTCCGACCTAGCCACCGCTTACTACAAAGATTTTGTGGTCAACGCGTCAGCTATTTCAAATGGGATGATCCGGGTCCAGGTTGGACCGTCGGATCTTGAAACCACGGTTCCTAATGCCATACTGAATGGGTTGGAGGTTATGAAGATGAAAAACTCCGCAGGGAGTTTAGATGGATTGTTCTCATCTAGCGGCAACAGTCATGGTGGGCCTAATACCATGGTTGTTGCTGAGGCAATTGGTGTTGCTATTGGAATGATTGCCCTTGTTGTGCTCATCTTTAGCCTTGTTCGCAGGAAGAACAAGGCTAAGGGTTGGGAAAAAGAAGGAAATAGCTTCACGTCATGGTTCCGTCCACTCAACGCGAGCTATTGTAGTAGCTTGATGTCGAGTAAGAGCAAGACCAAAAACGGGTTCTCGAGTGTTTTATTTTCCAAAGTTGGCCTAGGTCGATCCTTTACTTTTAACGAGCTAAGAGATGCAACAGATAACTTTGATGAGAGTGCGGTTATAGGAGTTGGAGGGTTCGGGAAAGTATATATAGGCGAGGTCGAAGCAGGAATGAAGCTTGCTATAAAACGAGGAAACCCGAAATCTTCACAAGGTATCAATGAATTCCAAACCGAAATTGAGCTATTATCGAAGCTTAGACACCGACACCTTGTGTCATTAATTGGCTATTGTGACGAAAACAATGAAATGATTCTAGTTTATGAGTACATGTCTAACGGCCCCCTTCGTGACCACATCTACGGGTCAACCCTTCCTTCTTTGACTTGGAGACAACGTCTCGAGATCAGTATTGGTGCAGCCCGCGGGCTGCACTACCTCCATACCGGTGGAACATCACAGTGTATAATCCATAGGGATGTCAAAACCACAAACATTCTCCTGGACGAGAATTTTGTTGCCAAAGTTTCTGATTTTGGGTTGTCAAAAACTGGTCCCGAAATGGACCAAACACACGTTAGCACTGCAGTGAAGGGTAGTTTCGGGTATCTTGACCCGGAATACTTCAGGAGGCAACAACTAACAGAAAAATCTGATGTCTACTCATTCGGTGTTGTCCTTTTTGAAATCTTATGTGCTAGACCAGCTCTCGATCCTACTTTACCAAGAGAACAAGTGAACTTAGCCGAATGGGCCATGTCAAAACAAAGAAAAGGCGTTATTGGAATGATTGTTGATCCTAACATTGCGAAAACTATAAGCCCAGAATCATTAATCAAATATGTTGAAGCAGCTGAAAAGTGTTTAGCAGAGTATGGTGTGGACAGACCTTCAATGGGAGATGTTCTATGGAACTTGGAGTTTGCTCTACAACTTCAAGATGCATCGACCCAACTTGATCCTATTGAAGAAGATGATACCTGTAAGGCGAAAACAAAGAATATTGATTCTACAAAAATCAAGAAAGAAGATAACAAGAATAATGACAGTGATGTTAGTATTCTAATAAGTGATGATTCAGGTGTGGTTATGGGGTCTCCTTTGTTCTCCAAGATCGAAGATTTTGAAGGAAGATGAAATAGAGATTCAATCTTTTTTGTGTTTGATGTTGCTTGTAGATTTGGGTTGATGTAATTTTAATTGTTTGATTAACTCTGAATTGCTTTTCTAATATGTTCATGCATTCTAATTTCATAAAAAGATTTCTGAACATTGGTATGACTCTATGTATCACTCATTCATCTTTGTGCAATTCGGATTCTTTTCGTCAACAGATATGTTATAAGCGAATTCGCAAAACACACGAGTTCATGATCATATGTATGCTGATCATTGAATCTTTTCTAGAGCTTCAAGTTTAGGATTTGATCATTTGTATATAACATAAAGAGAAATCAAAGATAAAATGCTCAAACTGTACAGTTTGTGACATTATATCATACACATAAGGATTGAAATTGAATCCAATTTTGGTAATAAGTCTTGCATCAAACATTCCAATTTTTAATAAACACTCCCTAAACGTGCAGTGATCAATGATTATGAATCATCATAAAGTATCTATAACATAGATAAATACATAAATTATGGGCAAAAGAAAAAAAAAATTAAAGAAAAAAAAAGTCTGACATAAAATTAAAAATGTTCAAAATTGGAAAACAAAGATCAGAATAAACGACTTGATGATCAACTTTGTTAAAAAAAAAAAAAAGGGTAACGCTTATCTTTCTAATACCAAAATGGACATTAACATGTTTAACTTTTTCTTAAATTTGCCATAAATTAAGCGTCAATTTACTTTACTAATACAATTAACAACATGAAGTGAGTTTGTTAACACATAAAGGTGCGGGATCAGGGTCAACTTCATTTTGAAGGCAAATAAAAATCAAAGAGAGACGGATGATCTAAGCCGTTAATTTATGTAAAATAATTCAGATTTGCAACATTGCATTTTATGTGCACACTTAAATGCATTTGATGTGCGCACTTAAATGCATTTGACGTACGCACTTAAAATGTAGCATCGTTAAGATGCAACAAAATAGATCGTTAATCACAAAAATTAATAGTTGACATCATCAAAAATGCAGTTTGCTCTCATAAGCTTACCAAGAAAGAAAACAGACGCAATTACGGAGTGAAATTATCTTGGGATTACCTTAATTGTGTCCATCCGCTATTCCGCTTTCACTATGTTAGCTCCTTGAATACAGGTTAAAAACTCAAGTTTCAGAATAATAAATTTATATTATTTTTCCCCAAAATGGGCCTGTTAAAGGAGCCTCTGTTTATTTACATAGATTTCAGGCCAATTGTATATATTTTGTTTAGGCCCATTTATCTAAATATTAGTGAAATGAAGTAATGAACCATGCTCATTAAGATCGTGATACTGATTTTGAGATACTATTTTGATCAAACAAAATGTGTTGATTTTGTATAGAATCTTTGAAACCTAAGATATACATTAATGATTATATTTTCTATATTACCTTTAATTTTAAAACAACACAAACCTCAAATAAAAAAACATTTAATTAATGGTTGAAAGTTGAAACTGTCATTATACTAAGGTCAAAGTTGCAATTAATATAATTTTCTTAAAGTTTGTGTTTTCAACTTAGTTACAAATAATTTAGGACAGAGGGAGTATGTATTACGACATATATAGAAGAAACCATAAGATTTAGTTCGATCTTTCAATCTCAATGCGATCTTTCAAAGAGAAAAAACAACGTAACTTATAGTAAGACCTTGATTTTAACAAATTTGATGAGAACTAATACAGGTTAAGCCGGATGTTACATTTTAAGTTTTCAGCGTTGGTGTTTTTGCAATCTCATGAAACGTTGCTTCTGTAACATCCATCTGCATGGAACTTCACCAAATTGTAGCATGTAGCGTTTAGAGTAAACAAAACTCGAATGTATGCCGTTAAATGCAAATATGATCGAGACAATTCTTTTGTTGGCTTTTGGTATTTGTTTTTAGGCCTACCCTTGTTGTTAATATCGTTTGGTGCAAATCCAATCACACACCGGTATAAGAATTATTATTTACAATATCAACGTATAAGTTTGATAAGTTACTTCTTATATCACCAGTTACTTTTCAATGGAACCACATGTTAGCTTATACGTGTCGAACTATTAAAATCCCTAACAACATTAACATTAATCAGAGACTACTTTATAATAAAAGTTGTATATCATATCATTATGTTAAAGTTAAATTCTTTAAGACGTAATATGAGATCGATAAATAAATACAAGTACAAAGTGCAATCGTTGAGTCCTTCAAGTAAAAGAAGTCATTAACATCATAACATGCATTTAAGATTCTAAATAATCCGTAGTTTAATCATTTTGTCGTTCTACTTGGTAGACTAAAATATGTGTTTGACACTAAATAATGATAAATAATAGATAAATTACCTCAACCATATATCAAGTAATAAATGAATTAAGACATTTTTAAGGTTAATGTTCTTATTCATGCTTCTCCTTACTCAATATGAAATAGCATTTTAAAAGATGAAGAAAAAAGCATTTTAAAAGGTTGTTAATAAATAAATGAGATATGATGTAAAGTGAGTAAAGGAAAAATAAAAATAAAATAATGTGTATGAATAATTCATAGTTAAAGTGATTGGAATAGGTAATTGCTTGATAATGGGAAATAAAAGATTTATTTTCTAAAAATGAAAAGAAGAACATCATGTGATAATTCTTAAGAAACCCGTAATTAGAGACAAGTTTAGTGTTAATTATTGTTAATTAGTTATTAATTAATAATTATAATCATATAATAAGTCGATAAGTCATGATGGAAAGAAAGGAGTCTTATTTTGAGTCCATTCTACGCCACCCAAACCTATATCATATCATATCATATATGATATGATAGAGACCCCACTTCAACTTCTTTGCATCACCAAGCAACCCACATTTGAATTGTATTTTATCCTATCATATGAATGAATATATGAATATGATATGATATGTGAGTACTAGTAGTTCCTATATAATAGCCTTTTTCTTTATAAATTCATTCGTAGTTATTAATAAATTAAACGTTTAAAGCTAATAAATAGTTTTCATATTACCACTTCCTAATTCTCCTTCCAACCAGCAAGGAGAATACTTTACTTTTGTTGGTTTCTCTTTTGTGCACTTTCTAATTAATTAACTACCAGTTTTACTATAGACCTGTGATACTTAGTTTGGGGTGAGCAACGGCGGTTAAAAGTGGACATGGACTAAGATCCGCCACATAGGTGGAATTTTGATTAATCAAGATTGTTTAACCACTCAGTAAATGATTCGGTTAATTCAGTTAAAGTGAAAATGTGAGGCAGTTAATTCGGTTAACTAATCTTGAAATTTTGTAAACCATCAATCGCTTTTAGTCTTTTTTTAGCTCAAATTTACAAGCCGACGGTGTAGAAAATTTTGATAAACATCGATATTAGTTACTACTTTAAGATTCATAGTTAAATATCAATATAATAAAAATATAATATTTTAGATATCTTATTCGAGAAAAAATATATATAAAAGCCAAAATATGAAATACATGAAATGAAAAATAATTTAGATATTTTATATGTGATTTTCGTTCAATCAATTTGGTGATGATTGACATATAAAACAATAACTAAACCATTTATTTCGATTATCAAAGTTTACAAAGTGAATGCTTGTTAACCAATTTTTATGATTACTTTAATTTTATTGTTTAATTTAATTATGATTTGGTTAATTTGATTTTTTTCACACCTCTGTTAGAAACCATTTTAACTCTATCTAATGAACAAGTATCCAACAATTAACTACATTAGGTGAATAGTAACTAACTTAGTTTAACTATAGAAAATACTTTCTCTATCCAACTTATATCGTTCTCTAATATTTAATATTGAATTTAAGATAGATTAGATAAATGTTAATTTTATTATTATATTCAAGATAAATTTGACTGAGAATTTTAAAAAAATAAATGAGAGTAGAATAAAGAATATAATGATTATTTATAAATAGATATTATTTTAAAATAAATAAAAATGATAAAAGTGAACAATATAAACTAGAGGAAAGGAGTATATGAAAAATGAAATTCGGTGGAGGTCAAAAGTAAATGAAATCTAAGGTATTTATAAATTTCTGTTAGTGCATATTTATGAGAATAAATCAAACGTGTGGGTAAATTGGAACGCCACAACTCATAAGAGTTTCTTTTATGATACACTACCACCAAACACTGACAACTTTGATTCTCTATTTATAAATAGATACATAATGATATGTGATATCAATGGATAAATACATGACGTTTTTCTATCTAAACGTATCTTTTTCGCGTGCGTGTGTGTATCAATATATGATGATATCAAAATTCTATTGATATCACTATGTTTCTTGCAACGTCTTTTCGAAATGTTAATCGATAATAATTACCTCTTTAAAATGTGTCTCATTCTGATTAATAATCTCTGTTTATGTTGTTTTTGTATACCCTAAGGTATTGAAATTGAGAATGGTGCAACACCGCTTCTCTTATTGATGAATAAAAATTAAGTCGAGAAATTTTTCGAAATGATCAGGAAAAGATACTCATTATATCTGATGATCTGTGTTAGAGAAATTTCCGCAAAAGTTGATATTGGTCCTGTTGAAAAAGGACAGCGGATCGGTAGAATCTTGCAACCAATCATAAATAGACATGTGTAACAAAAAAATTATGCAGGTCAACGAGAATCTCATAGTCAACGCAACGTTTGAGGGCTCCTTAAAATGTAGAATACTCACTGGAATACGCTCTATGAGCTTTTATTAGACGTGTTAGATTTATTGTTGACTGTGAGATATTGGTTGACATGTTTAATTTTTGTTTCATACGTCTATTCTTGATTAGTTGTAAGATTTCACAAGTATCAACTCCGTCGGTTGATCGACGCACGTCAGTGTCCAAACGACGTCCCGCATTGGATATGACCTTATACTCATTATAACATCGTTACACTTTAACACAATCTAAAAGAAATCTGTCAAAAAATAATAAATATGTTCAATTACTTTGATTGATCATCCTTGTAATGAAGTACTTGTGACATTTATTAATTTGAATAGAAGGGATAAGGAACAGTGAATAAAAAGTACATAAACATGTATCATTTAAGATGCTATAACACTATGACACTATGTTTTTCTATCATGTCTCAATATCATAGCAAGTATTGCATCAAGATCATAGGGCAATGAGTTCGAAAAACTCAACCACCATATTTCTTTAATTAATATAGAAATCAAAATAAATAACATATATGCGTAGATGCATGCGCCTTTGAAGTTTTGTTCTTATCTTCGCATATAAAAGGTGTTTTATAAAAATGTTTATAGTTTGAAAATGTAACAAACTTTGTACTTTTTACTACTTTATGCATTTAAGTTTAAAACTTCTTACTTTATGTATTCAAGTTTTAAAACTGTTTATTGTATATTTTTTAACTACATAAATTGACATTTTCTTTGTAGGTATTATACATACGGTAGTAAGTTAAATGTATTCGACAGAAGGTTTTAAAAACTTAAATACATAAAATAGGAGATTTCGAAGTTGGATACATACGATAGTAAAAAATGTAAAGTTCAACATACTCCAAGACTATAAATCTTGTATAAAGTTTAACCTTTTAACAAAGTTAAAAATTCTTGATTAACATAAAGATCTTTATCAATTTCACTAATCGAAGTTGGATAACATTTGATTTCATATATAATACAATTCGACCAACTCCTATTTTCTTCTTTCTTTTTTCTTAAAAACTAAAAAAAAGAATCTATAAGAAAAAATCAAGTAGAACCGACGACTCCATATGTATAGGGTTAGTTTGGTTATAGTTGGTAGCCAGTCCATCATTCCATGTATTTCATCTAATGCACCAAACATTCCCTTCCCAATTTCCCCCATATCAACAACACCACTACCACCATTGTTTCTCACCATTTCTCTCCGATTCCAATGGAATCCACCATCAAAATTATCAGAAAATCAATCCACACTTTCCTCCAACACTACACTTTCTTCACAACTACTTCCCTTTTATCCCTCCCATTCTCCCTTGCAATTCTGCTTTCCTCTTCTTTCCATCAAAATCACTCCCTTTCCGTCCATTCCCACCTCCAAACCCTTTTTGAAGCAGCCGGATTCCCTCAGGAATTGGAATTCTTTTCCATTCTCAACCTCAAACTCTCCCAGACAATCACTTCCTCCATTCTAATCCTACCTTTTACACTTTCATTCCTCTTACTTACAAAATCATTCATAATTCGATCATTCAACACACTAGTCAAACCGCTGCCTTCGTTAACCGGAATCTTCAATTCTATTCTTCAAACACAAATTTGGAACACATTACTAATCATTTCAGCAAATGCCACTTGTTTTTGGGTTCTTTTTATTGCTTTCAACTGTTTACAAAATCTAAACATTCCATCATTACTCATTACATCCTTCGGTGGAATCGCGTATTCCATTGTTATAGCAAACACATTGATCATATGCAATATGGCATTAATTCTCTCAGGAATGGAATTGAATGGTGGATTCATTTCCATTCTTAAATCTTGTGTAATGATTAGAGGAAGAACTTCAATTGCTCTTTTATTATCATTGCCCGTAAATATCACGTTGGCCGGAATCGAATTCCTATTCCAATTCCGGGTTGTTAAGGCTTATTCGGATTCCGGGTTGAATAAAATAACTTCTACAATGGTCTTAGAGGGATTGTTTATTGGTTACATGTACTCAATTTTAATCACAATTGATGTGATTATTGGATGTGTGTTCTTCAAAAGCTGCAAAATTGCTTATGATCAGAATATTGTTGATCAAGAAGCAGGTAGGACTAAAGAAGAACTACAAGAAGAAATAAATGGTTTTGCATTGGTAAAATGTTTAGAAAAAGATTTTTCTTGAATTTCTTTTTTCTTTTTTTTTTGGATTGAAATCACAGGCTGAGAATGAGTTCATAAACTCTCCTCTGGATTAAACTCATGTAGTATATAGTTATACAATTGAATACTGTATAAGACAATGTACAAGTTTGTTTGCATGAAATACAAGATATTGTTTGAACTTTTTGTTACGTGACAGTGTGTTCTAAAGGTACATGAAATGAATCCACCAAAAAAAAAAATATATCAGTTAAAACAAAAGATGTTAATGACAAAATACGGAGCAGTATATCAAAGGTGGTTTACTGTGCTTGAAAAATTCATTAAATGAAAAATTATGCGAAGTTACAGTTGAATGTCTATGATATATGATATATGACGTAGACCGGTATGAGTTGTAGTTATCAACCTTTTTGTCACAAATATATAACGATAATACAGAGCATTATATAATAAGTGGTTTAAGGTGCAAGTCATGGCCGTTTTAATATCAAAACTTTGTTATTTTATCAATTAAAATCTTCTTTTTTACGGATTAACTAACTTTTATACGTATTTTTTTAGAGGGACCGAAAAGAAAGTAATCACGGGTTTAAAGTTTGAGAGTGATTTATTTTTATTAAAGTAGTGGGGTAAGTGCAATAAACGTCAAAAATTTCATTTTCGATCTATTTGATAGAGAAAGTGATTAAATTCAAATTATTGTACCTGTTCAAAACAAAACTATGATATTGATTTTACAAGTCATAATGTGAATAAACTCTTTTTTGGTTTAAGCTAACGAACTTAAAATTTGATGAAAGAAAAAAGGAATCATTGACATAACAAACTTTATTTATAACAGTTGACTAGTGAAGTAGGTAAAAGAAGTTAGTCGGGTGTAAGTTACACCATCCCCAATGTTGTTATTCTCCGGCTTTTTTCTTTTAAAAATGTGTAAAAGTTGTGATAGATGTATTTTAATGTTTGCATTAAATGGTACATTATTTTAGTATCATGATAAATACTGTTTAGTGATCTATTAAATTTAACCACTTAGATAATATATTAAATAATTAAAATATATTAATATGATGTATTGATAATAAATTTACGATTAGTCTTTTAAAGTTACTAAATATAACGTTTATTATCATATTTATTAAAAGAACTTCACATTTTTATAAAAAAAATTATTTATATTTTTAAAATTATTAAATACAATGATTGTTATTACACTTATTACAAGAATTTAATAATTATATAAAAATTATAATATTATATTGTTGAATTATGTATTTTAAATCAATTTAAAACGATTTATTGTCAAAATTTAGTGTAATGCAATGAAACAACTTCTTTTAGTCCGAGCATATTTTCACAAGATTCTATTTCCGCACTCGGATAGAAACACATGTTTTGACTATCCATTTCAGTAATTTTCTGTTTAAGATAATACTAAATACATATGTTTATTTTAAATATATTGTAGTAATTTAGAACTATACACATATGCTATTGTAAATAAAAATGCAACACAAGTTATAATATAGTGTTAAAATTTGTTATATATAGAAGGAAAATAAAGCATGAAACTGTTTAGTGAAAATATATACCTCTAAAATCGGAAATTTTGAATTTATTGTTTTTTAGGTTCATATGACATGACTCTTCTAAACATTTAGTTAACATGTATTGCATGATCAAATGCAACATTCAAAACTCACAATAATTAACAGAAAACTATAAAGAATTAAATTAAAGATGTATTTTATGGATAAAATAAACTCAACAAATTCTTAATTAAGATAATTACTTAAAGAATAGAGTATATAGAAATAGAATTAAAACTTCCAAATTGTTTTTCTTAACAAAATATTGACTTTTGTTGTCAATTTTTGTTTCTTTGTTTAAAAACAAGAATGTTGATGGTGAATATTATGGTTACTATTTTGTTAAGAATTGATGATATTTTGTTTAATAACTTTAGTAAAATTACTTCACAAAAGGTACATGTAATGCATGGTTCAATAGGTGCGATATCAAATGATAGAGAGATGCTGGTTCTACTTTGAAGTCATTTTTCAATGTTACAAGGTTTAAAACCGAAGGCTAGACATCTTGGTTATTAAGATATATCATGATCTTACGATTTTACGATATATTAATCAAAATAATCTCAATTTTGCATATGGTCTTAACAATATAAGATATCTAGATCCGATTTTTTGATCTTAATTAGCTTAAATTAATGAGCTATAAATATATAAATATATTTATTTTGTCATATAAAAATCTAAGATACTAACCGTTTAAACGATTTGCAATTGTTTTAATCAATTTGTCAACTTTAATAGTTTAACAATCGAAAATTCATATATTTTTAGTACCTTAAACCCTTACGAGAGTTTAAACAATATATATTTCAAGATACTCGATATTTGAGTAGAATATTAAATTTTCGATTAGATTATACGATCCATATCATCATAGAATATATGGGTGCTATCAACCTTGCAAGACATGGTTTAAAAAATAAATAAACAAACAAGAAGGATTAGGATAGGCTTATAAATAAGCGTGGAGGCTAACATATGATAGGTTAACTATATACGGTGTGAAGTCGTTTTTAGAGTTTAAATAGAACGTCAATCGTGATTAAGATAGATATATTAGTTATACCGGAAAAGAACTAAGAGACGAAAGTTTTGGTCCATTCCAAAAATTTGGGTAACATCATTATCACCAAACAAATTAAATACGTCAATAAATGGAGACAAGGTACTTTGCAAATAAGTCACTTAATTTGTAGTATCAAACTCAATATAATTATGTTTTGTTTGAAACCTACTCCTTTTTCCTCATCTCTACTTCATGATCGTGATAATCTCAATAATCTTGGTGTTAAGAGAAGATTATGATAACTTCAAATTGATTTTAGAATTCTACTAGAAATTGCTGGCTCCATGTAAAGGTGGAGTTAGAATATAACAATAGAGAGTAAAAAATATGTTTTTATTTATCTTCATTTTTGAGGGAGTCAAAACTTATTAGATATTAATAATATTTTTAAAAAAATTTGTTTTATATAAATTGAATTTTTTTTAAAAGAGACAGTTGCCCCTTCTGCATCCGCTTGACTGCGCATAATATTCGACCCAACAAAAATTACAGGATCATATTTTGAATTTAAAATGTTGTGGACAAAATGTAACTTTTTATATTCACTGCATCTACATATAATCTATATATTTATCATCTTTTTTATGCAACTTTAACTATTTATATATTTTTAGTTATTGGTAAACTATAACAAAAAGGAGAGATAAAAGATAAATTATCAGCTTGTCAGTGCTATCCAAAACTCCAATGTGTTTTCAATAATTATATTAATTCTATTTACTTTGTTCGTTGGATTTTTAGAAATTCCTTTCAACCAAGACGTGGATATATTAACCAAACGGTTAACCCTGTCTATAAATCTTTTACATATTTTCGAGTTCTTTTTTATCAGAAAGGAACTTCACTACACACTTTAGATATCTGTTTCCATCTAATCAAAGACGGCGAGGCACCTCTAATCTAAAGGCCAAAGAGTGTTCTTTGCGCTACTACGCATCCTTACTCGAACTCTCACTCTCACTCTCCTTCAGCCGATTCAGATACCAAATCGTATCTCTTTGGAGAGAGGCGTAGAAGCTCTCCCTTTGACTCAGGGGGCTTTTCACCACTTCGACTATGCGGAAAAATAGAAAAGAAAAAAGGAAAAAATATATATAACAAGAATGAGTATATATATAAGATATTTTATATTTGTTCTTAAGTTTGGAAGAAAAGAAAATAATTATGATAAACCATTTTACAATTATACTCGTGTTATCATAGTTCAACCATAGAAAAAAAGCAATTAAATTAACCAAAATAATAATAAGGGTTATCATCTCATTATACTTTATTCATGGTTCCCTACAAATATGATGAGTATGGAATCTGCCATGTGATTTAAATATTGTTTTAATGGAATTTAAACTTCGTTTTTCATCATTTTTAAAACTATATGCAAACCAACTGTAAATTATATACTAAAACGTAGAAGCAAAGTGCATGGTATTTATCATATGATCACGAGATGGACTTTGTCAGTTTCTTTATATGTGATGTTATTTAATTTCTTGGTCATGACTTTTGATCGGTAAGTGTGCAGAAAAGGTATCTGAATTACTGTAATGAAATCCTTAATTCAGATCAAGAACCTATGAGTTGCTGTTGAAGGACATAGAGAGAATACAGGTTGAACTTTTTTGATGACTGTCTTGTAGAAGAGAATAAAGTTGGTTACACAATAGTAGAATTAGGGATAAGAGGTCGTTAGATAAATATGTAGAAGTTTTAATCGCAATCCGCTCAAAATTTGACAGAAAGTTTTATTAACAAAAAGCCCATTGACTTTCCATCCTAATTCATTCCACCTTGGGGATGGGTTTTGTTGATACCGGACACACAATCGGAGATGGGCTTTCATAGTTCCAGCTGAAGCTATGTTTGTCGGCAAGACTAATGACAAAGTGATTAAAGTTTATCTTCTGATACCAATTAAGTATCATTACGGGCAAGGAGGGTAGTGGTTTGTTCTTGCTTTCTAATCTTATAATTTGTTCGGGTCCAACTTGTTCAGGTTCAAGTACAACAAACCGAGCTAGGAGGGATATATGTGAATTATCGAGAATTCGAGCTCCTCCTTAGAATGATAAAACTATAGCAAATCCGAGCTAGGAGGGACAGTGGTCAGGGGACTCGGGGTCCAGGTTTAAAGCACCAGTAAACTAATTATTGTGCAGTTGTTGAAAAAGATACAGAGAACACTTTGACCAACCAAGTCTACGAAAGTTGGACCAGTTGCCCACCTACACTCTTATAAAGGCAGATATACACTTCAAACATATTAGTAGCACATTATTGAAAGCCAGTAAACACAAGTGCAACCACAAACAGAACAGAGCCAACAATTTTCTCATTCTAAAATCAACAAAATGTGTCTAAACCTGCAACCTATCTCACTTTTGTTACAACAATACAGCAAGAGTTCGCCTACTCCCAAATTCCTATCCTCTACACCTCTACCTACTATTATTTACAACAAATTTTGCGGTCAGAGATGTATATACACGGGAGAATAATCACCTCTACACTACTATTGTTTACAACAAATTTTGCAGTCAGAGATGTATCCTCAACACTTCTAATATTACAAAGAGAATAATCAAATATTAATGATAGTATAGACTATAGGGTTAGAGATGTATATACACGGTTAATGACTATACTCTACATTGTTACTATAACGCCAGCTCTGGGGCCATTATTTCAAAGGCCTTGCCCCAATCTGATTTATCAACTGAAGTAAGTTATAACATCAATTCAGCTTCATATCACCCCCGAGAACACATGCGTATGGATGAAATTTTAAGCACTGAAACCGCACCTTCACCTGTGTATGTATTTACATCAGAGCTGTTTGTTGGAGCTCTAGGGTCTGTGCCTGACCGTCGGGTTTTTCAGTTCACTTAACTTGTGGCTGTGGCTAGTATCAGGATTGCATTGCCCGACACGTTGACCGGATCATATGAGAATGAATTCCATTCAGCCTATTTCTCACCTTTCTTTGTCAAGTTTATACCCTTCGCCTTCTCCATTTCAATCTCTTTCTGAGCTTTCTTCTTTTCTAGTTCAGCCTGTTTATAGTTCTCTTCATGAGCTTTTCGAAAGAGCCTCACAAAGTTTAAAAGGGTCTGAGTGACTGCACAACCATAAAGCCACATTTAAATATGCCTCATTAAATCGAAGGATTATTATTGCATTAACTTAAATACAGAGACAATTGTATTTAAACATCACATCTGTTTGAAAAAACAATGATGTTACAATAAGTGTGTTCTTGATATTTACCTTGTTCGAAAGGGCAACGAGCAGGGTCTTCACCAAAATATAGGGCCAATGCATCAGCATTTCTACCCTGTAAGACAAAAAGGTAAAATATAAAAAACTGAAAAACGGCTGAAAAGCAAACTATGGACAAGAATGTGAAATTTGAACTTCAATTAAAATGTTTCTTACCGCCACAGAATATAAATTTGTTACAGACGTCACTTCTGACTCGGCAGAGCCGATGAAGTCATTCAACGTCTAACAACAAAAAGTAATAAAAAATAATCATAATCGAATATTTAAGAACGTAAAAATGACGAAACGCGGTAAGGTATTTACTTACCTTGTGGAAAACTTCAGATACAGGGCCATCATTTTCAGATGCAGTTAGTTCTTGTGTAACCTTTTCCAGTCCTTTAATAATGGCTTGCATTTCTTCTGCTAAAGATTTCAATTGTATCTGCAAGGAAGGGCGTTAGATTTATCACTTATATCCAACCATCTTATGTACCAACAATAATGGTACTTGATTTTCGATTTAATAGGGGAATGTAGACCTTAGTTGCAGACTCGAGGCTAACAAGATCCACATGAAAATCTAAAAGGGCTGGTGACTTGGAGGCAAGAACCTGTAAAACGGTGATATTGTCTACTTGATACATGTCTCAGAAAGCAAAGCTATATGAATATCAATGGTAATGCAGAAGTGACTTGTACCTTGCAGAGATAATGCATTAAAGTCATTTTGCTGTTTGAAGCCCGTGTATCAGTGAGTTTCAAAAGACTGTCCAACTTAAAACCAACTGCAGAGCCTGCATATTATGTATAAAATGAAGTGGTTTTTTACTCACCATTTAAATAATTCCCAAAAGTATCAAATTTTCTTAATAATTCTACAAGTAAACAAGAAGCGACATAGAAGGGTGGGGCACAAAAGATGTATTATAGAAAAACATGCAAAAACGTGTAACAAAAATAAATAAATAAATAAAAGAAAGAAAGAGAAAAGAAAAAGAAAAACCATTGAATCTTCCTTAATCAGGTAAGTAACATGCATGAAATATTCAAAAGTGATGTTCTTACCTCTAGCAGTTCCTTGATTTAACGTATTCCCCAAATACAAGATTCTCTTCATAATTTCCTTTAACTTGACAGAAGTTCGGACCTATTATCAGCAAGAGAGGTGGGATAAGGTAATGGAATAATTAACTAAAGAACAGAAAAAGCATCGATTTCTATATTATAGTACCTCGTCACATGCCGAGTTTACGGTGTTTAAACTCTTCTTAAACTCTGTAAGCTGAAAAGAATGTCAAAATGAGATAAATATATATAAACAAAAAGAAAAGAAAAGAATGACATTAAAATGTGAGTAGAAAACTCGAATCCTAAATATTAAATCTTACCTGAGAGCTAAATTGAATTTTGAAGAGAAAAACCCGTAACTTCGATTCTACACGTGGTACCTTCATGAGCTCCAGGAAAAACTGGGAGATAAATTCAAACAAATATGAGCTAAATGTCACTTAAATTGGGAACAGAAAGCAATGACCAGTAGCTGACTTAATTCACTTGAAAATCTTATGACAGACTACTCTGAGTCATTGATATAGCTGACATACTAAAAGTCCCAAGAATTACTAAGACACTAACACACTACTAAAGTTCTTCAGACATTCAACTCAGGAACATGAAAATTAATCTCATCTCTTCATTTCTCTTCTCCTCCCAGTACACTATTTTCTCTTATCTTCTTCTCTTTCCTCCAAAACTCTGGAACACAATGTAATACATATAATAATTCATACCTGTTCACACTTGCCCAGCATCTCCCTGTCACCTGTATAATTCTGAACAGTTGCAACGCAGAGCATTAATGAAAGTTTTTAAAAAAGAAAGCCAAAATATTTAAAACTGTCGATTGCATCAAACTGCAACTTTCTCATCCAATAAAAAAATTTCTATCGAGAATACCAGCGTAAATCAGATATAGATGTACAAAGTATAGTTTTACCTTGAGAAGCTCCATCTCTTCTTTAGTAGGACAGAACTTGATAAGATTCTCTACTTGATCAGCATCTAAGATTGACTCATCCATAGCTAAAGCTGCAGCCTGCATATGTCAAATATACTTGCTTTTATTCAACTTAATCGCATGACAACTAACTGTAGTATATTGAACAGATACGAACAGCATAATGTTGCAAGAAAATATTGAATTAGTTCAAAGCCAGTCAAGATGTTATGTTACTATGAAATCCATGCTTACCATCATGTCAGGAAGAGGCATCTTAACCTTGGTGAGCATGATTTCCGTGTTGTTGGCCCTCCTTAGATCAACCTAATAAACAAATTTGCAATAACAAAAAGGGAAAGTCAATATGAAAAAAACGACTGGATGCTAAACGGCACATGTCCAAAAATAACGTAGTCCAGCTCAAAGATTTTACATGAAAAAAATCTTATCAATATTCATAAAGGATATTCTTCAACTTTGGAGAAGTATGCCATTTATCTAATAGAAGTAATAGTAATTTCAAGGACAATATTCTTAATTAACTAATTAATTTACATTGCATTACCAAGTGGATTTTCTCAGTTTTTGAACCAGTAGACTTGCGTCGTCCTCCTGCCTTAGAAGTATCTTTCTTTGGGACTATGGCAGAGAAGAGTGTCTCAAGTTCTGACACATCGAAATCTGGTGCACTACAATTCAGTAATGTACAATGCTCTTAGAATAATATAAATTACAAGGAGAAGGCAAACAAAAACGTACATCAAATACATGCAGCAGAGCATCTGTCAACTACATTAAGAATATGCAAATATAACATCTAATGGTGCAGTACCTTTGGGGCTCTCCGAGTCTTTGCAATTCTTCCCACAAGCTTCCTTGCAATGCTCTCGTTACCTTGCTCCAATGCAGCGGCTTTAAATTAGCTCTTCGAGGTGCTGCAGCTGCAGCAGGACGCACCAGTCCACGACCCCTAGGTGGAGGAGGGCCAAAACTTGGAGGTCCAGGTGCACGAGGTCCCAACGGTGGTGGCGGAGGGCCAATACCTGGAGGTCCAGGTGGTGGAGGTGGTCCAGGTGCGCGGCCTCCAGGTGGAGGTGGCGGTGGAGGTCCAGGTGCACGACCTCCAGGTGGAGGCGGCGGGGGTGGTCCAGGTGCACGACCTCCAGGTGGAGGCGGCGGAGGTGGTGGTCCGGGTGCTCTGCCTCCGGGTGGAGGCGGCGGAGGTGGTGGTCCGGGTGCTCTGCCTCCGGGTGGAGGCGGCGGAGGTGGTGGTCCGGGTGCTCTGCCTCCGGGTGGAGGTGGCGGAGGCGGTGGTCCGGGGGCTCTGCCTCCGGGTAGAGGCGGCGGTCCAGGGGCTCTGCCTCCAGGTGGAGGTGGTGGAGGCGGTGGTCCGGGTGACCGGCCTCCAGGAGGTGGTGGTGGAGGCGGCGGTCCAGGTGCTCGGCCTCCAGGAGGAGGAGGAGGTGGCGGTGGTGGTCCCCACATTGGTGGAGGTGGGGCTGGTGGAGCACCACCTGGAAGAGGTGGCGGGGGTGGTGCTAGAGGTGGAGCGCCACGCGAAGGAGGTGGTGGTGGTGGTGGTGGTATTGTATCTTGTGATGAAGGTGGTGGTGGCGTTGGCGGTGGCGGTGGCGGTGGCGGTGCATGATACATTGAAGGTGTAGAACCTATTGATATAGGTGGGGCTCCATACATAGGAGGTGGAGGCGGCGGTGGGGGTGGAAGAGGAGCACCAAGCCTTTGAGGTGGAGGCGGGGGTGGGGGTGGAGGAGATGGTGCTCCATACCTTGATGATGGAGGCAAAGGTGGCGGTGGTGGAGGAGATGGGGAAGCATACATTGGAGGTGGTGGTGGTGGTGGCGGCGGTGGAGAATATGAGGTTGCGTACATTGGAGGTGGAGGTGGAGGTGGAGGCGGAGGAGATGGAGTTGCATACATTGGAGGTGGTGGCGGTGGTGGCGGAGGAGATGGGGAAGCATATATCGGAGGTGGTGGAGCTGGCGGCGGAGGAGATGGGGAAGCATATATCGGAGGTGGTGGAGGTGGCGGCGGAGGAGATGGGGAAGCATATATTGGAGGTGGTGGGGGTGGGGGTGTAGGTGCCGGTGGAGATGGGGAAGCATACATTAGAGGTGGTGGGGGTGATGACCGTGGCGAGGGCAAGGGCAGTGGGGCCTTGCTAGTAGTCTTTTCATTATCCCTACCAATCGTAGGAGGTGATGCTACTGGAGGAAGTGGCGGCTTGACTTTTGCTGATTTTTCTTCCAAATTGGAAACAAAAGAATCTAGAGATTTAACGGATGACAGAGATGATTTTGAAAGTGAAGAATCGACCACTTGAGACGCTTGTTTCCTTGATAAATTCTCTGCTTTATTTGCAGTACCTTCAACTGACTTCTTCTCATCCTTCGATTGTGCTAGCACAGGAGGTGCACTATTATGTCTTGCATAGGGATATTGCACATGCAAGGAGTTGGTATAAGACCCTTTATTAGGAGGTATCCACTTAGACACCACATTTGGTTTTGCAACTCTTACATTTGTCCCAATTTCCGGCTTACCTTTTTGTTTTCCAACACCATCCATACCAACTTTTGAATTAAAAGAATTTTTTCTATTCAACTTCTGCTGTGAGTCATCCTTTCCTAACTTCTTCCCCTGAGCTTCTTCTTTATCTTGTTTGCTATTTATCTCTTCCAATTTTACTTCCTTCCTATCAGTCTTATCATCTTCATTGGCAACCATCACTGCTAGCTTCAAACCACCATTTACATGCTTCAAATCATTGGGATAAACCTTAAGGTCAGGTTCATCTGATGGGTAGTCTTTAAATGCATCAGCTTCTGGTTCGGGTTCCCCTTTGGCATCTTGCCCATCAATCACGTTGCTAAAAATCTCTTCAACCTCAAAGAACTCTTCATGTGTAGGACTTTCCGTCTCATTCCCATCTTCAAATTCTCCTTCTGTGGTGATTATAGATGGTAGAGCATCAGCATCCGAAAAAAGTACCTGATACATGTATGAGTATGCATTCAACCTCAAGAAATTAACAAAGAAACACATCACCAGTTTAACAAGAAAATCAATGCCTACCTCTGCCTTAAAGTTCTTGGGCATCTGATCACGTGCATCCCACATGACGTCAACTTCATCACGGCTCAACATCAGTACACTGCTTCGCACAAATGTTGTGTGAAACATTACTCTAAACATCATTTCCTCCCTTACATGATCCAAATGTACGCATTCAAGAATGACATCCCCTTGAACGCGGTGATGGATATCTATTTTCACGAGTTCACACTCTTCCTGCATCACAAAGTCTTAATATTCTAATATAGGATGGTGGGACTTACAGTATGAAACTAATTAAGTAACAATAATCAGTTTTTATGTATGTATAAACAAATTGTGCTTCTAATTATTAAGGGGTCAAATAACCAGATTTGGATAATTAGTTTTGTACTAGCTGCAACTGATTATCGAAAAAAAGTATAGAATTACTTTATTACCCGTTCTTTTATTTGAAAGACTTCTACTCTCATCTCACAAGACACATATATTTTTACTTCCACAAAAATGTCACTTTTTTCACTATAAAAAAACTAACGACTAGTATAATCAGCATTTGTCCCATTTTCCACAATAAATTTCTTTTGGTAATTATGTACTAATTTCTTGAATAGTCATTACCTGAAAGAGAACATGAACAACTGTTTATCTAATTACTACAAGGTTGAACAATAAAAAGCACGTCCAATTGTCAAAACACTATCTTCTACAGTCCGTACTATTAAAGATGGCTATTATTTAAAATTAAGTAATCACACTCGAAAAGCATACACATACATCCCCTTAGAGAGGATGCAGTTCCCTTTAGGTTTCATAAATGAAGGTGGAAAAATTACCGGTTGATAGAAGCGTGCTTGTCTTTTGGTTTTTGAGGATGAGAATAAAAGCTTAGAGCTCCTACTGGCACTTGATGAAGATGAATCCTGACCGTAGACCCGAACCACAGGTCGACAACCCTTTTCACCAAATAATGGAAGGAATCTAAGTATAATACAATCCAAAGCTAAAGGTGTGTCTGAGGGCGGCCAGTCAGAACCTAAGTTTCTTCTGGATATATACTGAAGATACCTTAACTGAGAAGGTTGAGGATTTAGAGGTGTTAAAAGTTGAAGAAGCTCTTTAGGAGCTTGCTTATACACCATTTCAAGAGTCTTCTGTTCGCCATTATACTGTTTCCTAAACAAAAGAAGAGCTGCAAGCACAAATGCAAGCACGGGCCACCCTCCCCTTTCACAATGCATTAAAAGCACGTTTTGTTGACCGGCTAGTGACAGCCAACTTTCACTAGATCTCAAAAAGTGGTGGATCATTTCTAATGGTAACATCGGACACCCTTCGTATTGCCGAGGGTACTCCATAACCGTCATATCGAATTGAGATAATATGTCAGAAATTTGGGTCCTTTTTTCACCATCTCTAAAGTTAAAAACCATGAAAGAAGAATCGGGATAGTAGTCCTGGAGTTCAGCCACGATGCCACCCATATAAATCTTGTACTCATCTTCTTCGAGTACTTCAGTTGAGAAGCAGCAATCAAAAACTGCAAATTATACTCACAAGATTGTTAATGTTACCCTTAAAAGATGTAAATGTAACTCGAATTAATGTTACCCCAACACTAGCCCATTATATTTTCTTCTATTGGATATTTGGATGTAACTTTATGTCTACAGCATAGCAAACAAAAGTTGAAAAGAAAAACAAGACAATGGGCATCAGCAGACTAAGTAAAAATCAAACGCAATGGTAATTTCTCACAAACATAACACATAATCAGCAGAAACAGCTAATACTGTTTGATAAATCCTTAAAGTTTCAAGCACTTCACATATTGGAACAGTTAAATTTTGTATAAAGGGGAAGCAAACTCTTAAACCTAATAAACCAAATTCCATTTTCTCGTACAATACTGTCTGTAAATACTAATGTGGAATTTGAATGTCAATTGTTGGGCACGCCTTACTTAGGGATATAATTCTCCTAATTGGCTTCTACATATATGCATAAGTTCAAGTAAAACCATGGTGTAACTCCCTAAACTAATATCTAATACCACAATCTACTTCACATTATTACCAAATGTATCAAATATTCATAACGTTTTCCTTCATAATCTAATCCTATTTAGCATAATTACCCCAAATTCAAGTCCAATATAGCCAACAATTTCCCTAAACATCTATAAATGTAACTGAATTAAAGTCTAATGGTAGTCAAATAGCACATCCTAAATAACAGGACATAATTTCCAACCATTTAACTAAAACTCAGGAAATACTAAATTATTTTCTTCAAAAATAAGCAAAACTATGAACTATAAATACAAACAAGATACATACCGTAAACCCTCTCGGAGATCTCAAGCAACCGATCCGGCGGCTTCCGGTAAAAGAAACGTTTGAACAGCGCCATCTATGGCGCTGTTACACTCCTGAACCGGATCCAAAATTTTGATCTCTAGTCAATTTCTTTTAACCAAATGTTGACTAAATAAATAATAACCTAGATCGAATTATCGGTTGTAATTAATTTACACCTACCAATCTGATGACGAACAACTGTTGAATTTGAATAATAAAAGTTGAATTGATGAATTGGATCCCTAATTTATGTAAATTTTAAATAAGTGTGTAATTTAGGTCAGCTGAAGTAAATTGAGTTGAAAAATAAATGAATGTATGTATAGTTACAGTTAAAGAGAGGGTTTGGGTTTGGGGGGAAGGGGAAATGGAGATCAAAAGAAGGCATGTGGTTTTTCTGCGCATTTTGATGATTTAGAAATCACATGGATAGGAAGTGTTGAAAAAGGAACGAAGAATCGTAGACTCGAAACTTTTGGACCAAATTTCACATATTTTGGATCAAATGCAAAATATTATGATTAACTTTTGTTAAAAGTATGTTGTTGTCAAGGGGATTACGAAATTTGTTGATGTTTGGAATTTGTTGTTTCAATCGGGCTGCTTGGATTTTTTTCTATATTGTTTCTTTCTTTTAGATGATTTATTAGCTTATTGACTCACGGTTAAACGGGATATCTTACACCCTTATAAATTGTTTAACCATTTTTTTCAATAAGTTCAATTTTTAAAGAACAGAAATGACATAAATACCCTTACCTAATTTTGGAAACGACATGAACATTAATTAAATTAAATGTAATTTAATCCATAAATAAACAAGTATATATTTGAAATACATATTTATAAAATCAATACATGAAATAAATATCCCGCTGTCTTGTGCGGGTGTCTGCTGGTATTATTTAATTTAACAGTTGAAATTTATAACAATTATATTTAACCCGAAAGAGTTATATGGCACTAAAAATGAAATAATTGTTTTGACTTATATTATAAATTTGATAAATTTAAGAACACATGTTCTTTATCATCCTACATCCACATTAAAAGATGAATCCTTCATAAAAACATACGAGATCAATTCGGTTATGAGACACATAACATGTCTTTCAAACAAAACAACATAGCTAGATCAGGTAGAATCTTAGTGCCCTTAGCCACACTTTTTAGGTTGTTATGAAAATATTGCCTCCAATTAAAAGTACCTTAGACATTCAAAAGGCTAATTTTTAACATTAGATCTCCATTTTCATTTGTCTAAAAAAGCCATATTCTTTGCCTTGAGGCTACCGACTCTCAATTCATTCGAATTTTTGCTCGATAAGATTGATTTCCATTTCACCCAAATGATTCTTTTTTCATTCTCTTCGTGACCCCAAAAAAAAGTTGCATCTATAAATTCAAGCTTTTTAATAATACTAACAGGGACTTTAAATAATGAAAAAAGTAAAAATAAAGTGAGCTAAGAATTGATTTCGTAAATATTAATCGACCTCCAATTGAGAGAATTTTTTATTTCCGTGAGCTTTTAATAAACTTACTTGCTTTTGAAAAAAAAAACTTGACTGTTTTGTATAATCCACATCATAGATAACATGAACTGTGAATAAAATAGATGGTTCGACATACAAATATTTCAGCACTTCAAACTCACGATTTTAAACCCAATAGATTGTAGGTTTTTGTGTTTTCGATGATCAAGTCGTAATTACAACAACAACAATATTTAATCCTGCTAAAAACCTGGTATAAAGGAAGTAAGATGCAAACAGTCGTATTTTCATTAAAGGGTAAAAAAATTGCTTTCAGATATCAAGTCTTAATTGTCATGTATTATTTATAAAATCAATGTGAGGCTCTTGTCTCGATCACAACTGTATTTGTAGATAATATCTTTCTTAGATCTATGATTAGTGTAGCTTTCAATTTTGCCAAAAATAAATTTAAAAATAGAAGTTGTTAGTTGATTGATGTAGTGTAATTGCTTATATAACGCTAACATAGCACATGTTGTTGTGTTGGACGAGTGTTATCAAATTATAAATTGCATAATGTCTAAGAGAAAAGTACAAGCCCTATTTTCTCAATGACAAGTTAGGTAAGCTAACTGCTAATGTATTACCTGTGTTTACAAGCTCAACTATTTGACTAAAATACACCTAGTCTTCGTCAACTATTACCAATGTGGTAAGAGACAGGGTCGAATCTGAAGGCAGGCGGAATGGGCGATTGACGTGGGTCTCATCTCAAAAAGGGGTTCAAATTTCGTATGTATAGTATATTAGACTAGATCAATTTTCACAGAGGTGTCGTTCTCTTTTACAATCTCGTCCGGGTCTCAAATTGACTTGGACCGACTCTGATAAGAGATAATGATATTCTCACAATAGGCCTTGTATTTGAACTTTATTAGATAAATACCTTGTGAGCAGAAACAAGGTTCGAAAAGAATCATCGAGATATCCTAAAGTCTTCATCACGAAACATTTGAGTTAGCAAAGTGCGCATTTAATTATCAGAAAATGGAATTATACAGATGTGCGGTACATGTTTGCTTGGTTGTTTACTATTAATATTATAATAATAACAACTATTTTTATTATAACATTTATTTATTATTTATTATTTATTACAGAGTAGTGAGAGTACATCTTATCAAAAACCATGTTGATAGAAAGAGCTCTAAATGTTTTTCGCCCATGTACTGATGTACAATACAGAAGTTGTATAGCTAAAAAAAGTATCTAGCATAAAAAGCTAGTTTAATTTAAGAGAGAATTACATATTTTCCTCCAAAAAATTACATAAATTACATATTTTCTCAAAATATAAGTTTATATATATATATATATAATGTGCAATGATTTTAATGTATGTTTAAGAAAATATATTATTTAGGTGAGGAGGATAATGTAATTACCCAATTTAAAGTACTTTCTTTTCTTTTAAAATTATAGTTCATATTTTTCTTTTTCTTTTTTAACTTAGTTGTCCGCTTTCATAAATAAATTAATACAATTAATTAAATTTATTAAATTACCATTAATGTATGCATATAACAAAAATGTCTGTCAAAAATAAGAGAAATAATATCATATTATCAACGAGTAAATTATAATGATTATATTTTTTTAATTTTCTATTTTTTGCTTTGTAAATAATAAATTTGAAACGGAAACGAAAGAAATATATAATGAACGGTCAGAAATGGACGTTATCTAAAAACTTTATGGTAGATACAAACTCTTGCTAGTTTCACAACAGGATATTTTCCTTTAAATATAAATTTAGATTAGATTTAGAAGATTCCATAGAACTTGATCTTATAATAGTAAAAGAAAAAGCTATAAGATATCAGCATTTGAGAGTATAAAATAATAAAACATAAAATCGGCAGTTTTAACTGAAGAGCTTTGCTTTAAAGATACATCAGCAAGCCACTTTTTCAGAAACAAAAACCACAAGTTTGTGGCATTTTGGCATGAGGAACCCTCTTATAATTAAGTTTGACAATTTGATCCACTTTTATGACTTCTTTTTATTTAATTTTTTATTTGAATCGGTGTCTTAAATCTTAATTGTATGTATTTTCATAAGATGTCTGCTTTTTATTCAGTTAGGAGGTAGCAAGGGACCAGGCGGTGCTTGACCCTCTTAATCGATTTAGTAGTTCTAAATTTCACCCACAATTTTGAAATTTTTTATAATTGGTTCACCTCCAATCGTGTAATTTCTTTAATCATAAAATATTAACGAAAATGATATAATCAGTGTATGCGTACATCGTATACGACTTATGACTCACCAATCAACTGTCATCTTCTATTACGATGTTTTGCCGATGTCAAAAGTTATCAACTCCATTTTTCTACTCATGTGAGCGTATAATTACTATTAAGAAGCAATTAGTTTCCTCTGCCATATTGCTTTTTATCTCTGTTTTGATTAAATCCTATTTTGAATATATATATATATATATATAGGGGAAAGATCCATAGGGAAGCTTCAAATTCTGGGGAAGGAGGGAAGCAAATCTCAGCCATTGATTTCATCATTTATAACATTCATTCCAGATGAATATTAACTCAAATTTTGTTATTATATATCCATGAATGTTACTTAACATCATTTCTTGATGAATTTTTAGTGATAACATTCACCGATAAATGGTATAATCGGTGTATAGTAACATATATGAGTTAATATTTATCATAAATTAATGTTTTAAGAATATGAAGTTGAATTTTTGACTAACATTCATCACAAATGAATGATAAATGTCGATTTTTAGAGTTTTTTGTAATCGTGTTTTGATGCTAAATGGGTATTTGCTTCGCTACTTCCCTTTTTTTTTTATTCCCTCTTGATCCCCACCATATATATATATATAAAGGGATGATCTAGAGAGAACGGGGGAAGTAAATATGGGTCATCCATTAACATTCACCAAGGGGAAGTAAATATGGCTCAGATTTACTTTCCCCTTCCCCCAAAATCAACCCACTATATATATATGTATATATATGTATATATATATGTGTGTGTGTGTGTGTGTGTGTGTGTGTGGGTGTGTGGGTGTTTGTGTGAAATTTTCTTTTCTTTTGTTTTACTTTTGATAGTCTTTTTTAGGGAGAAGTTACTTTGAGATTTAGTATTTGAGATATTTAGAGTGCATTTAGTTACAGAAAAATATCTACAATTTCCTTTTCCGTGTTTTCAGAGTTTTGTGTCCATTAAAAAACTAGTGGAAATTCACAAAACGCGTTCAAATGTAAAAAATGTTGTTTTCATTTTTCCAAAATAGGAAATGTGGAAAACCTTGAATCATAGATTTTCTTTTATTAGAAAACTTCTCCAAAAAAACTCCAACTTGAATAAGTTATTCAACTTTTTAATTTTCTTGAAAATATTTCTAAAAGATAGAAGAAATTTCTGTAACTAAACGCACCATCAAGTTAAATAGTCAATTTAATATTGGAGGACGTATTATCGTGACTGACCCCACTTGGCAATTGGAAAATGACATTGAGCACATCCCTATAATTGCTACTAGAAAATAAGTCATAGCAAAACTTAATATTTTGGGCTATAAAATTGTTTTTACTGATCAAGACACTTTGTATGATTAATAAATAATAGTAGAGTTTCCGCGTAATAGAGTGATATTTTACATTTGAACTTTGAAAGTCAACATATTTTATTTGTACTGACCTATTAAGTGTTGAAATATATGTTCGAATTACTATGAACATGGATACTTAAAAAAGCGTAGCATGTCAATATATATTTTTACATTATAAATACTATGTTCACATGTTGTTAAAACATGATTTGCATCTATAGTTAGGAGATTTAAAAACACGTGTTTTTTCTTTTTAAGACAAAAACCCAGTTTGTTGCATTGTTTTATGTATGATTTTTATATTTATATATTATTATTGAATTTATCTAATGAGAAACGTGTATGAAATTTTGAGACTACATTTGTACAGAGTATCATATATCATAATGTGAATACGTAGTGATTATTTAACTAATAATAAGACTTTAATTAAATTAGTGATTGTGTATAATATCTTAATTATAGTTATCAAAGAGTTATTGTTGTCTAAATATTCAATTGTTTTCAAATTTATTCAAGTTAATGTTAAAGCAGTTTTGATATTTTGCATCTTCCTTTGAGTAAGTTTAAAGATAAAAGGGTAAACCCTTTATAAAGATTATAGAAATATAAATTATACGTAGTTTAACAATGAAATCGATGTAACAATAAAAAATTATTTTATAATTTTAAACTTTTGATCATGATTTACTTCGCTACAAGTACAAAATTGGAATTCAAATTATCAATAATTAATATAATTAAGTTTTCAATTCATATAATATGAGGTTAAAACCATTAAATCAAGATAACATAAACAAAAATAAAAAGATAGGGAGTATATAATTAGATCTTATGACCTATTACTCGTTCACAACCTTCACTCCTACTAACTCAATATTCTAGCTCTGCCTTTACTTTTAACTTATAGTAGTTTGATATTGTAGTAGCATATGCATATATAAAATAGATTTAAATAAATAAATTTAAAAATTCACTCAAGACAAGTTGAGCGTATAAAACTATTGGAAAGAAAATATATCAATTAGGAGCAAAGGGAGTGGTTCTAGGTGGATCAAAGTGGTAGAAAATCAAACTGAGGTAATCATTTCGGATTTGGAGTGGTTCTCGATTTGGTCAAGACAAGGTTGTGGTCACCACTTTGAATGGTAACATCTTTTTTATTTTTATTTTTATTTTATTTTGTGTATAATAATTTAAATGGTAAAAAAATGTTGAGTGTGAGTTCAATTTTTAGTTTGATGAATACGGATAAAAGTGAGTTACCATGTTGTTTCAATGTGAAAATTATGTAGTAATAATGTGTTAAACTTTTTTCAAAATGATCAAGTGGTCACTCCCATTATTATAACAAATGATTTAGTCTTATTTTTAAACTTATTTAATTATTTCCTTACATCATTACTCATTTTTATATTATGTATGCTTTTGAGAAAAATAATAATTCAATAACATATAATACAAAGTGATTGCGTTTTTAACATGACGGTATATCTAATTTGCTTTTTTTTCTTCCTCTTAAGATCTCCTTATTCGTTAAACTCTTATCTGTTCAAGGTGTGTAGATAACAGAACGCGAAGATTATATGCTCATTAATTATCTCAAAATGATTGTGACATGTGCTATTTTAGAGTGAAATCTTATATTTTATGGATGTGAACTCTCTTATAGTGGTGTTCAAAATTGGATATTCAATATTTCAGATATCGAATTTTACTATTCAAATTTGAAGTTTTGAATATTCAAATTTTCAGGTATCTGAACTCGGATATCTAAATATCCAATAACAATAATGATCAACTTTTAAACTTAAATAAATGTCACATTATATAACTAACACTTACGTTATTAAGTACATGTATCAAAAATATAAAATACTAGACCACATAATATCATTATTAATCAATATTCAATAACAATAATCTATTTATCTTTTGTACATTTAATATTAGTAGTAGAAAAAGTTTATTTTTTTTTGGTATTTCATATATCCAAATTATCTGAAAATCGATACCTGAATTCGAATTCGAATTTGGGTACCTAAATTTTCGAATATGAAATTACGAATATTTGCCAACGTTTCTTGTTGCATTTACGTGGATGCTAAAATTGTCGTTCGGGTCTCGTCGCTCGTATATCTTGACGAAGTAGCATCCGATGAACCCGAACTTCTTTGACTTTTCTGATTTGTCGAACGGCAGGGTGGACGACGAATTGGGTCGTATTAGAATAACCTTTGCATGTTGGCTGTAAGCGGGTCGGTTTGGTGAAGATTCGGGTCGGTTTCGTCCTCGTCTAGATTAATTGGTTGGGAGGACTCTAGTCGGTTTACTTGTTTTTTGTTGAGGACAACATAATCATCTTAGAACTTGGGGACATTTTTTAGTACGAGCCACGCTTGCTCGTAAATGAACATCCAACCGACTTGTTGCTTGAAGTGTTCCCGGGTCGCCCTCAAAACGTCTACGTCTCGGGTTCCGCTTGCCCGAGGCTCGTTATACTTTTTGTAGCTGGCGGAGAATATCTTGACATTCGGGCGAATTTTGTTCCATTTTCCGGTTGGTTGATGTTTATTATGTTTTTCATCAACTACCGAATTATAAGCCCTTTCAATTTGTCTCCAAAAACTTGCTTCCGATTTTGAATTTCGTAGCACAAAATTTTGAGAAGCGTTGACCCATCATTCGGCCAATATTTTGCATTCTTGGTCTGTCAATTTAACTTGTTTTCTTTTTTGTTTGGGTTCGACCTCGACCTCGCCTTTGCTTTCGTCGTTTTCGTGTGGTGGTGTTTCTATATTTTGGAATTGATGTTGGCTAAGCGGTGTTTGTTGGTATTGGTATTGTGGTGTTGTTGGTTTTGGTATTGTGAGAATTGTTGATTTTGGTATTGTGAGAATGATTGGTGTTGGTATTGTGAGAATGGTGGGTGTTGATATTGTGAGAATGATGGGTGTTGGTATTGCTGGTGTTGTGGGTTTTGGAATTGTGAGAATCTGAAATTAGTTTGTAAATTGCAAGTTGACCCGCTAAAGACGAATAACCCGGTGAATACGGATACGTCACATCCGTGTTGAGTAAGTTTTGAAAAAAATTACCATGTATCGGTTGAGAATTATTGTGGTGTTGTTTAGGCATTTTTGTGATGAAAGATGTGTGTGAATTATATAAAATAGTTGGGTGGAATAATGTATTTGGATGTAGTAGAATTGTGATGGAAAATGTGTGTGAATTATATCGAATGATTGGGTGTAATAATGTATTTGGATGTAGTATAATTGTGATGAAAAGTGTGTGTGAATTATATAAAATAGTTGTGTGGAATAATGTATTTGGATGTAGTAAACTTGTGACGAAAAGTGTGTAAATTATAAAGACTAGTTGGGTGGAATAATGTATTTGGATGTAGTAGAATTGTGATGAAAATTGTGTGTGAATTGAAGTGAATTTTTTTTTTTTATTAAAAACGGCTATATATATGTTTTTTAACAGATACATTTTTTTTATTTTTTTTAATCAACCTCAAACGGCTAGTATTTAAAAAAAATCGTTTTTGAGCCCCATACATGCGTCGCTCAACTCGTCGGTTAACCGATTAGAAAAATCGACGCAATCAACCGACGCACCAGTACATCTCTGTCGGTCGGTCAATGTACGTCAATTTTTCAAATCGATACACCATTGACAATAATATAAGAATCACAAACAAAGTCAAACACAATTACCATCACTCCCAAATCAGAACTCACTTTTCAGAATTAAGGGCTAAAGTAACCATTTAGCAAATAACATAAGTTTCAACTAAAGGACCTTACAACATTAGCTTAAGGTACCATCCATATAATAAATTTCAAAATAAAGTATTATCAGTGTAACAAAAAAAAGTTGAAAATTTTGATATAACCACAAGCATCAAATCGTGCAATTTTCTCTTAAGAATACTTAGCGAGTGTCACTCAAATAATTAATGTGAAAGGGTAAGTTTTAACGCTCATATGCATCATCAAGTATCATTGTCTCTCTTAAAGTTATATAATTGAGCAATTGAGATGTACTACTTCATATCATATATGCATTCATGTGAACCCTTCGGATAACTCTAAATTAGGTCTCATGAAAATGTTTATTTATGTTTCATGTATCCACTAATAAACTTTCTTCAAGACCGCTATTGATGGTGCTATATTTATGTTCATGATAAATGTAGTGTTTATTTGGTGGGTTTTGAAATTGAGAATGAAATTAAAGGTGATAAAAAGTGTTTGGTTTGTTAGTTTAGAAATGAAAAAAAATCATGAATAAAATCTATAGAAGCATTTCTCATCAAAATGAGAGGTTTATACAAGTTTATCTGAGACTGAGACCGTTTTGTTCTGCTCTATCTCTTTTATACTTTATCTTATTTTTATAATAAAATTAAATGTTAAAATATAAGCAACATAATTTTTTTAAATAATTATACGTATTTTCTTTTTTACTTACTTTGAAACATAAAGCCATCATCATATCATACTTATTGTCATACTAACATTCAAACCAAACTTACCCTTACGATAGTGACAAGCAATTGAGCCGTGATATGATGTTTTACATATATAAAATTTTCCATCACATTATTTGGCATCTTCTCCATGTAAGTTGTGTTTGATTCCGACAACACTAATCATACAACGCATTTTTACAACTCAATTGGAACTCCATAAAGTATTTTGATGTAGGCTAAATATTAAATCTTTTTTAAAAAAATATTATCAACATGTCACGTGCTAGTAATTATATTTTTCCACTACCTAAAATAAACTAAATTAAACAACACATCACACATGTTATTGGTTGCATTACTTGCATAGAGATAAACAATGACTCAATTGGACCCCGTTCCACTATCACTATTGGTGGATCTTAGATTTCACATGATCAACACATGGTTGCATTACTTATCTATTTTTGTTTTTTTAAAAAAGACCACCTAGATTATATGTTTCTTCAAAATACATTTTTCATAAATTACAATGATTTTATTGCATTTTTAAAAAAAGTATGTAATTGGAATAGTTTTAAAGGAAAGACATGTAATTGTCCCAGTATAACATAGATAATTTAAATTTAAATATATATACTAAAAAAATTAACGGCGATTTGTTAAAGTTGTCAACATTTCTGCTTGAAAGTTCACGTAACTAAGAATTAATCATTGTACAAGTGCAATTGGAGGGCGGTGATGATGGGAGATGGGGTAGTCGTGTTGGCGATAATACAAAAGAGGGATAAGAGTATATAAAGTGATGGTGTGTTATTTAAAGATATGTAACGCGTATTTTATGTGAAATGTTTGTTTATGTAATAAGAGATGTGATGTTTGATTATAAGAATAAAAATAAGAATAAAGATTATAAAAGATGAACTAAAGTTGAAAATGAATATACTTTATTATGTGATAAGGATTTGTACTGCTGTACGAATACTAAGTACAACAAGGACTAAACCAAAAAGTAATAATATGTATTTTGAAATTTAAAGAACTAAATATAAAGTTTTTACTTCTATTTTGTCATTTGCAGTACTTAGGGTTACTATATTATTGTTAAAGGTTCATACTTTTATGGACTTCATTGAAAACTATGGTGGTTTTGCACGTGACCAAGTAAATATATTACAACTGTCACTCAAATATTGTTCACATTTTGTTAAATATCCATAATAATGATAATGATAATAGCAACAAAAGAAACAAAACAAATGATTTATGTTGACCAAGTCACTTAAATTTTATATTAAATATCCAATTATACATTTAATGGAATATTCAGGAACTAAACTTTGTGTTCTAATCATTCCATCAGAAAGTATGTGGTTGGCTGGTCAAAATAAGTTCAAAGGTCCATAATAAAACAATAAATTGGCGTCCATTTGACCCTCGTCGAAAATAAGAATTCGTTATCGGGCCTAGTAGTTTAAAAACTTGGCCTTTTAACTTATTATGGGCCCTTTTCACTGGGCCTTCACATGATACTTCTAGGCCTCATAATGTACGACAATCCATTGGTCCTTTAGACATTAATTTAAAAACAAAAGGCAACCCACGTATTCTGATAAATTGGGACCTCTCTCAATTGGTTGTGCTCGAAAGAAAAATAAAAATAAAAAGAGCAAACAACTAAAAAGCCTAATCACAAAAATCCTAGTATACATGGAGGTTATATTGCAAGTTGACTTTGAGTCGTTAGAATGAGTTTCAAAAAAGTTTGTATCGAGTGCTTTTTATTATTTTCAACTCAGAAAGGTGTTGATTTGTAGATAACAAATTTCCATTTGAAGACTTTATTAAGTGGGAGAACGTTATTGTAGAATATTTTTATATTAATAATAGTATATTTTTATTTATTTTAAATCTCAATGTATGTATATCTTTTTAGAACATAAAATGATACTAAAATTAGTAGAATTTTTTTTTTTTTAATATGACATTGATTTTTTAAAAGAAATATATAATACACAACTTAAATTTGTGATACACGTTAAAATTTTTATAGTATGTACGACAAAGATTAGTCGTATATAAAAATTTGTTTTTCTTAAATATCTCATATTAGATAATATAAAAGTCTAATAATATCGATATAATTTTATTATAAAAAATTTGATTAACGTTAAAAACTAAAGTAAAAAATATTTGTTCTTATCGTTATGACTATCGTAACGAACATTCTTAGTTCAACCTTTTTCTTTTCTTATGATACTATAATAGAGACAAAAAAAAAATTAGATACTTGAGATATAACGTATAGTATCAATTTTCAAATGACAAAAATTTGTTACCTATTGTAATATCTATAATATCAATAATTGAAAATAATAATATAACAGAGAATACAATATAGGAATTTTAGCCCTTCATTGTTTTTCACCATTTTCAACCTAACGATTTTATTTTTTCTCATTTTTATACATTTTTGGCCCCTTAAATATTTGATGTATTTATTTAAATTAAAAAAATAGGTCAAATGTTTTATTTATTTATAAAAACTAAAGAGTCTATAAACTATCTAAAAAATTATTTGTCTCGCATTATAGCGGGTCTAAACTATATAAAAAATCGACCAAATAAAAATTAAATTCGACCCGCATCATTGTGGGTCTATAAATAAATAGATCGATTACAACATTTTTATTCATATATAACAATTAAATTCGTCCGTCAATATATCAGGTCTACAAATTGTATGAAAAAATATTTATTTATAAAAATTTTAATTCATCCCGCGTTATCGCTGGTCTATAGACTATATAAAAAAGTCGACAAAATAAAAATTAAACTCGAACCGCGTTATCACAGGTTTATGACCTAGTTGAAAATAATAATAAAACTAATAATTATTATTACTATATTAGTATTATTTTATTTTTCAATTTTAGTTGTTTAGAGCATCTCAAATGTAAAAAAAACCTTTAAAAAGCTTCTTTACATTTCATCTAACTTTTTTTTTTTTAATAAAAAGTTCTCAGAAAAGGTTTTTATTTTAATGTTAAAAAGTTTTTAAAAAGTTTTTTAATACAATGAGTGGGTTAATATAAAAATTTTATAAAAACAAGAGCAAAAAAGTTTTTTAATAAAAGAAGTTTTTATGTTTGGTTAAAAAAGTTTTTCCTCTAATAAATTTGTTTTTTTAAAACTTTTTTTCATAATAATTTTTTTTAAAAAAAACAGTAGTTAGAAATGCTCTTATGATTTTAAACCGATGCAAAACACTAACCCCACCTATTAAAATCAATATAAGAGGAAATATTATTTTCATTTGACCAATTTCCGATCAATGATATTGATGTTATGCATACATTCAAACCCTTTGCTAATTATTTAATCGTTTATAATTTTAGTCATATTAATATTAGATAATTGTACTAATCCAGTCGTGTAAGTTACTCTAATCGTGACATCAGACTAATTTGTTGCTATTTATTTAATAAATGGCTTAAATACAAATATATGGACTTGGCTCTTCATGTTTGTATTCCTTCGTAGGCTTGCATCTACAATTGACAGGTTCTTACTAAATTATTTTCTTCAAAATAATTCTATTTAAATATTGGGTTTATCATTTATTTAATGCGGTTTTATTTTATTTACTATTGTAAAAATAATACAAAAATTATACTATCAAGAATCACAACAATAAAGATCCAAAGGAAACAGCACCAGTTGAACTGTCCAAACTCAGGATAAAACACCATACTTTCTTATTTAAAGGTTAATATTTTTGGAGGTAATTGTACATTATTATTTTATTAATTTATTTATTATCCAGCTTTTTTTAGTAATTTAATAAGGTAAGCTTCCATAAGGTGGCAAATGGAGGATAATTTACAAGATAGTCCAAAATAAACCAACCAACAAACAAAGCCCGCACGCTTGCAAATGCACGTGCGTTCTAGCTCATGAAGTCAAGAAGTAACTTTTTAAGATACTACGCGAAAAAACTATTAAATTGAACCCAACACTTATCTTTAATTTTAACTAAGATAAAAGATGAACAAAGACACAAATCAAGACAAAAATGTCAACAAATTTGACACTATATATAAAAATGTTGTCCAAGTAGAAAAAGGCACAAATATCTCCAAGATTTTATCATAAAGTCTCAAATTAACAACTAATATTTAAACTTTAAATGACTCGATTAGATAAAAGTCTAAACTATTTTTATATCATACGTTTATAGTTAATAACGTTTATCTAAATTCATAGAATTCCTATTTTTAAATCATGAAAAATACAGACGATGAATGCTAATTAAGCTAACTTGGTCTTGTTGGAATTAACAACTTAACATCCATTAGAAAGTGAAGCTCTAACTTTATAATAAAAAATATAAATGTCATTAAAACAACGTAGCACTTGCATAAAAAGAGTTCGTAATCAAACATCATCAAACCAACGACACTATTGATCATTTTCGGAGGCGTTTACAAAAAAAGTTCAAGCGTTTTGACGGAATTCACTTTCTTTTAAGTATAAATCTTCATAAGTAACATACAATATGTTCGTCGATGGATAATATGTGTGTAGCTAGCACCACACTTTAAATTGCTTACTGTCTATAATTGAAAGTTATTATATGTATTTTTATATTTTCATGAACAGTGTGAAATATACACATACAGCTAACAGTACGGATCATTTTATCTTACATTATAAAACTGTTAAAATAAATAATATATTTTCTCAATTTGAATTTCAAAAATAAATTTTATAATACTCTATAGGAAAATATTAAACTAAGTGCAATGATCAGAATGTATACAAAAAGAAGGTCAACACAATATAAACAAACATAAAAAACCGACAAACCCTATTAATTTATTTCACCCACTGGAAAAATTTTGTATTTTATTATCATCAGATTAAATTAAGTAAAACTAGTAGACTATAGTGTACATGAAATATTTCTTTCTTTCATCTGCAGGCGCCCTGTATAGTCCCCATTGAATGCTTCCACATTTTATCTACAAATTCTTTATTTTCATAAATATATATATAATTATAATTATATAATCTCTAAATAAGCTAACCCATGAATCACAACAACCCACTCAATTAATCTCATTACAGTACATACTACAGAGTACAGAAGTAGAAGCAGAGCCATGTCAGCACAAACATGTATATTTATCATGTTCTTCATTTTTGTCACAGGTAATTCTTGTTAACATATAAATGCCTTTTCTTTATAAACTTAAAAGCATATAATATTAAGTGGTATGGTTTTAATATAAATTGTATCAAAAAGCAATAAACAGATAAAAAGTTTTTAAACTTTTAATAAGAAATAATATTAATGGAATATTATTTCAGGAAATGAAGTAATTGGAGACTTGCTTGATAATGATAAGGAAGTACTACTGGGCCTAAGATCGTTTCTAATACAAGGGAACAAAGTGAATCAAAGAGACTATGATCACTGGGACCCACAATCATCTTCGCCGTGTACATGGCCCGGAATATCCTGCTCTAGTAACCGGGTCACAGGGATCAACTTGTCCAACAACAATATAGCCGGAAACATATTCAACAACTTCTCGGCCTTAACGGGCCTCACCTATCTTGACTTATCAACAAACAACATTGCGGGCAGGCTGCCTGCAGACTTGGGTAGCTGTCAAAACCTTAAATTGTTGAATCTATCACATAACATGATTGGTGGTGAGCTTAATTTGAGTGGTCTAGGAAGTTTGGAGGTACTTGATTTGTCGGTTAACCGACTTTCTGGCAACATATCGATGAGTTTTCCGATGATTTGCAATAGTTTGGTGGTTGCTAATCTCTCGGCAAACAATTTTTCTGGCGAAATTGGACGATCTATTGATGGTTGTTACAAATTGGAGTATGTTGATTTAAGTACAAATTTCTTGACTGGAAACTTATGGTTTGGTTTCCAAATGTTCAAGAAATTTTCAGTGTGCGAAAACAGGTTAAACGACACGCTTCCGACATGGATTTTCCCGGAAAATTGTAGTTTAGAAGCACTGGACCTGTCCGAAAATGCGATCACAGGAGAAATCCCGAAGCAGATATCGAATTGCAAGAATTTAAAAATCTTGAACTTGTGGGGAAACTATTTTTCTGGGAAGATTCCTAGGGAGCTTGGATTGATCCCAAATCTTCAACAAATAATTCTAGGAAACAACACTCTCACAAGCGAAATTCCGGATTCTTTACAAGCTTTAAAGAACTTGGAGTTCTTGGATCTAAGCAGGAACTATTTTGTAGGCGAGATCCAAGATATTTTCGGACGACTCACGCAAGTGAAAACGCTTCTTCTTCATTCAAATAGATACACAGGTGGGCTAATATCGTCTGGAATATTCGGGCTGCAGAATATTTCGTGTCTAGACTTGAGCTACAACAATCTTTCAGGACTATTGCCTGTCGAAATTTCTCAAATGACGCATTTGAAGTACTTATATCTCGCTAGCAATCAATTCTATGGTAGCATACCTTCAGAATACGGAAATATGCAACGACTACAAGCTCTTGATCTTTCTAGTAACCAACTAACCGGATCAATCCCTCCAAGTTTAGGACAATTGACGTCTCTTTTATGGTTGATGCTCGGAAACAATTTGTTAACAGGTGAATTGCCACCAGAGTTAGGGAATTGTGGAAGTTTGTTGTGGGTAAATCTTGAAAACAATCAAATTTCTGGTTCATTTCCATTGGAATATATCAACATGGGGAAAAACACGACACCGACCTTTTTAGTAAATAGAGAAGATGATCTGATTGTGGAGTCAGGAGCATGCTCGACGGTGAGAAGATGGATACCGGCAGATTATCAGCCGTTTAGTTTTGTTTATACACTTTTTACCATGAGGAAATGTAGAGAATTATGGGATAAGATACTTAAAGGATATGGGATTTTTCCGGTTTGTCTCCCGGAATCCAATTCTCGGGTACTACAGACATCCGGCTATATTCAACTCAGTGGGAATCGATTATCTGGGCAGATTCCACCAGGTATCGGGAAGATGGATGGATACAGCATGTTGCACTTGGGTGGAAACGAATTTTCAGGTATACAGTGACAAAACTCGAAGATTTTTAGTTTTTTACTAAGAGTCAAAACTTGAGTTTTTGTTCTTTTATTGCGTGTTTGAATCTTTAGTTTTTATTTAAATTTAATGGATCGAATTAATGTTGTTAATTTTGTTTGCTTTTAGTATTTTCTAATACATACGGGCTGGAACCCGCTTAATATTTTTCTGGATCCACCACTGCAGGTTCACTTCCTCAAGAAGTCGGAGCAATGGCGCTCGTTGTGTTGAATGTTTCTCAGAACAGATTGTCGGGTCGAGTTCCAACGCAAGTAGGCAACCTCAAGTGTTTGAGGATTCTTGATCTATCATACAACAATTTCTCGGGTACATTTCCGACCACTTTGAACAATTTGACAGAGTTGAGCAACTTCAATGTCTCCTACAATCCGTATATCTCCGGCAACATTCCAGAGACAGGACAACTAGCCACTTTTGATATATGGTCATTCCTCGGTGACCCCTTGTTACATTTGCCTGCTTTCATACAGAATTCAACAAACAGTTCATCTTCAACAACTAGCGATAGATCACCACAACATAAGTTGGGCGCCCTTTTTGTTTTTGTATTTCTATTGCTGACATTTTTCGTGTGTGGCATCATGACCATCATAATCTGCCTGGCAACCAAGACCACTGTGGGTCAGCCACAACTTCTGTTGCCTGAAGTAAAGTTGGGAAGTGGATACAGTGATTCATCACCGTGGTTATCAGACACGGTGAAGGTAATCCGTTTGGACAAAACAGCATTCACACACGCTGACATTTTGAGTGCAACTGGGAACTTTTCAAATGATAGAATCATCGGAAGGGGTGGTTATGGGACGGTTTACAGAGGAGTATTACCGGACGGGAGAGTAGTTGCAGTGAAAAAGAAGTTAAGAGAAGGTATAGAAGGGGAAAAAGAGTTTAAAGCTGAAATGGAAGTACTAACAGGAAATGGGTTCGGGTGGCCCCACCCAAACCTCGTTACACTTTATGGGTGGTGCTTAGATGGGTCAGAAAAGCTTTTGGTTTATGAGTACATGGAGGGTGGCACTTTAGAAGATTTGATTCCTGATCGGGCCGGTTTTCCATGGAGGCGAAGGATCAATGTTGCTATCGATGTAGCTCACGCGTTGGTGTTCTTACATCATGAGTGTCATCCATCAATTGTTCACAGAGATGTAAAAGCTAGCAATGTGTTATTGGATAAAAAGGGGAAGGCTCGGGTAACGGACTTTGGGTTGGCTCGGGTGGTTGATGTCGGTGGGAGCCATGTTAGCACAATGGTGGCCGGGACGATTGGGTATGTGGCACCGGAGTATGGTCAAACATGGAAAGCTACCACAAAAGGTGACGTATATAGCTATGGTGTGTTGGTTATGGAGCTAGCGACTGGGAGGCGGGCTGTGGAAGGTGGAGGAGAGTATTTGGTGGAGTGGTCGAGAAGGGTGATGAGTCGGCGGTCCATGGTTCCTTTGTCACTCCTAGTGTCAGTCTCAGGTCTAGCTGAAGGGGCGGTGGAAATGCGTGAGTTGTTGCGGCTGGGAGTGAGGTGTACTGCTGATGCACCTCAATCCCGACCGGATATGAAAGAGGTGTTAGACACCTTAGTTCACATTTCAGCTAAATCAAAGGGATATTAGTTACAGAAATGTAAATCTTGAAATTTTATGTTGTCCATATATATTATATCGAAATTTTAGGCTTGGCCAGTTTTAAGTTGAAGATGCTCAAAATCTTGAATTTTTTTTATAAATGATAAAAGCCTTTCTGTAATTCTATGAATGTGAGATAAACATTAAAGTATTAAAAACGAAATACAAAGTTTGAAACTAAATGTAACTCAAAATATTTTATATATTAATATTAGGAAGATCAACAACACATTAAAAATTCAACAAAATCACACATACTCTGCTATTGTTGGGTGTTGTCTGAGTAATAGACGAATATTTCATAGTCATTTGTTTTGGTAGTACTATCTTGCTTTTGAAAGCACAAGCATTCATTTAATCTTTGCTTTATATATTATAGTTCTATATAATACGATCATGTCGACCCAAAAAATTTAAATAGAAGAAAAAGCTCCAGCTTCAAGTTGAGTAAAATAAGGGCTTTGATGAGCCACACGAAGCAGTTCTTCATCATCATATGAATCCCGATAAGTCTCCAAGTTCACATCTGAATTTACCAGAGCTGAAACACAGAGATCTTTCCTCCATTCTTCTAAGTGAGGGAACCCAACATAATCTCCATACTTATCGCATTACTAAAAGTATTACAAACGAAATCAGTATCTTGATTTCATTTTAAGTTTTAAAGACACGGATGAAATAATAATTAACAAATAAATTCAATTACCTCAAACTAGGCAATATCATGAGTATTATGCTTTGGAACACCTGCAGCTTCCCTGGATTGGTAAAATTCTTAAATGGATTTCGTCATTTCATCTCTTAATGGCCAACTTCTTTTGGCAGACAACAATTGAGCTATCCATTTTGCTTGTGATTCAAAGAAAGGGAACCCTATAAGCTACATCAATCAAAACCTTCCAAAATAAGCGGAAGTAACAAGGTTTTATTAGTATTATTACACATCAAGAAACAACATAATATGAGTGTTTATTTAGTTGTATTTTGTAGTAAGTAAAGAAAAGATAAATCACTTTTACTATACCTTTCTAGGAATGCCTATAAAGGAGAGAGATGGGGCAAGGTTTGGAGGAAATGTGTCTTCATAAAATGGTCCCACTCTATCATCATCAACAACTACTACACCTTCAGTGTCAAGAAATGGGAATGAATATGAATACCTGCAGGCATATATGCATATAAATTATAAAACGAAGCTTGTGTAATAAGACTAAAGCTATTAATTTTTCTGTTTTAACTTTTACCCAGTGCAATATATGATTGTGTCTGCAGTGAGACATGAACCATCGACAAACACAACTAGTCCATCTTCGTGTAAACATTCTATCTGCAACGTGTTATAACAATGTTAAACTGGTACGTGCAATGCAATATATATTCCGATAGAAAAATATTCACTAATTTGATGTAAGGTATCTTACAGTCGGATGAAGATGTAAATTATCATGTTTGGCGATCACTTTCAATAAGCCCTCTGAAACTGTAAGTGGCTTGGAACTAAGATGAATCTCTTTGGCTACATTCACTAGCTCCATTGAAATATCTTACCCACTAAGTGAGTTCCCAACCACAACCACCACCTGCAAGTATTTGAGTTCCTTAGAGGCTTAGGGTATGTTTGGCGACACATAGCAGTAGCAGTAAGCAGTTTGCAGTAGCAGTTAGCAGTAGCTGTTTGTTTTAAAAAAGTGTTTGGTAACGTAGCAGTAGCAGTAATTATAAAGTGTAAAATTACGAAAAAGGGCATATACACATCATTTATAATGTACTCATGTTATTTTTGAGGGTATATAGGTAATTTCAGAACCAAAATGCTACTTGCTAGTTGAAATGCTTCATCATCAAGCATTTAGCAGGAAGCGGTTAGAAAATATGCAAACTCTAGTTGCTTTGTTGTCAAACAAGCTTTTCAATCAAATCGCTAACTGCTAGTCGCTTGTCGCTCCAAAATGCTTCCAAATGCTTGCTACCAGACACAACCTTAGAATGAATATACACACACATGGTAGTAAAAAAGTTGCCATTTTTAATCAAGATTGGTCCTTTACTACAAATTATTAGTAACCTGATCAGAAAATGGTTTTGGAACCCTGTAAAGATGGTTGTGCATTTGCTTTCCTCTCCATGCATCCATTCCTATAAGTTTAAAAGTATTAATTAAAGGGAAAAAAAAAAACTGATTTCAAGAAGATTTGATGATATATTTATGTACGTATGTAGATCAAGGGAGATGAAATTGACACCTTTGATAGAAGGCAATATAGGATGAGAATAATGTCCTGTGGCCACAACTAAAGCATCAAACACCTCCGAAATCACTTATCCTATGCTTTTAACAATACATTTTAAATCTAATGCAGCCCAAGTGTGGAAGAATGGGCCTTGATGTTTCTAGAGGCCTAATATCGCGTGACAAAAGGGTTTTCACAAAAATGGCCATAACTTAGATTGTAATGCTCCGTTTTAAGCTCATGAACGGGCGAATCGAAGCTTGGGCTGAGAAGCACGTTTTGGTTTACCAAGACGTTCTCCTCGGCCCAAGATTCGATTTGACTGGTCCTGGGCCTGAAATGGAACCCTGTAGCCCAAGTTATGCCCATTTTAGTGAAGCCCCTTGACTAACACGATCTTGGACCTCCATAAACAAAAAGGCCCCCTCCTCCATACTTGGGCCTGCATCAAAATAGATAAGGCCACACAGGATTGTTAACCTGTGAAATTGGAAGCCTCCTTGCCTGAAGAGGTCAGTCCACCGTGTGTCTATCTTCCACTTCCTTGACTCCCAAACCTTGGGTCATTGATTCTGCCCTCTCTTAGGTTAGCTGTGCTTCCCTAAATATCAGGTCGCGTGTAGGCAGCGTTGTCTGTCGTACAACGGTTTATTGAGATAGGTGCGATCCCCCCTCCGAGAACTGTATATGAGACTTTCATCTCGTACCAAGACCAGAACCCCGTGTGGACTATGAACCAACAAAAAAAGAGCGTCAGCTCCAAAAATGTTTCTCAAGTTAAGGTTAATTTAAGTTAACAAATTTTGATTGTTTCTTAAATTGAACATTTTCTAAAAGTTTGATATCATATGTGTGTTAACCTGCACCTTAAATTAGGTTCTTTTGAATTGTATCGTTTTGTTAAAAAAAGAAGATTCTAAACATTGCAGGCATGGATCTGAAAATCTGTTTTTATTGACTCTGTAGAAGGTGAACAGATATTGCTTGTAATATGTAGAATGTGGGGTTTTGGTTCCAATACCATTTCGGGTACATCTGGACCAAAAAACGACTCTGCAAGACCTGGCCAAACTTCTTCAGACTGCTCTGATGATGAGATCTCCTTAACTAACAGCAGAGAAGATGGTTTTGGAGTGCCCATTTGCTGGGAGTACTTCAATATCGTGGAAAACGTGCCCTACGTATTATGGTGTGGCCACATACTGTAAAAACTGTGTTCTTGGGCTACAATGGGCCGTTGTGAAACTGCCCACTCTTCCAATTCAGCTCCCTTTTTTCATATCACGCCCGTGGTGCAACTTGCTATCGTTCCGGCTCGTTTACAAAGGAAATCTCAGGTTTCCAAGAAAGAATTACTTTCTATTTTGGATGGTTGAGAACTTAAATGGTGATAGAGTCAAGTCTCGTTCGTCTTCTTGTGTTGACCATCTACCTGTACCTACTTGGTCTTGGACGTGAGGTTTGATCACTAATCAGGCTAACCATACTAATGATCCAGTGGGCCCACATGTTCGAGAGGCTAACCGCATGATGATTCTCTTGCCACTCGTGTCAATGGTGAGAGGCTGCACTCATCTATCCGTAAGTCGTTAATCTTTGTTGTTCACTTGACGGCTAAGTTCCCTCTGGTTTTCATATTTCTACTCATTGTTATATATTCCATACCTGCAAGTGCAATCATCTTTGCTATATATATACTCATCACTATTCTATTTGCACTTCCATCTTTTCTTGTTCTTTATTTTGCGTACCCAAGTCTTGATTGGCTGGTTAGGAGAAATCGTCACTTGAGGTTGCTTCTGGTTTTTCATTTCTTCAATTTGTAATAAGCAACATTTGAAACTTCTTCAATCTTTGGATGGTAGAATTAGGTGTCATGTTGCTTCTCCAATTCATAAATATTTGTACAAGGGAAGGAGGATGATCTTGAACTTCTTTTTAAATTTAGCGTTACATTCGTCGTAATTTGTATAATGTAGTATTTCTTTGTTGTTGTAAGTATATTGGTTATTTAGAAACTATTTAGGATTTAGGATTGTCATAGTCAAATGCCAACCACAAGCATTTCAGCCTCTAAATAAACTCAACCTATTTCTAAACATAGACAAGAATCTAGTGCTCTAAAACCAAATCAATTCTTTTCCACTATATTTTTAACCCATTTTATCATCAAATGATCACAAAAATTCTCCCAAAATTCTGAATTTTACACAACAGTTCTCCAAGAACAGAAACCATATCTCATTGTTGCTAAAATCATCCTATAGCCCATTCTGCAAAGATAAAAGGTCAGAAGGTCTTCATGATTCATCTACTAAAGGTATTTCATTTCATTTTTGATATATTTACTTAAATTAAAGTGATGTTAATTGGGGCTGTTCAATTTGATTTTTTTTATTCGACTAAAAATACCCTATTCAAGACTTCTTAAATGATCCAAATAAACTATAAAAACAGGTTAAACATAGGAGGTTTTCCTTGTTCGGGTTACTCGGGAAGGGCGAGTATCTCAGTTGTATGTGTTAGGCCTGTGATCGTTTCCGACCCTTTTTCTGGCCGCCCTTAGATGTGCAGCTAGTGAGGTTTGAACCTGAGACTTCTTGTGAGGATATCAGGACGCCAACCATCTTGGCGATGGTTGGTCCAAATAAACTATATTCCTCTTATTTAAATAACAATGTTCCAATGATTTGAATCAAGAACGTATTACATGCTGTAAGCTAGAGTCAAATCTTGAGTTTTAGATTAATTCTATGACTGATATGTGCTTTTCTTGGGTTGTTATTCTTTATGGTAAATGCTTATCTGATCTCAAATCCTGGTTTAGTTTATTTCTTAATTAGAGTGCTCTTTTGATTATGAAAAATCGAAACAGCCCTTTTCAAATTACAAATTACATTTAAGCTTTATATTTTTTTTATCCTTTCAGATATATTCAATTGCAGAGAATTTTCCATTGATCAATGTTGCTATGAACTCCTTCTGTAAAACCTGGTTCTTATTAACTTTGAAGTCCATAACCAAATGATTTGACTGTTAAAAGTCATATTATTGAAGCATGTTTTACAAAGCATATGTAATGTTTCTGTAGGAATACTGCTTCACTCTGTAGGAATATTGTTTCACATGAACCGTACACGAAAAACCTCATCTGGAACCTACAAAAAGATGGAGCCCACCGGGCCAAAGGTTCTAAGCCGATATCTCAGAAGTCCGGCAGGTTCATGCCATGATAACTGCAAATGTGCTATCAAAGAAACCACTGAAACAAAACCAATAAGTCCGTTTCCCAAAAGAGTACCGAAACCGCCAGCAGATAGAACTCATGTGGATACACCAAATTCGGTAAACAGAATCAGGAAATTACCTTCAGTAATTCCCAGAGTCACAACATGCAATCTCAAGAACAATAATGTTGTGAAAGATCAAATTTTAAAGAAAGAAGTCGCAATTGAACCAAAGAAACGAGACTTGAAGTCTGAGAATTCTAGAGCCAAAACATCTTCAAGAACTCCTAGAAGACATAGTGATATTTTTATACCGAATAAAGATACACCACTCCCATCTTCAAGATTTCCCAAAAGACGACTCAGTGAAGTTATTCATACAAATAGAGACCTTGCGTCAGTTACTAATGCATCATTGGTTCGAGGTTCAAGAGTCAACAAAAATGAATCAAGAAAAGATTCAAAACTCCCTATAGTGAACAAGAAATCTACTTCTTTAAAGACTACCGTCGCAACCCCAAAAATTAGTGCAAAGGTGCCACCTTTGAGAGCATATAAAAGTATACCGAAACTGGAAGTTAGGGGTTCTAGAAAGCCAAAACCTCCGAAACCCATTCAAGAAGTTGTGCCAGAAAAGACTCTCCATGTCATTGAGCCCAAGCAGGATGTTGAAATTACAAAAAGTCAAAGTCAAACTTTGCCTGATTCTACACATCCTCGAAACGGGTTGCAGACATATTCACCATCAAAGGAAGATGATAACCCTGCAAAAGATGGTCAACAAGATGATGAAAATGGGCAGCAGGTACTTTCACCATCAATAGAAGATGATAACCCTGTAAAAGAAGATCAACAAGATGATCAAAACGGGCTGCAGGTATCATCACCATCAATAGAAGATGATAACCCTTCAAAAGAAGATCAGAAATATGATCAAAATGGGCTGCAGGTATCCTCACCATCAATTGAAGATGATACCACTGACAAAAAGGGTCAGCAAAATGACTACATTTCAGATTCAGAAGTCAACGATATAAATGATAAGACACGTGTTGGAAAGTTAGTGGTGGAAACTAGTGATGGTTCTCCTAGTGATCTAAGGTTCAGAAGAGGAACAATCCTCAGTCCTCAGTCTGACAATAACAGCCCAAGAAAACTCGCTTTCAACAAAGGAACAGAGTTGGATGAAGAAATCGAAGAAGCTGAAAAGAAGAGTTTGAGGAGATTGTCATCTGATGGTGCGAAATGCATTCCTGAAAGTCAAGTGATCAGTGTGGATCTTAAACACCAAGAAACAAAAGAAAAGACTGATCCAGGTCTATCCAACAATGTTATCGAAGAGACTGCTAGCAAACTTATTCGAGCTAGGAAAAGCAAGGTTAAAGCTTTGGTGGGTGCTTTTGAAAACATTGTATCTGGAAGCCGGACAAGTTAGAAGACAAGTACAATAGTAAAGATCTGCTTTTTACGTTCTTTGCTTCTTTCTTTATGAACCGAAGTGGTTTGGTCATATATATTGATCTCATGAACCCCATCAATCTAACATGGATATATCCATTCAATGGGTATGAGGTGTATGAGTTAGTGCTTAGGAGTAACGTGTCGATATCTATGCTTACATTTAAGTAGTATTATATTATTCGGATCAAACTACAACTTTGGTTCTTCTACCGTGCATGTTGTGCAACTTTTCAGATAATGGCTGTAACTTTCCTGACACGTCTAGCTTCGAACTCTAAAGGACATAACAATCAACAGACCACAATTTCAAGTTCACCCAAGAATGCCCCAATGCGTATGTGCATCCCAATATATCAAAACACAATATTACACACCAATAAATGGGTGAGAATTGGCCTTTAAAGCCAAAGTCCATTAGATAAGCTCGCTGAAATGGATTTTGGTGGCAATGTTGAATTTTCAAATGAGAATTTTAAAGGCCAAATCCAAGGGCTATGATTTGGCCTGGGTGGTCCAAATTAGATATTTTTTTAAAACATTTTGGTCTTTGAAAGTAACAATGTTAATACATCCATTTTATGGTTCCATAATTTGGATCAATAGATTATCATTATCCCAATCTTTCTCGAAGTTTCTTATAATCGTGTAAAAAAAATTAATTAGAAGTTTGGAGTAATGCCCAAAACAGATGCATAAGCCAGACAAACAGTCTTTTAAGTAATGATACTTTTTCGAAGTTATGATTTATAACTATAAAACTATAATACCAATATTATTTCCTTTCTCATGACTCATGCCCTCATAATGTCAATATCTTAGGCATAATAGACCAAATGACCAATTGAGGTTCAACTAGTAGGGTGTGAGGTTGAATCAAATCATATAATTGAGTAGAATAATTCTATTTAATTAGTTTGGTTTTAGTAAAGAGAGTTTTATTTCAACCAACCAAGTTTTGTTCTCTTTAACATTTTTAGTACCAAATCAAACAAATCCAACTAGATAGTTAGAGTACAAAGAGTAGTGAAACTGTATTTTAATGTTTAGACAGTGTTCTGGAAAGTTGCTGAAAAAGTGGAGTAGTGGAGAACAGTGTTATAGATTTTTAATTTTTTAAAAATTCAAATAATTTAATAAATTGAAATAAATAACAAAATAAATTAAATATAAAAATTTATTCATTAAAATAAAAACTATATAATTGAAATACAATAAATTAAAAGTCTTAATAATTGAAAGTATGTTAAACAAATTAAATAAAATTAGAGGCGATAAATTAAAACAAACTAATCATGATTCCTCCAAACTAATAAAATTTGAATTAAAACGGATAGTTTTCGAAAAAGTTTATTTATTTTTCTAAAAAGTAGCCGTTAGTGTTTAAAAAAATAAAAAATGGAAAAGGGCAAAGCAGCGTAGTGTACCGAACGGTGATCGAGAACGTCGTTCAGAATGCCATCCAAAAGTGGTAAAATGTTGTGACACTGTGTCTCGACCAAAATTGACAAAAGAACGTCTCCCGCTATGTGGTTAACAACTCATTTAAAAGTGTGATTTGATATGTATCTAATACTCCAACGGTGTTTTCCAAACAATAAGTTCTAGTGATTATTGAAGTTGGTTTATACACTACAACAATAATTTTCTGTACTTTCAATGTGTATTAGAATTTGTACTTTGTTATTTATTTATAGAAGTTTTGTTATATACTCCATCATTTTAAGCAATAAAATGATATGCTTTTTGTAGGAAGTAACACAAACAAATAGTGGAAATGATTGAAATAAAAGTGGAGTCCACCCGTAGAGTAAATGTTACTATGTGACAACACAACATACCACAAATGTACAATATTTATCCAATCATTTTATATTAATACAGCCTGTTTGATTAATGCTGGGAACAAGCTCATAACTCAATAGAAAGTGAAACCATTTCTCTATTATTTAACATTATCTTATTCAGTTACATCTGTTCATATTATTGTAACTTTTTTGAATATTAATCTAAAAGTCTTGAGTTCAAAAATCATACTGCATAGCCTGTTATGCATGGCTATTATCGAAAACATTATCCGATTCAGTTACGTTTGTTTAACAGATAAAAGTGTTGAGTTCAAAAACTGTATTGAATATTGTTAGAGTCCCTTATTCATGTCTATTATGTCATTACCATGCATATATAGCTTTTCTATTTATTAAATTAATTTAATTTTATCTGACATCTTTCTTGAGGTGCTCCTGCTTCTGAAATCTCAGATCAAATCTTTTGGTGATAATCTATTGATCCAATTATATGGGACCATAAAAGACTGTGGTCTAGGATCACAGGGTCTGACCCCACTTCAAGTCAAATTTAACCACTATCTTTGGCTTAAATCCTTGTAGATTGCATGTTGCATACAAAATTCAATTAATTAGCTTGTTAGTTTCTTTTTGGGTCATTGTCACACCTCTGTATAATAATCATTATTTCTTGCTTTGTGGGGTTGTGCTATGTGCATTAAAGGTCATACCTTTCCAGGTAACTGTAGTTTTGGATAAGAGTACTATATCACATGAAGCAACCGGTGATAAGATAAGTTTTAAATAGTATGGCGTTTTTGAGTTTTCTAAAGCCCTCTTAAAAGAAGTTTCTAATCGTCTAAGTAGTTTTTAACCTGTGCTTTGCGATTGGAGTTTTTTTAAAGATTTTTAAAATCTGAAAGAAAATGAAATTTATATAATTTATATAATTTGTGTATATATTGAGCTGAGGTAATATAACTTGAATAATAAGAGTTTGATTATAACAAAAAAATTATTTACATTATTAGTTTGTGTATTTTTTCAAAAGTTACCCTAAAACATTAATGGTTAAATAAGAGTTGTGAAATTTTAAGCAAAACTTTTAAACTCAATTAACTAATATTAAGAAATTCTAAAATGCTAACTACTAAATGTAAAAATAACAAATAAAACCCATAAAATCTATAAAATATGTCTTATTTTATTTTTCATTGTACAAAGAAAGTAGTAACGTAATCTTTTATGTTAATATATAATTTGAGGGAATGTTAATCTTAAAGTATACAATGAATAATGTCATATTTCAAATTATAATGTTTTTTTATCTTGATTATTTATCACTCTTAAAAGTTATTATTATTGAAATAATAAGAATTTAAATAAGCAAAAAGAAAAAAGTGAGAAAGTATTAAACTTGTGACATCCTCTTTTATTAGGAGTATGCTTTCAATTAAATCAAATAAAAAGGTTTTTAATTATACTTTATTTATAATATATATATTAAGAAAAAAAAAAAGTAAAAAAGATGACTACCATACATTATCTTACAAATAGTTATTTAAAATTTGCTAAATATAAGGGTTCCAATTATGTACAAAATTTTCAAGCTAAGTAAAATGTTTCATACGTCAAGATGATATAATGAGAATAAATAGTTATTTAAAAATACTCACTCTTTTAACGTTTGTTATTCTTCAATCAAATGTTTTGCAGCCAATTCCAAGGCTTTCTCTCAACACACATGATTGTCAATTAGTTAAATAAGTATTTCATACGACCCTGTAGAACGTAAGTTAGATTTGAGTATTTTGAATTAAAAAACCCTCGTTCAAACAAAGAGTCACATTATTAGTCATCAAAACTTTATATGCAATAATAATAATTGTAATAACGAATGGATCTATGACACAGTAGGTGGGTGTGTCCAACAATAAAAAGATTATGCATTCAAATCTCATGTTTAATAATACGTAGAATATTAAGGGTATTTGATGAAATAGTTTAAGCTGTAATTATAGTTGTAGGATTTTTAGAGTGTGTTTGGCGTTGAATTTTTAAGAGTTTTAAGGTTTGTTTGACATGAAGTTTTTAGGAGCTTTAACTTTTAGTTTTTGAACAAAAAACTATTAATTTTGAACAAAAAGCTCCTTAGAAAATAAAAGTCTTGTTTGTCATGTACAAGTTATAGCTTTAGAATAAAATGAAAAACTCAAAATCGAAAAGCTATGAGAAGTAGCTTTCTATAGAATTGAGTAGCTTTTAGAGAAAAAATTATCTAGATGGCCTTCTATAATCAGATAGTATTCATTTATTATTATATTGATATCATTTAATGTTATTTTATACTTCAAAATTACAGCTACAACTAACTAATTCACCAAACAAACTCTAAAGCTCCTCAATTTTATTGAAAGCTACTTCCAAAGGTTTTGAGGTTTTGAGCATTTCATTGAATTCTAAAGCTATTTCATACCAAATAATACTTTTATTTTCAAAGGAGATTTTTGATCAAGATTAAAAGTTTAAAGCACCTAAAAGCTCCACGCCAAACAGACCTAAAGTGTGTCATTTACATCAACATACTCTTTATCAATTTTTTTTTAGTGCATACTCAAGACAAATGCAACAGAACCTTATATCGATATCAGTCGGTAAACGTTACTTGTCAAAGGTAAAGAAGAAACCAATATTTGTGTTTTGCATGCTCTTGATATTGCTCAAACATAAGGTTCTGTTGCATTCGTTAATCTCCAAAGTAACGAATACAGATTGTTTTGGCATGTCCAATACAGATTGGTTTTTTCATAACATTAAGACTGACTGTTCTGTTTGCCTCGTTAATCTCCAAATTTGCCATGTAGGTGGTTAAGTTGATCTTGTTTTAACATAATTCTTGTTATGTTGTACAACACAGTTGATACTATGAATAAATATACCAAAAAACGCGTACATGCTCAACATATTACGAATACATATGTAGTTGTAATACTACTAATTGATTCACTAACAGTAACTACAAGCTGCTTTTGTTTGTCACTCAGCGCCGGACATGGTCTGGCTGAGATGAGTCCACACCCATTGACTTTCCATGATTTGCCTGTTGCCGATAGAATGCTGCCATGTTGTCGTATATATCCGTGTTCATATGCTGGATCAATACATAAAGATTAGAATAATCAACGATATTGAAGTTAAAAAAACTAGATTTTTGACAACTAATAGTGAAATTTGGGCTGTCTCCTTTTTTATTGTTGACATACTTGTGCTAAAAACGCGCTATGTTGATCGCTGAAAGGAACTGTGGGGTTGGTGGGACTATGGATTGTTTGTGACATGGCACCTACATTGCCAGGGTTGATCATGGTTTGTGGGACCATGAAAGGATGCTGAGCTGGTGGAGGCATGATTCCAGGCATACCCATTTGAACGAATCCCATCCCCATTCGGGCTAGCATCGACATCTGAAGCTGTTGTTGTCGTTGCTGATGATGTTGTTGTTGTTGCAATTGTAGGGGTATTGGCATCATCATTTGTTGCGGTTGAAATGGCATGTTCTTCATTAACTGCACTTGTGCTTGTAAGTTCTTTAAGTAATCGATCACTTCATCCAGCATCGATGCTTTATCTGTCTATATAAACAATTCCCCAATTTAGATACTCTTCACTGTGAATTGACCAAGTAAATGTGCTACATGTTGACTTCTGCGGTGAAAATGGCTAAATTGCAAAGGATGAAACTGATCAAAAGTGCATGAAACTTTCAAATTCTTTTAATAACCCATTTTAGATTATACTGTTTAAAATACATAGAAAGATGTAGGTACTAAATTTTCTGAAATTTGAGTCCTATCTTTGGATGTGGAGATTGGTTAGATTGACTTCCGAAGTCAAACTGTACAAGAAACACACAGTCGCACCTTATTAGCATTAGGCACTAGCTTCTGTAGAGCTTTCATCTTCTGGTTGATCCTTTCTCTTCGCCGCTAAAATAATGACATAATCATATAAAATCACATTAATCAATCTGATTTTAATTTTTTTTTTACATTTTTATAAAAATAAGAAAACTTAGCAAATTACCCGTTCCGACTGGTTATGAATAGCAGCAGCCCTGCTTCTCCGACTTGAATGAGATCGCACCGTTTCATCCTCAGTCCTGCATTCCTCTTCTTGATTTTCCTGAACAAAAAAAAATTAAAACAATTCAATTTCAAATTACTTTATAAAGATCCAATTTTTAATCAGAATTTCGAATCTTTATACCGATCCATATTGACAAGCAGAATCATCATCTGTTTTTTGACTTTTGAAGCTCTGATTAGGTGAGTCAAATGAAGGCCATGTCATCATTGTGGTGTCATTTTCTTTTGAATTAGTAGTTGGACTATCGCTAATATTATCTTCTTGTAAACTTGTTGTGCCCAAATTGTTTACACATTGATCATGAACAATCACAGATGATCTTGGTCGTTTCTTTAAGTAACTTTGGCCCTTGCTATCGCCCACTTTCACACTTGAAGATGCAATATTCGAACTTATCATATTGTGCGTTCTTGGCCACTTTTGATTTTCTTGTAGTCCAATTTCTTGAATTTGACTTTTGTTGTAACATGTTGTTGCTTGATGCACAATAGATTCTAATGTTTCATTAGCCCTTCCAAGCCCATGCATGGCTGGCTGACCATTTTCCCATGTTATTTCTGCAACACCATAGTCACTAAGCCTGAAAATTTACACACATAAAAAGTAAATAAATTACTAAAATACCCATTGCTTAAAATTTTAAAAAGATCATTTCTTTGGTGTTTAATATCAATCTTTTTTTTAATACTATTGTTAACCTTGAAAATGTCATTTTTTTCTGTTCAAATGGAAGAAGCTGAATGAAAGCTGTGTGGTGTACTAGTGTGTGCACACGCAGACACTTTAGACAGGTTTTTTATAGAATAAGGAAAAAGAAAAGGTTAGACCTTTTTCCAGAGTAGAAATGTACAACCTTAATTGCACAAAGTACAAGTCAAGTGTAGCACCTCTGGAAAAAGGCTTTGCCTGAAAAGGGAAATGATTGTGTACATGGGAACTAGAGGAGGGGTATGCTGCTGCTTATGCATGTGAAAGGATCTTTATCTTTCTTCTTGTTGTTCTTTGCTTTCTTTTGGTTGTATCAAATTCTAAATATAGTATTCCCTACTTGATTTAGAATTGTATATAAGTAATGCTTCTACTAAACCCTATATATGGTTGGGATTTAAGATGTGATTCTCTGCTTTCAATTGGATGGGGGCAGGGAAACTTTGTGGGTCCCATTTGTGATTTCATTGTTTGAGATAACAAGATAAGTGGTCTGCTCAATTGTCATGTAAGGAGAAGTGGATATTTGTATGATTGTATGTGTGTTCAAGTGTTTTGCTTTCTTCTTTTTTTAATCACCATATTTAGGCTTATTTTACGTGCATATTTCTTGATTTGTCAACTTCTTTGTCTTTTATATGTCATAATTTTCAATCAGTGCCTTATAGCATTAAAGCACTAGTCGTGCACAACTGACCATAAACATTAGTAGTCATAATTAAAATCTGAGTTCGTATATATATATATATACATATACATATATAATATATATAGGGTGGAGACGAAGAGGGAAGTAAAAAAATTAGAGAAAGAGAAAAATAAATTTTAACCTTGATTTCATCATAAATGAATTTAAAAAATCACAAATAATTTCAAAATTTAACATTCATCACAAATGAATGTTAAAACATTTATTTATGAAAAAATCAAGGACTAAGATTTACTTCATTCTCTAAGATTTGAAGGTTCCCTATAAATTATTTTCCTGTATATATATATATATATATATATTAAAAATAAAAATAAAGGAAAAAGACAACCACCACAAGCGTAACTCTATATCACCAAAACTACAACAGGCGGAATGAGTCAACCACCACTTGAGAGTCGTAGTGGTGACGACTCGTCATGATGCCACAACCGGCTCTACAATGAGCCCACTACAGTTCCTCTTAACTGTATGGAGTATGACGTAATCCGGTGGATTACTATATTATATAACCAAATTCCCTAGGGAGTATCATAATCATAAGATCAAGAAAGCAAATGGGCATCATTGACTTTTAACATACCAGTTTCTCTGAATACAGTGATCATACATTCAAGACTCAAGATTCAATTAGTTTAAAAATGGTGCAAATGAACTTAAATGTACTCATGTTAATGCATAAATCAAGACATCAAGTACAAACATGTTTGGTCCAAATAGTTTAGAAAGAATGCTAGTTAGTAGTTGCCTCTAGTAATTAACTAATTAATGGGTCCATTCAAACTGAGGCCTGAGCCCACATCTTCACCTCTTCAAGGGCCTAGCAAGGTAACCTGGTATCCAAGGCGTACTTGCTAGTTGCTAGTTAATTATGTTAGTTGCGTTGACATTTTTTATTCTATAGTATATTTCTAAACACAAATTCTGGTACCAAATATGTTAGATAGCAAAATAATCAAAGTTATTGATAAGATATTTCGTTTTCATGAGAGGGAAATCTTGTTTTCATTATCTCAATCCTATCAAAGTTAATAGTCGATTCATGTGTTTATGGGAGTAATCCGTACATCATTATTTTTAAGTATTACACTACTTAAAATGTTTTATTAGTGATGTACAATATAACACCATAAAACATGTTTAGTAGTGTACGACAAAAAAGATAGTGATATATAAATTATCACTCATTTATAAACTACTATAACACCATAAAACATGTTTAGTAGTGTACGACAAAAAAGATAGTGATATATAAATTATCACTCATTTATAAACTACTATAAAACAATATAACATAGTTCAAACTTTGTAATTATCATCTCTATCTTTCGATCTTTTAAGTAGTCTCTTTTCAGCCAAACAATCAACTAGATGCAATATATATATATATGTATATATATATATACATCTCTATCTCTAAGCTCTAACTATATGTAATGCATATTAACCATTATGTTAAAATTAGTCTCAATACAAGAAAATATCTAAATTACCCTCAACTCAGTTATGACATTTCCATTAGTAAAAATTATTTCCTATTAATATGTATAAATATATAAACACAACTTCTCTTTATTATATTAAATAGAATAATACTCCATTTACAATAGTTATGAGTTTTCTACTAATATCATCACCGTCATCACCTACCATCGTTAGTTCTACTACCGCATTACGCAAATATTATTTTAGTAGAGATAATTGTCCTTTCAATTTACCTTTAAAAGAATTTGGTGGCATTTGAATGTATTTTAGTTAAGGTTTGAAGAAAATATTGTGACCATAATCGAATCAAATATCTGAAATAGAGACGTTATTGAATTTGAACCTTAGTTACCCAATTTACCCGAACATTGATTACCCTTTGGTAGTAAACAAAATGAAACCCGGTGTAAATCATATAAATATAAGATCTAAATTGGCTCTAGTACCATAAATGTTTGTATTTTCGTATCCCATTATACAAAACAGTACAAATATAAATAGGAGTGGTAACACGAAAATCATAAGCCAGACAACCTAACAGGCTTACATGGGTCAAACATACTATACTATATACATTAACACCCGGTGCGAAGTGTGTTGCCTAGTAACAAAGAAACGCCTCTTTCATGAGCCAGAACAATACCGCACAGGTTGTACTTCAGGCAGGAAATGTTGTACACCATTTGAGAGTTTATACATTAAGAACGCTGCAGATAAAGATGCACAAGGTAAACATACATAAGTAGCGTTTTATATATGGTGTCTTTTGTATTTGATAAATTATATATGAAGAGTGCTAACGATAGTTTTTAAGATTATGGTTAAGATTTTTATATCAAATATTTTAAATTCGGTTGAATTAAGTACAAAGTATGACTAATCTTTTTAAAATTTTGAATTTTCTTATTTAATTAATAAGAGTGTTTATTCATGATAACTATGAATTATAAATTTAAAATTGAGTTAGAGTATGGTAGGTTTAAAAATAACCCTAAACTATAGTTAGCATTCACGTTATACATTCGTGATAGATAATTTGGATACTATGGTCCAAAACCATCCTGCTATGTACCCCTTCGCAGAAACAACGAATGGTCCAAATAGTATTAGTTCCCATTGGCCCGACTTTAGCTATGGTTGAAAATATAGGCTTATTTGACCTTACATACAATCTAAACGATTTTATTTGTATTTATTTCAATAGAGATGGCTTTAAATGTAGTCATATCAATTTATTTATCGATAAAAAGTCAATCATCTAAAGACATTATTACTGGGATCTTGCAGTTTTTATTTAATTTAGATAAATTATTAATTTCAAAGTGGGTTTAAAAATCTTTGATTATAAACTAGTAATATAAAATATTTGCGTTATGAAACGAAATCAAATACTAAATATTATAGTGTCGTTTACATGTCATTTTAAAAAAAAAATACAACGAAAAATCAACAAAGATAGAAAAAAGTGGTCTAAAATATAATGTTATAATATTCGTCAAAATTTGTAATATATTTGTAAAAAAAAGTTTAGAAAAGTAAGGATAGAAAGAAAGTGTGTGAGTGAGTGCACTAAATAACTTATCATATTTATAATCTCAAGTTTTGAAAAAATGAGTGTGAAATGTTTTCTCGGTAAGTATAAATATTTTACACTTTTCTTATCAAATATGTTGAAAAGTTGTTGATGGATTGAATGAACCTAATATGAAGTAGAATTCTTAGAGAAGTACCTCAAACATAACGATCTGATAAGGAGAATGTCCATACATACTGGCGTACAAATTTTGTGTTGAATAAAACCTCAACACAAAAAGCAAACACAAATTGACAACAAAAAACAAGAATATAATTGACACGCAAGAACACACATTATTTCTTTAACTGTTTGGCTTTACTAATCAACAAGTTAAATCATATGAGTGTACAAAGAATAATGTTTCAACTAGCATCCCCTCACATCCTTTTATAGAGATGAGGAGGTATAATTCCTATGGAATACGTCTTCCATAGAATAATTGTAGTTCTAATCTTATCCATACAATTAAGTTATATATTACTACCTTTAAGTATTGCTAATATTTCTAACAATTGCCACCTTATTATTAATACCTTAATCAATTCGACATTGAGCATCTTTCACCAATGCTTAACCCTTGGATTCGACATTTTTTTGCACCAGCAACATTCTCTTCAACACCCTTTCAACCAGACACCCCCTTTACCATAATGTTTGACCCACCTCAATTCCAAGGTGTAACATTTTACGTATAAGTTCTGATTTTCTTGATTGTCTCCCGTAAATAATCCCCTTCAATTCTCCAAGTAAGAACGCTTTCTTATCCTTGAACTCCCAATTACAACCCATCAATTTCTCACAAGTTCGATTATTCATAGCATTCGTATACTTATCTTTCTCCACATAAGTTACCACCTCACAAGTATCTCCATCTTCTACACAATCCACATAAGTCACTACCTCATGAGTATCTTCCTCTTCTGCACAATCCAAAGTATAAGTTACTACATCAACACTTGTTGTTGACCTTGCATGTCACACCAATTGCCTCATTTCCCTAACAAGTTGAGAACTCCACAAATCTCGAGGATAACCTTGAGGTTTTATCCCTACTTTCTTGATCACACTTTTCTTCATGATCATCCACTAGTAGCTCCACCTCAAACCAAACACCCTTCTTACCATGTACCTCAAGAAATCCTGTTTCATTACCATGACCAAGTTGCTTACACCATAAGTATTCACCATTCTTCCCCTCCTTGTTTTCCTTTGTCAGTTGATTTAAACCCTTTAGGAAACCCTAAAGTATTAACCTTTCAACAAGTCTCAACAAGCCGAGTTTTCTCCCTTACTACCTCGCTAAAAACTGAATTAAACCCTTCTAAAACCCTAGAAGATCAATAATTCTATCAAGCCTTGAAACCTTGCACCACAAATAAACAATTTCTTCAAACGAAAGAAATCTACACCTTACTTGATCTACAGGCAACGACCAAGTCTTGAACCATAAGATATGGTAAAAACCCTTGATGTCAACTTTCCTTGCACCTCAGGTAATCGACTTTTACCTTGAAACCCAAGAAACCGAACTGCTTCGAAAACCTTAAAATCAATATAACCCAAGAATATTGAATTGATTTACTGAAGAAAACCCTTGTAAAACCTCTTAAAGTCGAAACTTTCTTCACCGCCTTATAATCCATACAACGATAGCCGAACAATACTCGAAACAAAAATCAACACAAAAACCTTAGATTCGAGCAGCAACTTCGATAAGCTATATCTCCCTACTCGAAAATCCAATGAAAGATCCCTTTGGTGAGATCTTAGATCTATGTGTCTATAACCTATAGTTTAGATTCCACAACGATCCGACGGTTAACAAATCCGCAGTGCCTATTCTCCCACAACTGTGCAGAATCCGACGAACCAAAAATTGTTCTTTCGTTTCCCCTTTATTGACTCCCTCTACGTCGTGTGATTCTTCTTCTCGGAAAATGCTCTGATACCAATTGTTGAATAAAATCTCAACACACAAAGCATTCACGAATCAACAAGAATAAATAAGAATATAATCGACACACAAGAACAAACATTATTCCCTCAACCATTTAACTTTATTAATCAACAAGTTAAACTCTATGAGTACACAAAGAAGAATGTTCCAACTAACATCCCCCTCACCTCCTTTTATAGTGATGAGGGAGTGTAATTTCTATGGAATACGTCATCCATAGAATAATGTTAGTTCTAATTTATCCATACATTTAAATTACATATTACTACTATTAAGTATTGCTAATATTCGTAACATTTTGAATGCACATCTCGATCGATACTTACAATTTAATAGTGCGTTTTTACTATGTAATATCAGTTTAACTTGGATTTTTATGAGCGCTTCTTCATTACATCAATAAGAGTTATGCTATATAATCTTAAAATATATGACTAAAACTATGAATAATTCATATATCATGTGACATATTTTTTCTTTTTCAGTTCTGATTATCATACATAGTTTTAAAATGTGCTCCAATTATATTTTAAAGCATAATTTTGTGCATATATTTTTAGATCTATGTATCAACAATATATACAATCTTAGTCCAATGATAAATTCATATGCGACAAACATATATGTATCATTTACCCATCAAATAAAAGCTAAGAAGAATACATGTATGAAAATGATCGATGATGTTGTTAAACACAAAGATAGTTCTTGATATACGTTAGGTGTCGGCAAATTAACACATCGATATACTTAACACATGCACCAAGGAGATCAATATCGATTGGGACAACGAATAAATGCAAAGGTCCAGGGTGACACCAAAGTCTTTGAAGAAGGTTTGTAAGAAGTAGACAAGATGTGACAATCATGAACATAATTGGTTGGCACTGTTCCCATTAAACTACAAAATATGTTTACAAATTGGACGGCTCAAAATAGGCCTGGACCTGCCAAGGTCTCAATATGTTTGGTTCAACAGTTACGTTCTTAATAATCATACTAGCCATGACACGTGTATATGTCGCGGTAAGTTAAGGGTGATCGACTTTCAGTTTAATAGGATGTGAGAAGATTATTGTAGTTTGATGTTTGATTTCGACGTTGAAAATATCAAGCCGTGAACCAAGAAACCTGAAACCGAGACATAAACATCCCAAGATTACAAGAGTATAGAAATGGAGCCAACACATATACACAACTAGCATGTTTCAACTCTTGACAGCACACAGATTTAAACAAAATCCCTAGATTACAAAATATGCCTATGCCTTCTTTTTTTTTTTAACCCCTTCTTTTCCCCCTATAACTTTTACTTTTATTTCTTAATTTTTTTAAATAATTTTTCTGAACACTACACACGACTACACGAGTTTGAAACAGTTCCAATTGTCCAAAGCAGACACCTGATTGGGAGTAGCAGTAGCCAGCCCAACGCGTGAGATATGATGGGCTTATATTTTGGCCTAAATCATATGTTTTTTCGAACGAATAAATTACATAAAAATAACGTTATAATATCAGGGTGATATTGTTATTTTCTTCTCGTCTGAATGAAATGAATTGAAAATAAAAAACTTTTAGGCATAAAGGAAACCAACATAGGGAGTGATATTTACACTACACGACCAAAGGGCTATTGGTCTACGGTGTCGTGGTGATTCTTTTAGTCGTGACGTTAGGATTTCAAGTTTTAAGGATGACACAATTGTTATATTCGTGATTCATGGTAGTAGGATGAGTGAGTATTTGTCTCTTTTAAAAAAATAAAAAAATTTCATCCTTTTTAATAAAGTTATGTTATATTAACATAACTCGTAAACAAACTTTACAAAGTTGTCAAACTTATATGAACATAAACTTGGATTCTATCTAACACTCTTTTACATAATTTATAACCGAAATTAACCAAACAAATGTCTTGAAGATACAAATTAAGACCAAATCAGCATAAGAAGCAATATTTTGGAGAAAACTCTGGGCGCGTTTGGTTGAAAGAATGTTGAAGGATTCTGATGGAATTGGAATTGAATTCCATTCCGTAGTGTGTTTGGTTGGCCAAAATTAAAGGAATTGAATTTCGTAGGAATCTTTACATTCCTTCATTTGAAGGATTCTCATTCCTTAGGGGGGTGTGATGGAATTTAAATCCATTCCTCCCTTGAATCTCCAAAAGACTGAACTACCCTCAACCTACGTTTTTCTTCGAATTTCTTATGTTTTCTTCGTATTTTTACGTTTTTTTACGCTTTTTTACGTTTTTCATAATTTTTCTTCGTTTTTACGCCATTCTTCGTTTTTTTACGTTTTTCATCGTTTTGCTTCGTTTTCTTCGTGTTTTTTGACTTTTTTTTTTACGTTTTGCTTCGTTTTCTTCATTTTTTACGTTATTATTCGTTTTTTATGTTTTTCATCGCTTTCTTCGTTTTTTGACGTTTTTCTTCGTTTTGATTCGTTTTTTAAAGTTTTTCTTCGTTTTGATTTGTTTTCTTCGTTTTTAAAGTTTTTCTTCGTTTTACTTTGTTGTTCTTTGCTTTGCTTCGTTTTATAGTACCATGATGCACCATATCTTAAAATGACAAAAACGAACGCGTAAAAAAGAGCCAAAAAAGGAGGGGAAAGGGGTTTTTGTTCCCGTGAACAAAACGTAAATAAACGAAGAAACGTATAAATGGTAATAAAAACGTAAAACGAAAAAAAACGTAAAAAATGAAGAAAGATAAAGAAAAACATAATAAAACGAATAAAACATAAAAAAAAGAACGTAAAAAAAAAGAAAAACGTAAAAAAATGAACAAAAACGTAAAAAAAAGATGGAAAACGTAAAAATCGAAAAAGACGTAAAAAGGGAAGAAAAATGAAGAAAAACGTAAAAATACGAAGAAAAACGGAAAAAACATTTAAAACGATGAAAAACGGAAAGAACGTAAAAACGAAGAAAAATGTAAAAAAACAAATAATTGCAAAAAGGGGTATTTTCGTCAATTCACGTAATCACATTCCAATTCCTTTGACAAATTGACGAACCAAACAGAAAACAGCAAATGAATTGAATATGATTTCATTCCATTTTCTGACAACCAAACGAGATAAAGAATCTAATTCTTCATAATCTAATTCCTTCATAATTGAATTCCTTTGACAGATTCCATTCCTTCCAAAAACATTCTGCTAGCCAAACGGAACCTAAGTGATCTCATCTCCCTTGCTCTTTCTTTTACCTTCTTTTCATCTTTCCTTCTCTTTTCTTCGAATTGTGATCGACCTCCTCCAGCTACACGATCAATTCTTGCCAATTTGTTCTGATAATGTTACTAACTCACCAATCTTCTACGATCCGAATCCTTCTGTTTCAAATCACAAAAAAGAAAGAAAAAATAAAATAAAATTATACAACTATAACTTTACAAAACGAGTCATTAACAGTACACGTTTCTAGTTAAAAGAAGTACGAATAAATAAAGTAAAACCCTTTTCTCTTCCACCCGATGTTTAGCTCTTAATTTCTTTGCGTTCTCCCATTCGAGAATTGTTAAGTTACTCTTTTCATAGCTGAGAATTATGTCATTTTTATGAACATCAATGGTGTTGAAACATGTTGCAGACTTGTAATCTAAAATGAAACATGTATTTATAAGAAAGGATTTATTTCGGAATATATATCGTGTTTGTTTGTGTTTTTATATGTGCAGGTAAGTAAGTGAGTCATTCGGATTTAAAGTGTAAGTTCTGAAAGCTTAGGGTAAAAGTTGTAAATTAGTTTAGGATTAAGTATAAATAAATTTTTTGTTTAATTTTTATTCATTAAGTTTTTTGTATTTGTTCTATCTCTCTCGTTGGTTCTCTCTACACAAACTTAGTCATCTTCTTCTGTAATCATTCAACTTGTGTTGGATATATAGATTAGGTGTGTGTTTGAGAGTTTTTTTTTGTTGAGATTTTACGTCTTATTTTTGGATTATTAATCCGGTTATTGTTGGTGTAGTTTAATGAAAGTGACTTCTGATATAATCTTGCATTGATTCAACATTTTCTACAAATCGGAAAAAAGGTTCAAGCGTATTTGTAATTTGTTTAAGATAATGGATTTTCATACCGTTTTTGAATTTTAGCAACTCTGTCTTCTCCCATGCATCAAGGTTAGTATTTTCACTTCCATATATGCTTAAATTTCTATTGGTATAAGGCTCTCTAGGCCTACTTGGTCTTGCCAATCATGGAACTTTATCAACCCGACTCATTCTGGTTCTTGTGGACGCTTCAACTGATCAAACCTGTAGACAAAATTAGGCTTGGATAGAATATGACAAGTTTGCAATTGTTACTTATCTAAATTTAGTTCCAACTTATACTTGACATTAAAATCACAATATGTGTTACTTTATAACTAAATAGCTTTTGATTTCAATTTGATATTGAAATCACAACATGTGTTAATTTTCTATAATTTTCTTAGAGTTTGTTATACCTGAAAAAGAAAAATCTCATCAGCAAATGTTGTTTCACTCTGTCTCTAATTTCATTTCTGAGTGATACAAAACGTTTTATCGTTTCATTCGTATTATTTTTCTTTTCATGTATCAGATCCTTCATTTTAGATAATTTAACTAAATATTATGAATTCTGCATATATGTCTATAATGTAAACAAAAACAAGATATTTGTTTAATAATAAAATTAAATAGTGATAGATGAAACTCATCTGTTTCTAGATATCAAAAAACGAAAAATGTGAGACCAATGATTGTGATTTTTAATAGAAAAGATGATGAAGGAATAAGGGGTTTTGTATGATGAAGAAACCCTAAAAAGGAAGTCATGTAGGTGTTTATGAAGAATGAAAGAAGGCAAGCAAAGTGTCACATGCATGGTGGATATCAAATTAAGTTTTCTATTTGTTAGGATTGAAATGAAAATGTTGTTGGAAATAAAAGGAGGTCAAGTATTTTTCTAACTTTCTAACTTCATATATTCAAAGTACCTACAAAGTCATCATATTTTGATCTAACCTTTTCCTAAAGTTGTATCTCTTTTATTATAATCATAATATTGTGATATAAGCTTTTAAAAAATGTTGGAGTCAGGGAAGTTCATTGGCTTTCATTTTTAAACTGCTCGTATAAGTTGGTCTATATTAACCATATAAAAAAAAAAAGCTTTTCCTGCTTTTAAAGATTTTTTCTTAAAAAAACTAGAAAACTAAAAGACATGTTTAAATTTATATTTTTTTTAACGATAATTTATATTAAAAAGAAACTCTAATAAGAAACTAGAGAAACAATTACAAAGGATGGCTTAACCAAGAAGTCCAACAATGAACTTTACGACCTCTATATTTAAGCCAAGAAAAAGAATGAAGATGAATGTTATCGAAAATATCACATTTCCTCATAGAAAGAGAGTTAAATGTGACACTATTCCGATACCACCACAACATCCACAAAGTAGACACAATAATAACATATACGCAATCTTTTGACTCCATTGAGGCTCTCCAATCTTCTACCCACCGTAACCATTCGAAGCAAGAAGAAAATTTCGGCATATTAGCATTGATCCACACTCGAATTAACCTCCAAATACCGATCGCCGTATCACATCCAAAGAAAATGTAGTCATTTAATTCCACTCCCACATTGCAAGAAGGCCATGTAATTTATGTTTTATGAACTAGTTATTTAAGAAAAGGGAAATCATTATATTTCTTTTTATAATTAAAAAAATTAAAATCATTATTTATGATTTTTAATATTTCATATTATGAAAAATGAAAACTTTATTTCTTACAGTAACACAAAACAATTTTCAATCTTTAAAAATATTGAGATGAAAATATAGAGATATTTTTTAGGTTTTATATGTGAAATTTAAAATTTTGAGGTAGTTTTTTTTTTTTTTGTTACCTTTTGTTTATTAGTGAAAACTCAAATTTAAATGCATGTACTTTGAGTGATTTTGGTGACAGAAGTTTATAATATTTTATTCTTACAAGAATTAGTTTAGTTGTGATAAAACTAATGCAACAATATTTGTGTAAAGTAACACTTGAAAGTGAAGTGAACGGTAATATTTGTTTATTTTTTTCTTCAAAAACATTCTGGTAATCAATCCAACGTGCATGTACAAATTAATTTAAAATTTTCTAAAGGAAAGTATTTCAACATATGAAGCCAAAAGTAATTTAGTACGTTATCTATTTTGTAAGTTAAAGTGTGTCAACAAAACGATAACAGAAAGTTGCACTGTTGACAAAATAGATTAAATACAATTTAAAATAAATAAATAATAAGTAATTAAAATAAATATGCAAATGTGATAGTTTTAAAAACCATCTTGAATGTGGATATTTAACAATATTAAAATATGAAGTATTTAGTGTAAACTCTTTTCGACCATATCATTAAAAATGTGTCAAAATTTAATGCAACATTATTTATCAATTTATTCTATGTTAAATATAATGTAATAATACTTAGATTCGAGTTAATTCAATATTTATATAGAGTCAAAACTATATGCTTTTAGAACAGTATCATGGTAATAATATATATTATATATTTTTTAATTATTTTATTGGTTTATATGTTAACTAGCGTTCAAACCCGTGTATACACACGGATCGTTTAAGCTACTAAAATAAACATTAAATTAAAAAGTCATATTTTTTTGACACAACATTTCAAATGTCATAACGTAATATAAATACATATATAAATACAACTTAATTGATAAAATATTTAACGTAACTTTTATTGATATAAGTACTCATTTATATTTGTCGACATATATAAATACATGAAATATATTTTTATAATTTTGATAACGATATGATATTTCCGTTAGGAGTTATATAATTTAAAAAGTTTGGTACTGTAATTTTGAATAGAGCAAAATAAAAGGACTTAATTGATAATATATTTAAATTAAATAGTGATGTCATCAAATCTCTAATTTTACTCAATTTAACAAAATTAATGAATCTTATTGACCAATTAAAAATTTGATAATGTCATTATTCGCTTCTTTTATTATATTTAAGATTGTTATAAAGTACTATATAACTGTAAATACTTAAATTATAAGAATGTTCAACTTGTTAAATAAATAATAATTATAATATTTAATTCGATTAAAAATATAGATATAACGATTTCACCGCGACTCCGCGAGACAGGGTAAAAGCCCCTCCTTGAGTCTGTACAATTATAAATGGCAGATGTATCATTTTTCGTTTTTTAGTAGAGAAAAATTGGGCTATATTATTAGTCAAGCCCATCTCTCGGATATCGACTTTCAACAGTTTCACCCAGTCCCAATGGGCCCGTCATGTAACTTGTTTGGCCCGTATAGAGATCAATCTCGAATTCTCGATGACTCGATCAAAGCAGCGAAGCACCTCTTTATATTATATTATATTATTTTATATATCTATAATTAAAAGTGAATACAATGAAGAAATCTTGATCTTTCATTGTCTTCTTTTCTTTGCGATCCAACAATCTATATTTATTTCGTATAATTACATTTAAAAATAAATTTAATTATATATGACTATTATAAAAGTTTGTAAATTATTGATAATTTTTAAAAATAGTTGTTATACATCATCTTAAATTCATTATCATCATTATCATATAATTTAATTCTAACTTATCTCAAATTCTCAAACTTAAATCATCATTATTATATTATTTAATTGTACGTTTACAAATTCTCAATCTTAATATAAAACTTGGCTAGACGATTTGAAAATAGTGACGTACAATTCTCAATCTCAATCTTATATAATACTTGCTAGACAATTTAAAAATAGTTATTTTTAATTAAATAACCTAACAATACATATCTACAAATATAACCTTTTAGTCTCCAGTTATAAATAATAAAAGTTTATGTTCATAGGTTGTTTATAGCTGTTATTGATCAATTTGATTGTGTAAAATATTGTAACTTGCGTTATCACGGGTCTTTAATATAGTTAATAGTAAAACGAAAATATCCGTATAAATTGAAGATCATATTATAATCATATTTTAGTTTTTTAGTACTATATAATTATTACATTATACTTTTGTGTAAGATGACAGTTTCACCCTAACTTTTTATCCACTTTTCTTTGACACACATATAAAATAAGACTATTATAGATATTTAAGTTACTTATACCTATTTAATTTTGAAAGTGAACAATTAATTTGGAATGTTCAGAAAATAAACATATAGATTATAAATATGAGATGGAAGGAGTATATTTTATTAGTAGATAGTGTATTAATACATAATTTTAAAATTGTGCGATTTTAAAACGTAGATATATTATTAAAAATGAAGGAGTAATATGTCACATTAGTGGTAATTTAACAGTCGAAGACTAGTGATTGATCTCTATAACTGCTGAAATGTAGATAGCGTACTAATATATAATTTTAAAATTGTACGATTTTAAAACGTAGATATTTTATTAAAAATGAAAGAATAATATGTCACATTAGTGGTAATTTAATAGTCGAAGGCTAGTGATTGATCTCTATATGTTGAAATACTTTTTACGTATCGAAAATGAGTACACATCAAGATAGACGAAGTTGAATGTGGATTCGCAATGATTGGAGCTTGTTTTGAACAAAAACTCACCTAAGACATATTTCAAGTATATTTTTCGGATATGACCAAAGTAGTGTACTGCTAGAGATGACAATCACTTGAAATTTCAAGCATTATTCAAGTATGTGTACTATATGATTGGTAGGGATATTCATGATCTAGTTGGCCGACTTAATCATAAAATTTTAACCAAATCAATAACTTCGGTTTGATATTTTCATTTAATCTGTCAAATCAAATCAATAAAAATAATTGAAGGCGTTTTGGTTTGATCGTTTTGACAATTTGAATTAATTTCTTTTTTGTATCTATTCTTCTAGAAAATATGTAAACGTTCAAGTTTCAAAATACACAGTAATAAATCAACTCTTAGTATCTTATAAGTTTCTTTAAAAATACAAATACATGACATAATATCAATGTTTTGAAACCCGGGTCAACCCGGAACTAAGACTCAAGCCGAGTCAACTACACCCGGGTCAATGTGCAAGTCAAACTCGATCAAACTCGACCGGGTCAATGGTTGAACCGGGTTGGTCCGGCCGGTCGGACCGAGTTGAACCGGATTTTTTTTAATTTTGAAAATAAATAGAGACTCGATCTGAACATTTTCAATAGTTTAAGAACTAAATTCGAAAATTGAGTTGATCCGGTCGAACCGGACCCGAAAGCCAAGCTGGTCAACTCCAAACCCAAGTTTCAAAACATTGCATAATATTCACCAAAACTACTAAATTATATCAATTATTTTCTTTACTTATATAACATTGTTACATAAGTTGATTTCTTTTTCTATCTTCAATTTAAAATTAACTAATTACAAACGTTGAAAAATGGAATTTGTTTTATGTCAAAGACATATTAAATCATATGAAAGAAACATACATACATAATACATAATACATAATAACTTATATAAGAAAATATAATGATGCCGTCAGGTTCAACGGCCGATTTAAATCTCAAAATTACAAAACTAACCATTTACGACGGTTTAAAGAACTGAAACTACTTGACCAATTTTTATAAAATGCACCCAACCAAACCGATTAAATTACTCTGATTCGGACAGTTTAAAGGGTTTCAACCAAATGATGCTTGATGTGTTTTAAATGAGGACAATGGTAGCTTTTTACATGGTATTAATTTTTTTTTTGATATCTTAATGATTCAACACTAATCATTTTGACTGTAATTGTAAATCATCAAATTATAACAATTACAAACGATTTTCAAAATAAAATCATAACTGACATCATAATCTTTTCAATTGTAACTGAAATAAATTTGAATCATAAACCAAACTAGGTTGCTGGCAGGATTAGTGGGTCACAAAGCTAATAAGTGAAATTCATATGTCACTATTGATGTAGTAGATAATAGATATGTTTTTGTGCGTACAGAACTTAGCCCAAAACTTCATATACTCAACTTGACTCAATTTGTTAATTACCTTAATTTCGACCATAACCGGAAGAACAATTTCCTATCAATTGCCGCCGAATCGAATGAATGCGTTGCTAGTCATACTAAAATTTTCCTGGTCAAAACTTAATCGTAGTTTCTTCTTATACGGCAACGATTTGCAATTAATTCAAAAAGACTAATCAAAAGAATCCATGATTTGATATGTGATTTCAATAATAGCAAAATTAGCGGGACCAGACAGAATCTTAAGAAAATTTTGGAATGACTTCATCTACCGTCACTGGTATCTCATCTCATCTCCCACCAAATAAAAATATTGCCTCGCCTTTAAACTCTCAAATCAACACGAATAACACTCTGCAAATACATACATATAGTGAAGGTATATCATCTTCCAGCCATTAATTAATTCATGTACTAAAATAATAAATCATTAAACACCCAAAACATAAATCCAGCACACAATAAAAAAGCCCATTTCCATAAAACACACCGAAAAAACAGAACTGTATTTTTTATTTTGCATCTATTTTTTAATTAGCTAAAGCTGTAAAATTTGAGCTGCTTACCACTTCCAGGTTAGTTTTTCTATCTGGGTTTATTTTGTTTAATCTTGTTGAAGCTTTTTCATTGCTAACTTTGTAATTACTTTAAGTAAATTGATGGGTTTTTATTATGTTTTCTTGAAACTTACTAATTCCGTGTTATGATCATTAAATTTTATGATGTGATGGACTATTCAGTTTTATAAGTTGTTTGAAACCCTTCTAATTTATAAAATGGGACCTGGTTTGGTGGGTTTAAGTAGAATATGTTTCGTATAAGTTAAGAATTGATCCCTTTTGCTAGCTTTGCTTCTACTTTTTAGGGTTTATGTAGTAGTACCTAAAAAACATGGGTAAAAAACATGAATATACCTATAGCCAAGATAGTTCAAGTGAAAATTGTTTTTTGATTATTATTGTTTTAAATGGTTTTAGTTGGAAAAGGTAAAATTTAATTGTGTTAGTTGATAGAAAAGACTGTTCAGAAATACCTACTGTTTTGAAAATAATAACTTTCTCTTCCATTTTAATCAAGCTTTTTAATTTTTAATCTTTCAAACCTTTATTCTGTTGTACTAATTATTATAATTCACAGGTTGAGGTAAAAGGTTAAATAGTTGATCCATCAATGGGGTTTTGCACTTCATTATTTATATTTGTATCATCAATTACTGTGATTTTGGCACAAAATGTTGAAGAGACATATCTTGTTATCAATGGGAGTATACCAATGGCTCATACGGATCCAAGCTATATTTGTGCTACTATTGATTGGTGGCCGAGTAATAAGTGTGACTATCGTCAGTGTCCGTGGGGATCTTCATCTGCTTTGCATCTGGTAAGGACGTTTTAGAAGTGGTTTCTGTAAGAAACATATGATAAATTGATAAGTATTCATTGTTAAATTTATATTTCAGCTAGCACCCAATTAACATACTGTAAAACGGATTACCGTTTTTGGTATGTTATCTTAATTGGATGAACATTGATGTATGCGAAAAGAAGTGTATAATCAGGCAAGTGGGCGGGTAGGGTAATGGGTCAAAACTGGGTTTTTTTTTTTTGTCCAGACTTTCTGATATTGTTATATAAATAATGTTATCTTAATTGGATGAACATTGATGTATGCGAAAAGAAGTGTATAATCAGGCAAGTGGGCGGGTAGGGTAATGGGTCAAAACCGGGTTTTTTTTTTTTGTCCAGACTTTCTGATATTGTTATATAAATAATTAGTGTGTCAAATATGATTTAAAAAATATATCCTTTCAGTAGTAATCTATGAATTTAAATAAATGAAGTTGGATGCTTAATACATTTAAAATAATCTTTTGGCTGACTTTTGACCCAAACAGTTAATATGCATGGTCACCATTTAGGTGACTGCTGACAAATTTCTGTATGATCAACTTGATACTTTACGATGTCCTAATGTACTAAAATTTTCATATTCTCAGGATTTATCTCATCCTTTTCTGGCCAAAGCGGTTCAAGGTTTGTTTTTGTTATGTTAATTGAGTGCCATTTTCTTATGATATCGTGTAATGTATGTAACTTGTTTCTACTAATAAGATTTCTTTTTGATGGTTTTGGCAGCTTTTGAACGTATGAGAATCCGAGTTGGAGGTTCGTTACAAGACCAAGTATTATATAATGTAGGCAGTTTCTCAGGTCCTTGCCACCCGTTTACAAAAATGAAAGGGGGGCTGTTTGGATTCTCTAAAGGCTGTCTGCATATGAGTAGGTGGGATGAACTGAATCAATTCTTCTTCAAAACAAAGTGAGTTATTTGCTTTTACCTTTCAGTCCCTAAATAAATGCAACATTTAACTGATCAAGGATCGTTTTACTATTGATAATTTGTAGTGAATTGTAATTAATTTTGTGGAAATATGTACATTGATTACTGTTTTATGAAACTGAAATGTTTGATTGTAGAGCACTTGTGACGTTCGGCTTGAATGCACTCTATGGGAGACACCAGATTAAAAGGGGAGTTTGGGGAGGAGATTGGAATTCTAGCAATGCTCGTGATTTTATAAAGTATACTGTTTCCAAAGGGTATCAGATAGACTCATGGGAGTTCGGTATATTTTTATAAACATTTCATTCATCGACTTGAATTTTTTCTATCAGCCATCGACAATTTAATGTGATCTAAAACCTGCCAGTTTAGGTGGCTGCTGCACAATTATTTTGTGATTATTATTCTTATTCTTATTATTATCAGTATTAATATATTATTATTATTATTATTATTATTATTATTATTATTATTATTATTATTATTATTTTTTAACAAAAGGATGTGAATTTTTTGGTCTAATTTGTCATCAATTCCTGTAGGTAATGAGCTAAGTGGTAAGGGGATTGGTGCAATGGTCGAAGCTGAGCAGTATGGGAATGATTTAATTGAACTTAGGATTGTAATTGACAATTCATATAGGCAATTCAGGCCAAAACCATTACTTGTGGCACCAGGAGGGTTCTTTGATAAACTGTGGTTTGCTAAGCTTCTTAGAGTTTCAGGCTCTGAAATTGTCAATGTTATGACACATCATATGTACAATCTAGGACCAGGTTTGTGTTGTTTAATTTACTCATATTGGATATATATATATATACATATATATGTTTGTAAGTTGGTTGAGATGTGACTTTTGAGATTCAAATGAGATTTTTAATGATTTCTTCAAATTCGGCAAGTGTGTATGTAAAAAGACCAAGAATCATATGTCGCTACTCCAAATTTCCTAGAATATTGACTTTTTACAAATAAAATTACCCGAAAAAGTTATATGTTAAATTTGAATAATAATAAAAAAAAACTAGCTTTGACCCTTTCAGGTCAACTGTGGTTTCTTTCTTTTGGACAGGAGTGCAAGTCTTGCATTGGCAATCATGACTGATTTTTCTCTGTTCAGGTGTTGATCCCAATTTGGTCACAAAGATTTTAGATCCACATTTCTTGAGTCGGGCATCTGTGACATATAGTGATCTTCGACAAACAATTCAAACGGATGGCCCGTGGACATCTGCTTGGATCGGGGAATCTGGTGGGGCGTTCAACAGTGGTGGTCTTCACGTTTCAGACAGTTTCGTAGATAGCTTCTGGTAATCGTCTCTTTAGACACCTTCAAGCTATGTGCAGTTGCGTAATCACAAGGTCAAACCTTGACTTTCAAGGTTGACTTGTGAGTATGAAGTATGAACTTATAGACATCAATTTGAAACTAACATTTATATGATTTATAGTTAACGAGTTAAACAAAGAATTGGTATTAATCCTAAGCTTAGTTATTTGGCCTCCAAAGTCAAACAATTTCTTCTACTTTAATCATCTACACGTTTCCAATGCATAGGTACTTGGATCAGCTTGGAATGGCAGCCAAGTATCATACAAAGGTATATTGCAGACAAACGTTAATTGGGGGAAATTACGGTCTCCTGAACAAGACGACATTCATGCCTAATCCTGATTACTACAGGTGAGGATATTGAAAATTCTGCATAACTTTTGCATGCAATTTCTATTTAAACCTGGCTAAACATGACTCGTCTTGTTTTATTGAATGAATGCATTGATGCAGTGCACTTCTTTGGCATAGACTTATGGGTACAGGAGTTCTTGCTGTTGATAGAATGAACATTGCCCCACATTTGCGCACTTATGCCCATTGTTCAAAAGGGAAAGTAAGTTCATGTTCCTGATACTATTATTGTGTTTATCTCATGAAAACTGCATTGTTTGACGCTTTGACTATGCACATAGCTTTAGAAAAGTGTAAAATCATTAAATGAATAAAGTACTTTTCAGTAAGTAGAATAAAATAAGAGAATCTCGCAGAGGTATTGATGATGACAGTAAACAATATGTTATCTGTGAACTATCACTGGCAATTTAAGGTAAGTTTACATAAACAAACCTTCAATGGATTTATAAGTAAGCACTGTGATTTTAAGAATCATAATCAAGATGAGATAACTAGTTGTTTATTGTTGTATTTATTTTCAATAATAACTATTTTTTTCTTCTGCATTAAAACCTTACACACTGCTCTAAATCTAATATTTTTGTGTGTTTCAGACGGGTATAACTTTGCTTCTGATCAACTTAAGCAACCACACTGATTTCAAATTAAGTGTTCACAACATCCTGAACATGAACCTCCGTACAACCCAACTCGAAACCTCGAAAAAGAAGTCGTTTGTTCATGGTCTCAAGACAACTGTCTCATGGGTCGGATCAAAATCAACAGATGAAAACCTGTCACGAGAAGAATACCACTTGACTCCACAACACGGAGATATTCATAGTAAAATAATGATTTTGAATGGAGTTCCTTTAGAACTAACGGAGAATGGAGACGTCCCAAGTTTAAGACCATCCTTGGTGAAAGTGAATTTTCCTATTTCCATTGCGCCTTTATCCATCAAGTTTGTGCAGTTTCCAAACTTTGATGCGCCAGGTTGTAAATGATGCATTTTTGTTTCTACCTTGCAAAACTCGGTGGTGTTTGTAGTTTGTTCATTGTTTTGTGCTTTCATTTTGTTAACATAAATCATATGTTGTAAGTGTAAAAATGAATAAGAAAAATGAAAGAAAATTGCAAGTTTGGTGATTCCATTTGGCGTGTTCTTTTTTAGTGTGGTCAAAGTTCCCTCTTGATTATGAATTCTAGCTGATATTCATTCACATTTATAATTATATATGGGGGTTTGAAATTATCATTTGATTAAACCTTCTGTCAAAGGTCCCTCTTGATTATGAATTTAATACACCCGTAAAAAACGATAAAAAATATATCGTTGAAAGTATATTATGTAGTAAGATTTATAATAAAAGATAGAAAACTAATCATTTTAACAATGTAAGTTATTTGATTTATACATTTATGGATTTTGAAATAATTAGAGATGGCAATGAATCGGATAGGAATTGAATTGAGCTATGTTCACATCTATATTCATTTAATTTTTTTCATTCCATATCCATATTCAGTTAAATTTGAAACTATTCATCCATACTCATATCCGATGGATGAAGTGGGTTAATGGATATCCATTAAATCTTGAAAAAAAAATTAAAAATTATTTTCTGTTCGAATGAAACTAAACATCTATTGTAAAGAATGAGAAGATAGAATGACATGAGGCAATTTAACTCTTGAAATACATAAACATTATGATAATCATAACATAGTTTGTTAAAAAGTACAAAGAAAATACACTATTTGAATAAACATTTTTCCCACATAGTTATTCAATAGTATATTTTCTGGAAAATACAAATTAATTATATACAATTGATCAATGTAAATATTTTTTCCGTTTTTAAATGTACAGTATAGAATCTATATTTATATATTAATTAAATCAAAAGTTTAGCTTTCCATATTTACTTTAATGGCTAGACATAAGGAAACAAGACTTCTCAATCTTAGTTATATTAATGGCTATCCATATCGTTTGTCCTTAATGACAAAGATTATAAATTTAGCTTAATTAATACATTACAAATTGTTAGATAATGTGTGCAACATTTAGAGATGAAATTGGTGGATGTTATGATTATAGGGTTCAACAGTCATATCAATGTGGGAGAGTTATGAAATTGGGGATTTAGGATTCAATACTGTTGCCAATGAGGAATCACATTAGAGAATCGACAAATATTAGCGTCTTATACAAAATGTAATTAAAACATGTTTTAGCGCATTTAATATGTATAATATAAAAAATGTGATCTCTAGTTCGCCAAACACTACTTTTCATTTTCTTTAAGAGTTAAAGCATTTTATTATCAACATATTATCCCTTAATTTTCGAGATCATCATCCTATTCACTTTAATACTAATGTCACCAACATACTTGTTAGTTACCGGTTGAGGTCACTAACATACTATTTTTGACCGGGAAACATTTTTTTATATGAAATTGTCAAGGGTTAAAGTCATTTGTCACCAACCTACTCTCTCTCATTTTCCGAGATCACCATCCTACTTATTTAATACTAATGTCACAAACATACTTGTTAGTTACCTATCGAGGTCACCAACCTACTTGTTAATCAATAATGTTAATGATTAATTTGCAATTATAATTCTCTAAACACATGAAGATTAGTTCCAAAAATTACCAAACTTTATTTTCATATTCTAATATTGGATATAAACTTTCTGTAAAACTTTGAGAATTTTTAAGACCATATGTATTTTCTTTAATTTAATACAAAACTATTACTAAAATGGTGTTTATATCAGTAAATAACACCCCACAAAAAAAATTATATCATTTGAATTCTTTTTAGTATTTATTTTAATTTGTGTGCTTTTAATCTTAAAATATTGGAAAACCAGGTTTTATTGCTCCAAATGACTTGAAACTTTTACACAAGTCTTAAAATAATTAGAAACTGAGATGGTAAATTATGAAAGTTTTAGTTTGGTAATTTTTGGAACTAATCTTCATGTGTTTAGAGAATTATGATTGCAAATTAATCATTAACGTTATTGATTAACAAGTATGTTGGTGACATCGACAAGTAACTAACAAGTATGTTGGTGATATTAGTATTAAATGAGTAGGATGGTGATCTCGGAAAATGAGGGAGAGTAGGTTGATGACAATGGCTTTAAGCCTTTTAGTATATGTGTGCAACGTGTAAAAAGTAACCGGTTGTTCCAATTACCGGTTAACGGTTGGTGACATCGAAATTTTTTTAATAAGTATATTGGTGACATTAGTATTAAAATGAGTAGGATGGTGATCTCGAAAAATGAATAAGAGTACGTTGGTGACAAAATACTTTAACCCTTTCTTTAATTTACAAACGCCATTATTAAAAAAAATCTTCCTCGAAAAGGAACACCAAAAATACTATAAGTTCTTGTGTTGATGTCTATTTGTGTGTCCGACCTAGTTATATTAATTAAGCTAAATTATCTAACCATTGGAAGCTTGCGGAATGTAAGTGACTGCCTCTAGCATCTCACTACATATTCGTTATTTGACTATTAACGTAAATGAAATCTAGTCATGAAATTTTGTCAAGCTGATGTTGTATTTGATATATGTATCTTGCATACGTTAGTATATTCCCAAATTCTCGTCTTCTTAATTGATAGATCATTTTTTTCTGTTATCAAATACCAAATGCAATGCACTTGTTTAGTTGTATGGTATGTTATGATGTAAAGCTCATTTGAGTTTCTGAAAATGCAGTTGTTGCTACTAAATGTATCGCATAATACACTAAAGTCGCTTCCAGAATCTATAGGAAGCTTCTTTTCTTTGGAAGAGCAACAAGCAAACCGTATTCTTCATTTTTGCTTTTGCTTCATCCTTATTCCTGTATTCCAAATTCACTTTCTTAGTCTCATAGTTCCTTTTTTATATTTATTTTTTGCTCAGAAAATTCCATTGAAGAACTTCCTATGTCGATTTGCAGTCTCATTCATCTGAAGTCTCTGTGCTTAGACCATAATAATCTGAAACAGGTAACTTTCCTTTTCATGTCATTTGGTGGACTTCCTGTATCCTTGTATATCTTTATGTCATTGTAGTCATATGATATTGATGAGGTGTTGTTCTTCAACAGATTCCTCCAAGCTTATTGAAAGAATGCAAGACTCTACATAATATTTCATTGCATGGGAATCCGATATCTATGGATCAGTTCCATCAGGTAAAGTTAAACATATTGTCTGATTCTAATATACTCAGTTTCAGCCACAAAAGTGAAAGGCATAAATTGGTCCCATTTCAATTCTCCTTAAATTTTTTTTTTTTTAAAAAGAGACTAACATACCCACATCTTCATTCAATTTCTCACCATGTATGACACAACAAAGATGTTAAAAAGCTTTTAATGGTTTAAAAGGATTAGCATTTACTCTCAGATGGAGGGATTTCAAGAGTTTGAAGATCGAATGAAGAGGAAATTTGACAAGCAAATAGATTCAAATGTAATGATCAGTTCTAAGGTCCTTGATGAGGGTGTCTATCTGTGAATCGTTCATGTTCCCAGGACTCGTATCAAGTATCAGATGATGGTCTGCTCTCATTTAACTTTATAAGTGTTGATGTTGTTTATAGAAGTGTGGAGTTTAGCATGGTCGTTCTAGGCCTCTTCTAGCTTGCCTCATTGTCGTAGTAAATATGAATGACTGCTGATCAATTAATGATTTTTGTTGTAAATAACATGACGAAATTTACAAAAAACATATACAGGGATTCATGTTAAGGGAGAACCAATATTCTATCTTCATAACAAATTTTCAACATATTGCTGTATAATGTCAATGAAATGAAATGATACATTAAACTAATATAGTAATACGCATCCATACTGTGGGGGCAACCTCACAAAATCTTTGTATTTACAGTATTTTACTACCATGATAAAATACAAAAAAATAACATTGTAATCTGCATCAGCTTAAAGGCTGGGCAGTTTTAAAGATCACCTTTTATGACTAGAACAACAAAGATACTGGCTATTACTTTCTGATCTTAGTGTATCGATATAATTATATATCACATTTATAGATATATATTCATGGATTCAATGTGTGAAAACGAATGTCAATTTCACGACAAATTTCATCATTACGTTGTATAATGTCAACGAAGTGACATTGTTGTAAATATTGTATTCAAGAGGAATTCTATAATAAGGGTGTATTTGTTTGAGGAGCTAGTTTTGGGTATGGGTTTTAGGTTTGGGTGTGATATCATGTGTTTTGCATAGTTGTGAATTTTTACGAGTCGAGTTAAAAATTAAAAAGTAAAGCGAATTGAACAACTATTAAATAACTTTGACTCTTTCGAATCTTGTGCCACTCTTACGAGCTAAAAAATCAAACAAACTTTTAGTGTAATGTAATACAAAAAATAAAATGACAAATAGAAGAAAAAAAATGACTATTTTGTGTTTATTGCCGATCAAATACTTAACTATCAACTCTCACCATATTTTATTTCTCTACTGAACAAAAATATTAAACAATAATACACACACACACACAAATATATATATATATATATATATATATTGTAAAATAATGACTCTTACAAGGTTTTGAAAACCTTTTTGGAAGAATTATGGCTCAAAATAAACTGGTCGGACCGGTTTTTTGTGCGAGGTTGGACCGGTTTTGACCATTTGACTTTTTTTTTTTAGACTTTGAAATGTCACATCTTGTCACTCGTGACTCCATATCAGTCGCCTTTTTTTGAATTTATGTATTTTTTCGAGATCTATTCGTTGGCATACTGCCGAAGGTGGTTTGTTCTAATTTTTTTTTAATTCGACATCTTTAACCTTCAATTTTGACAATTTACATTTATTTTGACGTTTAAATCCACTTTAACCGCTCATAACTTGCTATAGAAAATTCCAATTTGAAATTCGTAAAATTTACAGCCAATATGAAATGTAATTAAACATTAACCTCCAATCAATTTCGAAAAAAGTCAAAAAAGTCAAAAAAAACGTCGAAAAGTTAACAACTGGTCCGGCCGGACGACCAATCCGATTCAAAAACCGGTTTTTAAAACATCTTACAAGTCAAATCGAATCACAAATTGTGAGTTAAAAATTGAAATTTCAAATCATACAATTACAATGATTGATATAATGATCTAGGTTTTGAATTTGAGATTACCCTGTATAATCAATTCAATAACCAAAGTGACATAACCAATGTTTTGAAAACCGGTTTTGAAGTCGGATCGGTATTTGACTTTTTCTTGACTTTCTGAGTTTTTACGATTTTTTATGACCTTTTACGATTTTTTGTATATTTTTTACTTACTTTTCTTGACTTTTTATGACTTTATTAGGACAAACCCCTTTTGAAAGTTTTTCAACAAATAGATCCAGAAAAAAAATACACAAATTAAAAGATAAAACGATGACCTAGTCCAAATTACGAGTGAAAATATTTGACATTTCAAAATTATACCTCAAACTTTTAAAACTACAATTATAAATTATAATATTTGAAATGAAACATATAATGGCTATGAACTTATTATAGAATTATCAAAATAATCATTAAAAAAACTATTTAAAAAATTATTAAAATAACCATTTACAAACTACTAATAAAATATTAATAAATACAATTCTAACAAAAAGTTATGGCTAGATTGGTTGGCAATCAAATCAATTAACAAGCATAAGGTTAGGAGTTCAAAACATGGGGTAGACATTTTTATTGAGTTTATTTTCCTTTAGTGTTAAAGTTGTCCCACATTGGTGGTAAGACAAACCAAAGCCAACCATAGCCTCCTATATATTCTAAGTCATACACACAAGTAACTTCAACTTGATTATGGTTGACTTACCAATTTGGAACGTTGACCTACGTTGTTTCGATTTAAAAAAAAAACAAAAATAAATATATATATATATATATATTGAAAAGCGGTTTGAACCGGTTCTGGTCTGACCGGCTTGTTTCGGGTCTGACCGCCGGTCGTTGACCAAATCAACATAGGTAAAAAACCAATTTAAAACGGGCCGCTTTATCTTCAAATTCCGGTTCAACCGGTCGAACTAATTTTCAAAACATTGGACATAAACTCTTAGTATTTAAGTAACTTCTAATAAAGCTATGATACTTTGACATCTCATGATAATTTAATTTAAATGATGCAATTGTCATTTTGCTTCGTATCCCACTATTAAACTAACTTTCCATTTTATTAAAAATGCCACTTTACATTTGCAAGCTTTCCATATTTTTATATCACTTACTTATTACCGTAAATAAAACAATCAATTAAAACATATATTGTAACACATTTTTATTATGTTTGTGACGTTGAAAGAGGTCCGTGAATGGTATATGTGTTGTACACTTGTTGTATTTATCTGTGCGTTCGCTGTTTACAAATATAATACGACCTAGTAATATTACTATTCTTAATAAATTTTAAATCTATAATAACAATGATATATTCTATGTTATTTTAAGAGGGACAATGCAACCATCTCATCTTCTTCAACGCATATATTTCCATTCACACATACATGGTGTGTTTGACGACAGGTAGCAGTAGCAATAAGAAGTAAGCAGTAGCAGTTAGCAATAACAGTTAACAGTAGCTGTTTGTTTAAAAAAAGTGTTTGGTAACATAGTAGTAGCAGTAATTATAAAATGTAAAATTACGAAAAAGGGCATATACACATTGAAATAAAAAACTAATTAAATAATAATAAAGTTATTTGATGGTATATAGGTAATTTCAGAAACAAAACTCTAGTTGCTAGTTGAAATGCTTGCTCATCAAGCATTTTAAATGGAAGCAGTAAGACAAGAAGCTAACTCTAATTGTTTTGTTGCCAAACAAACTTTTCAACCAAACCGCTAACTACTTGGTACTTGTCGCTTCAAAATGCTTTCAAATGCTTGCTACCAAACACACCGATAAGGTTCAATTATTTAATCCCTATTTTGGAGTTGAGTTCAAATGAGAATGAGAATTTTAGTGAAAATGAAGAAATGAATTATCTTGGCTATCCATTTGGCAAACCCCAATTTTTCCCCGAGTTAAATATCTCAAAAACGACTAGTTAAAAAATTACACAATAAAAATCAGCGTTTTTTCCTCTTCTAAACATCTCACATGATATACGTTCGACGAATTTTTTTTCGTTTTCTGATGGGTATTAAAAAATGGTAATACATGTGTTACTAGCAACTATCACATGTGTTACCAACAACTAATACATGTGTTATTGACAACTATCACATGTGCTACCAACAACTAATACATGTGTTATTGACAACTATCACATGTGCTACCAACAACTAATACATGTGTTATTCGCAATTATCACATGTGTTACCAGCTTTCAAAACACATCACAAAATGGAAAAATAAATTCGTCGAAAGTATATCATGTGAGATGTCTAATCGAAGAGGAAACAATGATGATTTTTATGGTGCAACATTTATAATTTTTTTAATTAGCCATTTTTGAGATATTCAATTTTTAAAAATGTGAGGATTTTGTAATCTTGATGAAAATGGATTGTTGAGATTGATTCTTCCATTGTCACAAAAATTCTTATTCTCATTTGAACTTGAGTTAATTATCCGGTTGGTCCCTGTGGTTATAATGAAATTAATTGATTAGTCCTTTAAACTTTTAATTACGTGGATAGTCCTTTATTTTGAAACTTGTTACTTGAATGGTCTTTTAGACTAACATCCTTTAAGTTTGTCCGTTAACTTTGACATGTGCAAGGCATGTGAGGGTAAACTGGTCTTTTTATATGTCCCGTTCTTTTTACATTTATTGTTTCATAAAATGAATAAATGAAAAGAAAAAACTACATACGGAGTATTTTCTAATCTAATTCTTCGAACCGAATGAGTCATTATTGATGAAACGTTCTTCACTCATCTTTACACAATCCTCTATCTATTATCTATAGCCAAGCTATCCTCTTTCTAATATACTTTTTCATCATTAACAACTCCAAATTAGTCATATATATTTCATAATCAATTCACTCAAAGCACATTAAGAGTCACGTTCAATCATCATCATCGTTTTACATAAAGAAGTAAAAAAGAAAAACAAAAAATCACAAACGAAATTAAATATAGTCACCATCACCATTAAATTATCACCATTTCTTCAAACAAAAAATTAATGATCGAGAATTAAAATTATAATATAGAAAGTCGATACTTCATTTCGGTCACAACGTTTTTAGATAAAAGAGATAACAGGAGAGGAAAGAGAATAGGAAAATAGTTTTTAAAATGTGTATATAACATAATAAAATGACCATTTTACCTCACATCCTTGCACATATCAAAATTAACACACAAACTTAACGTATGTTAGTCTAAAAGATAATTCAAATGTTACAAAATAAATGATCATTTCAAGTAACAAGTTTCAAAATAAAGAACTATCCATATAATTAAAAAAATTTAAGAGACTAAACAAGTAATTTCAATATAACTATAAGGGGCCGTTTGTTTCACATAATGTTTTGGAAGGAATTGGAATTTGTCAAATGAATTGAAATTTAAAGGAATTGAAATACGAAGGAATTGGAATTTGAAGAAATTTGTATTGTGTTTGGTTGGCAGAAATTTATGAATGGAGTTGGAATCTAAATAATAATAATGAAAAAATTACCCTTATAATATTTTACATACTTTTTATAAAATTTTCATTTTTATAGAATCTTTTATAAAATTATTAACTTTTATAAATTTGTCATTTTTGTAGAAACTTTTCGTAAACACAATTATATTTTTATAAAGTTCATAATTAAAAAAAATCCTTTATGCTGTGTTTGGAGGGTATTTTGGTAAAAATTAAACATTCATTTGAATTTCAAAGTTTTCTTCAATGTACGAATGAAATGTTGAATTACATTGGTTAAAGAAATTTGAAAAGAATTTAATAAATTTGAATTCTATCATTTTACCCAATTAAATAAGAAAATGATAGAAGTCAACCACATGATAGAACTCTTTGAACTTAATTCCCCTGTTTTAAGTATCCGATGACAAAAATGTCAACTAGGACTATTCATGAGTCGAGACAAGTTGCACACTTGCACAACGTGTTTTCTCTGCGTTTGGCAAAAATACCTAAAATACCCATCAAAAAGTAATTGAAATAAGTCAATAAAACCATAGCCTCATATCCTTTTTCGTAATTTCCATTTTTTATTCAGACAACTGGTTACAAAAAATCGCCGACCTCATCTTTACCTTTTCGTGCAATTCGTATCCCTAATTTTTTAAATCTCTTTCTTTCTAACCCTAATTCTTCAATTTCGATATCGATTCCTCTTGACGCTCCAAATTGATAACGAATTCTTTCGATTCTCATCTTCTTCTATCGATTAAGCTGTTTTTTTAAAGCCTGCCGTTGAGGGAATCGGTTTCTAGGTTAGGGTTTCGATTTTTTATTGATATTTCAACAGATCTGTTAGATCTGCCATTCCTTTCAGTAAATCAATCTGTTTCTTATCTGAAGTTTTCTGTTACGTTTAACAGATCTTGACTTTTTTCAATCCATCTAGGGTTTGTGAATCAACTCATTTCTTGTTGTTTAATCGTTCCATTTTGGTAACGTATCTGAAATTCAGATAATTATACGCGTTTTGTATGTACGATCTATTTGGATTCTTGATTTTTTGAAATTGGGGATCTAGGGTTAGGGTTTTCTCAAATTGGGGATCTAGAGTTGGCGTTTCAACTACGTACGAATTTACTAAAAGGTATAAAAGCCATTTCCTTTTTAATTTACTGTTATTATTGATCCCAATTTTGATTTCGCGATATTGATCAAATTTTAGTATATATTTATTAAAAAATAATTTTGAAAGTAATAGTATCATATTTATTTTGGGTTGACTTGCCACGTGCGGTTTAATATTAGTCCTTATCCAATGGTCAGAGGCTTCCTCTATCTCTATATTTAATTTAGAGAGAAGGAAAAGCACATTCAAACTGAGAAGAAAAACACACTCAAATTCAAACGGCTGTTCAAATGTATTTAGAGTATTTTAGAGGAAGTCAAGTTTCTTATATATATATATATAGAGCAATACTATTGGTCCTTTAAAAAACTTAATAAATACCTGTTACTATTATAATTATAACCAAAATCAATATCAGTCAAATTCTAATATTGTTAAATTCTTAATAATAAGAAGTATTACTTATTACTCCTTATTAATAAATAAAACAAAAAAAATGAAAAAATAAATATACTACAATATTACACCATAATGATTACAAACAAATAAAAGTTGCATAACTAAATGAATATAAACTTAAAAATCTTCTAAAATATTGTTTAAAGATGAATTAAGTAAGATAATAAGAGATGAAGTTGTGTTTTAGAGCAGATAGTTGGAGGAGAGTTTTTTTTAGAGGAGAAATATGATGAAAAGATTCTCAACGTCCTCTATTTAGAGACAAAGATAGATTTATGATTGAAGAGGACCCTTACCACTTTAAATACTTTTGTGGCCCACTCTTAGAATTAGCATTTTCCGTTTCAATATCTACATTTTGTACATATAACTTTTATATATCCAGACTTTTACTTGCTTATATAGGCCATCTGGCAACAAATATGGCTTAGTCGTGTGTCTTGTACGTTAGCAGTTTTTGGTTCAATATGTTTCAAGACTGACGCTTGAACATCATCTTGCAGTTAAATCATGGTGCAGAAACGACAATTGGCCGAAGAGGAATATCATGTTTCTTCCAAGCACTTGAAGTTGGAACACAGCCGTGATTTGGTTCCTATTTTGCATTTTACTAAGGAAGACATGCCCCTTCATTCAGGTGGGTGGGGCAGAGCTTAGTTTATATGCTTTTGTTTTGCAGGCATCTGTAAATTTTAAATCTTTTTGTTATACATTAAATAGGTTTGTGTGCATAATTATGTAATGTTAGTATTCACTATGTGTTATGAATTTTGTGACTTGATTGCAAAAGACTGATGCCTTTATGAATGATATTGGAGATAGTTCATTGCAAAGCTGTGATTTTAAATTGGTTTTATCTTTCTTTGTTTCTAATTAGTGCTATTCTATGATAGATAACGATGGGGGCTACTTCTGTAATCCGATAAATGAAGTTGACTATGGGTGTATAAGTAGCAAGTATAGCGATATTCCTGGCTGCCTTTCCACCTCATCGTGGGCCAGCAGTACATCAAGTGAAGATGATCTGAAATCAGAGGCCCCATTTCAGACTTCTAATCACTATTCTTACCTTCTAGAACATTCTCCTATAAAAGAAGTTCCAATCGGACCAGAATATCAAGCTGACATTCCTGAATGGCGTGGGTATGATCAAGGTGAGGTTAAACTCATGAGATCTTGTATCATTCCAATGCCTGAAGATCCAACCATACATGACAATTGCAGAAGAAATAAAACTGATTGTTACTGTGAAAATCCCGGGTCTATTGGATGTGTTCAACAACACATCAATGAAGCAAAGGACATCCTAAAAGAAAGCATTGGACTTGAAAGGTTTGCAGAGTTGGGGTTTGATAATATGGGGGAAGTGGTTGCTGATAAATGGAGTGAAGAGGATGAGGAGTTGTTTCATGAGGTTGTTTGTTCAAACCCTGTGTCCGTTGGTAAAAATTTCTGGACCCATCTTGCAGCTGAATTTCCTTCACGGACTAATAAAGAGATTGTTAGCTACTACTTCAATGTCTTTGTGCCACGCAGAAGGGCAGAGCAGAACAGATGTGATCCGATGAATGCTGACAGTGATGATGACGAGTGGCAGGGGAGTGACAGATCAGAGGAAGTTGATGAGATTCATAAATCTGATTCTTATGAAAGTGGGAATGGTAGTGAGAATCCTATTATGGATCATTACAGTGATTCACATCCCAGAAAGTTGCATGACAGTTCTAGTTTTGACTCAACGTCTCAACTTACTGAAAAAACTGATGGTGACCTTGATTATCAATATGACTCCTGCACATCCTCTGATACAGCTGGTGTACCATGCCCAAGTAAAGTGATGGTTGGCTGTAACAAGTCTTGGGGCAACAATGGATTTATTTTTGAGCCCTTAGATTCAAGAGTGTGGGATGTCGGGTATTTCTCCAGTCTAAGTACTAAAACTGATTTCTTACCTACAGGCAGTATGATCGAAGAGGTATTTGGAGTTGAGTCTTGGGATTTTGAAGTGATAGATGATAACAAAAGCCCAAACTAGTAAGTGTTAATAAGCTTCATGCCATCTCATTCTTACTTGGAAAACAGTAAGCATGTCCAATATATCATTGTACATTCACGGATTTACCCTGGTTAGCATTAGAAAGTCCTTATGTTAGGAGGTAAACTTGTAGGTCTCAGAGGTTCACCCATCCCTTTACAAATCTTTGGGATGTAATTGAAGTATAATTGGTATATAGTGAGTAAAAATAGAAATCTGAGAAAAAAGGTTTCCTAGTGAATTAGGTTTTGTTGATTGAATGTGTTTCTGATTTTCCCAGAGAGCCAACTTTGCTCTCAATTTTTTGGTTCTTGTTTTTTTTATTTATTTATTTATTATTTTCTTTTTCTAGTCACAGTTAGGTTAAATTGTTAGTGGAATTGTTGTTGTAAAAGGAAAATGCATATAATGAAGAGTGAAATGATGCTTAACTAATTATGTGTTCCTTTTTCTTGCTATCATAGTGTTATGGAGTGCATTTTGGAATCTCCCATTCATAGCTTACAAGTAAATTATCTTTATCTTTCTTGTGTAAGATCGACATGATTAGTATAAGATACTGTCTGTAATACAAGTTTTACAAGTTATTTGTAGAATGATAAGATACTGTCTGTAATACAAGTTTTACAAGTTATTTGTAGAATGATTGTGGTCGATTTGATCATTGGGTACTATGAAAGGCCATACCGCTACAAAACTACAAAAGTAGATTGTGTGTTATGAACCAATGTCAACTCATTAGTAGATGGTAGACAACTACTGTATTTTTAATGTTGACTTCTTTCACTTGTGGACAAAATTACGAGGGTTAAGATTTTAGGAAGATGGCGTGACCTTGGAGATATATGGGAGATTCATTGCTTGTAAGTTGACTAAACAGTTAGGCCACTTGTTCGTGCACAAAGAATTGGAACTTTGGGTCGAAAGAAAGAAGAAATTAAGTGCAGAAAGTGATTTTTGCACTTGGAAGTGCGTACAAATGTATATCTTTATGCATTTCGGAATGCAAACATTTTTCTACATTTTCAAGTGCGAAAGCTCCATTTAATCATCATATATTTTGGTTGTTATAAATGCAAACATTTTGTACACATTTATAACTGCGCGCAAATCTAAAGTAGAAATGAAATACTTGTTACAATTTTAGAATATAGGGATAACATTTATGCAGTTGACTTTATAAATATCATATATTTGATTGATTTATAAAAATATGTTACAATTTTAGCCCTTTAAGTTTATTAATATCTACAAAATTGGTTCATCCTCGGATGATTTCCTATATTATTATTGCTCCAAGTTACAATAATCAATCTAAACATATAGCGAAAACACCACCTAATTTTTTCTAAATTTTTTTGAAACTATAACGTTCTCATAATGAAATTAATCAAGGGTAAATTTTAAGTCAAGTATTAGTCCGTCAGGTATATTAGGATTGCTAGATAATTTGATCACCTGGGTTAAATCAAACTATAAGGTGATACATTGCGATCCACCAAACAAGTTGGACAGCTATGAGACTCTTGAACTCTAATGAAAAGCCACATTGAAGTTGAAAGCAAGACTTTAATAACAACCATAATGTGGCTGGCCTAAGTTTTCATTTGGCATTATGTTTTATGTGTTGAACCTTTCACCTTATGTTTTTTTTTTTTTTTTATAAAAATGTCTTCACTAATTATCAACTGAATTACGGATCATTGACATTTTTTGATTTGCTACTCTTATAGAAGTTGAAATTAAGTTGCTTACTTCAAACTGTCAAATATAACCAACCAAAAAACTGAATCGGCCGGCTAATTAAAGTTTAATGTCAACTGAATGTTGTTAATTGCTAATAAGACACTAATGTTCCGGTCGGAGCAATGAAATAAGCCTGCTGTAGCTTCCTGTTGGCCGGCCGGCGGTCATGTTACAGATGACATATGGTGTAGCTAGTGTGTGTAGTACATTTTCATTTTTGACTAATGAAATTAAGCACCCAAAAAACTAGACAGTTTATTTGTAAGTAATCAATATGTTAAGGAGCTAAAAGTATCTTATACATTAAGTAGTGTGGTGCCTTAACTTTACTTGCATTTTTTTTTTCTTTTGTTCTGAATTATATATATATTTTTTCTTGAATGCGATTGGGAGCCTTTTAATTAATTAATTAATTAAATATAATAAAAGGAAATTTTTTGTATTTGTTGTTTATTGTGGGTACCAATGTACCATAGTTAAAATATTGTTTTAGTTTATAAAACACTTCATTCTATCATATGATTTAACGTTTGATTTTGATTATATTTAAAAACATTATTTTGTGTACTTTATTCTATTATAAAGATAAACGAATGTTGCTTTGACTTTTCTTTTTTTTCTTGTTATTCATTTTTCAATAATGTTTTTTATAAACATCAAAGTAAAGAACTTTATCAACCACCATCCACTCTATATTAATTGTTCTCAAATTAAGGTGTATAATGTTAAAGGGGTCAAAATTAAGCACACTATATAAACGTCGAGTTTATGGCTACTTGTAGAGTGAGGTACACTTAATTTCCTTGCATAAATGTCACTTACAAGAAAGTGATCAGTACACTATATAAACATCAGTTTATGGCTACTTGTAGAGTGAGGTACACTTAATTTCCTTGCATAAATGTCACTTACAAGAAAGTGATCAGTACACTATATAAACATCAGTTTATGGCTACTTGTAGAGTGAGGTACACTTAATTTCCTTGCATAAATGTCAGAAAGTGATCCCTTTATAAGTGTTATTCTAATTCCTCAATACAATTTTTCATTTGTCTTAAACAAATATCACTTTTTTGAAGAGGTGTTTTACCTACAATTTATTCGTCATTCGTTCACTTAAACAAGAAATGATAATCGAAAGTCATTTCTACAAGTACAATCATAAGTTGAAGATATACACGCCAGTTTCTCGTCTGCCTATATGGTCATCCACACAGGCCATCATCGCTATCAATGAAACTATATATTCCAAACGAAAAGTAAACTATGACGAAAACCAAAATTTTGAGAATGAAGGAGAGGACCAATTTAAAAGGGGAAAGTAACAACAACTAATCTGATAGCGAAACGGTTTATATGATAATTGGTATATGCATGTTACTTTTCAAAATTCCATAAATGTGATACTTCAAACTAAAGGGTAATTGTACCACCAAACAACCCCAACACTCGCTTGATGGCTTGATGCTGATGATGTTTTTCCTATTACTTACTTTTATTTATTTTATACAATTTTCAGTTTAATAAATGGTTTATACATACTTCAAGTACACAAAAATGCATAATTACATTCTCCTAAACAATTTTTTATCATATTTCTTTAAAAGAAATAAAAGAAAATATTAGAAATCAAGCATCCACTAAATATCAGCTGGTTTTAGCACATAAAGCTTCAAGCTCTCAAAGTATGCAGGCTTGTAGAAACTTCACTTTACAAACTGCTTCAAGCTAGGTGGATCCCCTTCCTGGAGTGATCAACTTGCCCCTTGTTGTGCCACCCTAATAAATACATTTACTTTAGAAATAAGTCAATAACTGTAAACGTGTCATGCCATTATTGGTTAAATGATCATTCTGACGGCAAACTTTATGTGTGCTTTGGACCCACATACTATTTTTATTTCAACGCTATTAACAACTTAGTTATATCTGTCTTTATGGTAGAAACTTATTTGAAATAAAGAAATCATAACATTTTCAGTAGAAGTCCTAAGCCACATAAAATGTTATTGGGTCAAATAAAGTAAAATATAAGAAGGATTAAAAGAAGTTGAGCTTGATCATTAATACTTCTTTTTCTGTCAATTCTTTTGAGTTTCATAAATAACTAACATAAGATATGATGACACCCTTAGTGTTAACAATACTTTATTCAAAACAATAATTATTTGGAAACTTGTAAGTTATGCAGTTATGATAGTACATTGATCTACATTTAGATAATTGAGGTTTAATAAGAGATACTAAAGTAGAAATATAGAATAACTGCCAGAGAGCAGAAGCTTTTCACTTAGCCAGCAAGACAAAGTAAAGAATAGTTAAGGACTTAAGGGGCAGTTGGTATCAATAGATGAGAAGGATCTTGTTTCTATAGGCCCCACATTTAGGGATGATCAATGTGGATAATCTCAACCGTTGGATTAGTACTAATGACGTAGGATTCTCAGTTGAGTACACGTGCTGCCATCTATATCCTTGCTTTACTTGCTTCCATGCATGGGTTTCTTCATCTTATAACCTCCAAACATATAGTCTCTATGTCTCTATATATATTTAAAGAAGTTAGAATCACTCCAAATTTTAGAAAAGAGAGAGAAAGTTAGTAGCTTTTTCTTTGCTTCTTCTGTTGTTCATCATCAATCTTCTCTTTTTTACTTCAAATCTCAACCAACTAAAAACTACTACTATCATTTAGTAGATCTTGATCTTGTTCTTGAATGAAATCTGAAATGGGTTCTTCAGTTTTTACTTAAAGTTTCAAGATTTAAGCTTTTAATCTTGTTTCTTGATTTGGGTAGTCATTAATTCTCCATCTTGATCTTGAATCCTGTGTTTCTTGAATCATTAAACTCTATTTTTGCATTAGTTTGACTTTAATCTGATCTGAGCATGTTGAGTTTGACCCAAGAAAGTGATCAAGAATTGATCAAACATATTTGTAAATTGTGTGATAAAACCTTTCCTTCCGGTAGATCTTTGGGAGGTCACATGAGGTCTCACGTGATCAATTCAACTGATTATAGTCATAATCATCATCATCATCATCATGAGGATCAGCAGCAAAAGAAGAAAAAGATGATCAAGAAGCTGTCAACTGTCAACAATTGTGAAAAGTCAATGAAGAACAACACCGTTGTCATTGATGGATCATCGAATTCGAATGATTCGGGTTATGAGCTGCGGAAAGATCCAAAAAAGACTCCAAAAGTCAAAGATGCAAGTGAACTGGAAAACAGTTTGGTTGTTCTTGATAAGTTGTGTAAGGAATGCGGTAAAGGTTTTCAATCATGGAAGGCCTTATTTGGACATATGAAATGTCATTCTGAAAAAGTCTTAAACAATCATACCAACAACAACAATAATATGAACCAAGATTCTTTGACTGGTCACTCCGATAATGAGAATTCAGGTATGAAAGCTTGTCGAATCAAGAAGTCAATATCAAGAAACAAAAGAATCAAAAGGTATATAGTTACTTCTACTACAACTGCTACAGTTACAACCACCATCACAACAGCTTCATCTTCAATTTCAATGAATGTAAATGATAATAATAATAATAACAAACAAATCAGCAGTAATCATGCTTCAACAAGTATTGTGTCTGAAATTGAACAAGATCAAGAATCTGAGATTGCTATGTGTTTGATGATGCTTTCTAGAGATGAGGGGAAATGGGGTAATGAAATTGAATCGTATGATCATTGCAATTCCTCTGCTTTTGTGAAGTTGACTAAAGTTGAGGGTAAAAAGCTAAATAAAAATGGTTCCAAGAACAAGAAAATTGGTATTCTTGGAAGATCTGAAGTGGGTTCTACTGGATTGGAGAAGATTATCATCCAAAACGACAAATCGGATAACGAAATTGAGTTAGGTTTTGGGAAATTTGACGATTCAAGCAAGAGAAAATTTGAGTGTATTACTTGTGATAAAAGCTTTCACTCTTATCAAGCACTAGGTGGCCATAAAGCAAGTCACAAGAAGTTAAGGGGAAGTCTAGATCCACAAGCCGAAGTAAAAAACAAACCCGTGTTAAATCATGAGCTTATGATCAATGGGTATGAAGCAAATTCATGTAACAATAATCACACAACAAAGAGTTTCAACCTTGGTGCTGGTTCTTTGAAGAAAACAGTGGTGTTGGGAACACATGAATGCCCAATTTGCTTGAAAATTTTCTCATCTGGACAAGCTTTGGGAGGTCACAAGAGATCACACATGGTTGCTGAGGCCAAACTGAATCAACAAACCAGCATGAATCTAATTGAAAAAGTGAACATGAATCTGATTGAAAAAGTGAATGAACCAGTTCGTGAAATTCGAGGTTTTCTTGATCTTAACATGCTGCCTGATACAATGGAAGAAGATATGATCATTAACAGTAGTACTACAGTGTACAAGCCATGGCACTGGGTAGATACTAACAACCATGAATCAACAACATTACTTGGTTTTCTCTCAACAAGTTAAAGAAAAAGAAGTAGCAAGACCATTTCAAGAGTGTACAGATTTGATTAATTCTTTGCATAATTGATGTAATTTGCTGCTTAACCAGCAACACAAGCAGTCATACATACACAAACACCAAAAACACACTATGTCAACATCACCACATTTTTAGCTCATTTTTTGCTCATTCTTTTCATCAAGGGATAATGGTTTTCCTTGATGCAGAAAATTTGAGACACTATTATTTGATCTCCATTAGAGCGATCTAACTGTTGTAACACTCGAGTTTTCATTCGTTTATACATATTTTTCAATATTGTTCAATCATATTCATTCCACTAGAGATGGCAAAAAAACCCGCACCCGATCCCCACACCCAATTTGACCGGGAAATCCTCCGGTTGACCGGGTACGGGAAGGGGATGGGGAAACTACGGTTATCTCCATTAGAGCGGTCTATACTGTAATAACGTTTTAAGCTATGGTTATCACTTATCAAGTTTTATAAAGTCAGTAATTAAAAATAATATAATGGTGATGGTTAAATTAGTTATTTATTTAGTTGAAATTTCTTCTAAAGCTCAGGTCATACCTTCATATGTATAGAATATACCAAACTCGCCTCTATTTACAAGTTCTTTATTCTATTTGTTTGTTTGTGATCAATTTTGTTGACTGTTGTATTATGAAACACATAACATATTTTTGAGAAGCCAGTGAAGTTAGTGTTAGCATATATATATATATATATATATATGTATTAGTGTATTGTATAGGTTTAGCCCATTACGTTATTGTAGATGGCCTAGCCCATCATGTATCTATATATTATCATGTAATGGATCTTAATCATTCATGGGAAAATAATCACTAACATGGTATCAGAGGAATTCAAATATTCCTAGGACTATTTCCATAGTTATCCTCACAAATCTCACCAAACATTCCTAAAATCTTGGTTGACTTTTCTTTTCCTCATCATCACCGGCCCACCATCTCAATTTCCGGCCAAAGATTGTAGATCATGGCCTTCAGATACACGTCTCTTCTACAGATGGCCTTGTTGCATATTCTGACGTTGATTGGGGCGGATGCCCCACCACACGCCGTTCTACTTCCGGATATTGTGTATTTCTCGGTGATAATCTTCTTTCATGGTCCTCGAAGCGTCAAACTGTTATCTCGAGATCTAGTGCGGAGGCCGAATATCATGGCGTTGCCAACGCTGTTGCTGAGACGTGCTGGCTTCGCAATCTTCTTAGAGAGCTTCACACCTCACCGCCAAAGGCCACTATTGTCTATTGTGATAACATCAGTTCTGTGTACATGACCTCTAATCCGGTACAACATCAGCGGACGAAGCACATTGAGATTGATATTCATTTTGTTCGTGACCAGGTTGCTCTAGGCAACATTCGAGTTCTTCATGTTCCATCTCGATCTCAATATGCAGATATCTTCACCAAAGGGCTTCCAACCTCTTTATTTACAGACTTTCGGTCCAGTTTAAACGTTCGAATTTCTCCTCCCGATAAAACTGCGGGGGGATGTTAGCATATATATATATATATATGTATGTATTAGTGTATTGTATAGGTTTAGCCCATTACGTTATTGTAGATGGCCTAGCCCATCATGTATTTATATATTATTATGTAATGGATCTTAATCATTCATGGGAAAATAATCACTAACAGTTAGCTGATTATTTAACTATACTAATGTTAATGGGCTTCATTGTTGGATCACGTTTGTGAAAATGTTGCACAACTCACTTTACAATTTGTAAACCCATTTTGTATCAGTGTTGCAAAGATACATTCTTTTTTATTTATGACGAAGAACAAAATATATTACAACGAAAGGAACTTGAAAATTACAATGAGAACTTTTACCCATGAAAATATGACCCACAATTGAGAACGTGAAACCAACGCAGACTACCCAAGACTGATTACAAGAAACAAAGAACACGTTGTGTATTGATTATTTATTTTCTTTAGAAAAGCATTCACATTTATATAGAAATTATAGAGAATAAACAATACAAAATGACCAACCCTATACAACTGCTAGGTACAGATTGTGAATTCACTAGAAACCTACAAAACTTAAATGAATACTATCCCGTCCAAAACTACTCTTCTTTTGACCATACCATGAATTGCATCGATCAATTTCACCTAAAAAATGCCATGAGTCCTACCATGCTTCTGTTGGGCTTGACCATACCACGAACTTGTGAACTTATTTGCTCTATTTTTAATCCAGAAAAATGTTAGAACTTGAACCTCTGTGCAAAGATCCATTTGAGTAGCTTTTTTATCTTTATATATAACATTATTTCGAACTCCCCGAATAACGTATGATGTACTCCATCATCTTCCAAGAACCATCTCCATTTATCTTTGTGAAGTTGGTTTGGGTCTAAGCCATGAATTAAACCCAACAATTCTTCAATATCACTACCTGCTCTTCCCCTCAACTCCCTTTCCCACTCCCAAACCCATCTCCACCCTTCTCCATCCCATTCCCCCTTTTCTCTCATTTGCAAGTTCATTTGGGAAAAGGATTGGCGACGGATCATCTATTGTGTTTTGGTTGGATAAGTGGGCTGAAAATTTTAGGCTTTGTGACAAATACCCGAGACTCTTTCATATAGAAAGCCATAAGAATCACACAAATTAAACTGGGGATCAATTGAGAGAATATCAGAAACTAAAGGATCAATAACCAAAAGAATGATTCTCTGCCTTTACATTTTTGAAGAAGAGGACCATAAGTTCACCCTTACTAAATTTTTGCTTGTGCCTTAACCAACTTGAGTTCCAGAAGATCGAGTAATTTATGTTATTAATTTCACAGTTGCATACAAACGTAATTTCTCTATGTAGCATGTTGTTTCATTTTATGGTTACTGCAACCACTAGTTTGTAGTTTTGAATATGACATCTCATATTCAGTTCAACATACAAAAATCTCGGTCCGTGTGCTGAACGTAATTCCCTACCAAAGTGGTTTGTTGAAATAATGTGACGTGAGCGGATCTTAATTGGCGCTAGGAGGGGTTGTACCCCCAAAATTTTAACCACTACATATAATTTTGGTTTGTCTCGTGTATAAATAAAATACATAACTAATTAGATTATTAATAAATGATTTGGATCTCTCAGGTTGGATTCAACATAAGATTTTAAAGGGGATGAGGAGTTCCCTCCACAAGAAATTTTAAATTTATACATAAAAAAAGACTTAGGAATATGTAATGTAATAACATTCTAAAATTTCCGGCCCTTTAAAATGGTAAATATCAAAATCTGGCCTCCTCAATCAAAACTTCCTAGCTCCGCTCTTGGTTTTGTTTCCTTGCGAAAGAAGTTAATAGGTCCGAACATTTAAGTTAGAAAATTATTTTTGATCTATTTAATATTCATGTTGTGAGAACATGACCTCTAATGTTAGTGTTCAACACGATAGGATTTCTATCGGTAAGTAAACTGATGGTTTGGCTCTCCTAAAATAAAAAATATTCATTTTGGCCTCTCAAAAATAATATTGAAGTTCCGTCACTAACAAATGATTTGTGTATTCGAGTCTTTGGGTTTATACTGGTTTTAGGATCCGTTTATTTTTGTCATGTTAAGTTCTAAGTTGATAATGTGTGTGTAGATATATAATGTGTATTTTGAATAAATCGTAGATAAATAATAGTGTTTGTTTTATGTTTTGAATAAATAAACTGAATAACTAAAAGTTACCCATTTAACCTTCTACAAGAGGCATTTGAAGGTAGTTATGTCAGTAGTTATGAAAAAACTCATAACCTGATATGGATATTTACATTTTATGACTTAAAGTAAGACAGTTTTTTCATCAACTCAAAAATAAACATATCTAAATACCGAAATAACCTACTAACTTAAGTTTTATAATAATTAAGTGAAAACAAACAGGACCTTGCTTCAATAAATTTGTGTAATTATGCTCATGTCACTTGATGATATATGATACAAATCACGACTAAGTGTAAAATGAACACAACAGCCGTCTAAATTAATGGATAATACTAACCAGATAGACCCAACGGAGGAACATACCGACGCTAAAAGAGGTTTGATTCCGACTAACGTGGACTTATTGACCACGCTTAGAACTCTTCCATATAACTAGGACATGTTGATTAATTAGAAGATAGATATTGTACTCATACTTACACATCATCTGACCACTTGACTCTGTATTTTAACGTTATACCACTTATACTACGGAAAGTCTATCCTACATAATCATAAGCTTGTGTGTTCTCATTTTTATTGTAATCCGCTCGAGATTTATTGTTTTGATTCATTATACATCTTGGATAGGCTTATTTTCCTATCCTCGTATGAGATCGGGTAGAAAAATGAAATAGAGGCCTAGTTTATGTGCCTAAAAATAGGTTTTTATTTTTAGATCTACTAAGTATTTTTTATAATAAAATTATGAATTAGAATTAGAAGGGTATGGGTTTGTTAGAGAGAAGTGAGAGCAAGCTCTCTTAGCCTTCCAACTTAATGATCTATGGTCCATACTATTTGAGGTTGTACGAGCTTTATTACATAAATAGTTAAAACATGAGGAGCTAAAAGTGTTAGTTCTATTATTTTACTTGTCATTTTTTAATTTTCATTATGACTATGAACATCTTTAACCATTATCAAACACTTCTAACCATTCTCACACACACTCATTACACAAATTCATACACTTCTTCTCTCATTCAAACACACACTCACTCACTCAATTCCACATACTCACACGCTTTCATTAATCGCTCGTAATCGCAAAATTTCTTCAAAATAAGAACTCGTAACCGTTCGTGTTTGTTAAAAATATGTCAAAAATCTCAAATGAATGATGCAACCACCAAGCTACCTGATCGACGCCACTACTGAGGCCTGACCCCCGCCAATATCGCCGTCCATTTGTTATGATTTTTCCTATCTACCATCATCACTACCAGATCTTTCGATTTGTTTTTCAGATCTAGAGTTCAAAGATGAAGCATGTTCGGTTTTTCCTTTTCATTTGATGTAATAAGTTATTTTTTTCAGATCCACTACATAAATGTAAATTATGTTACAGCGTCTGGTGGCCACTGGTGGAAGGAGGTGGGAGTTGGTGATGAATGGGGGTGAGGGTATGAATGAAGAAGAAATAAGAGAGAAAAATATAGTACAAGTAAATTAGATGGGTGAAGTAACATGTCAAATAATTTTATGCATATTTGTAGACTTTTTCAGCATTACGGTGCATGGCATTAGTGCTAATCTACTAGGTACTATACCTGTATGTACCCATCGTAGGTGATGGCGACGCGATCTTATGGTGGCAAGGAATCTTGTCTTGCAAGTTTTTTTTTTATATATATTAAACACATGTATTTGTAAATCTAACACATTCAAATTTAATAAAAGAAATTTCTGTTTTAGTCATAAATTCGTTTAATTTTCGTACAATCTTAATTGGGTGTACTTATCTTTAATTCATTAATTACTTATAAGGTATAATCTAGTAATTATACGTTCTTGTTTGACTCAAAATATCGCATAGCAGCTTAGGTATCCGGCCTTGGCATTGTTTTTTTTTTAATCATGAAAAAAAATAAGAATATCTTAACACTGTTAGAGAAAGAAATATTGATTTACGTCAGACTAGTACCGATCTAAAGTTTATTAATTAATCCATTGACGAAACTTATATACCGGAAGTCATGCTTCCCATTTGTAACACATAATTTTCATTTTATGCATAAAAATAGTAAAAGATAACTAACAAAATTATATCTCGATTTATCACCACAATTGCAATCGCTGTTGAGAATATGAAGTTATGAATTTTGAGAACAATTAAACTTGTTGAGAAATATAACTGTTATTCATTACTGTTGAGAATAGTTTGAAAAGAGCAAGACATCAAATCAACAAAAACCCTTTTTGGTGCAGCATGTTTGAAGGGAAAAAAAGGTTGGAAAATCCGATCTAATCACGCTTTGGGTTTGTGCAATCTGATGACTTTCGTTTTCTGGACACTTTATTTTTCTGTTTCTAATAAAAAGAACTTTTATAAGTTTTTTTAAAATAATAAAATTAAATACATATCACAAAAAGTACTCTTTAAATTAAGACTCGGTCTGCATTTTTATTAAACTTTTTTCTTTTACCTACAATGAAAAAAACTTTTTAAAAACTTTAAAATAACTCTTCTAAAAATACTCTAAAAGTCTAAACTCTAAACGCATATATAAGTTCCCTTTGTATTGTAATGTTATTACACATTACCTGCACAATGCGACGAAATAATTAATGTTATTTATGTAACATGTTCATTTAAATAAATATGTTTCGTAGAAATTCCTTTTAGAAAAACTTGCTTTTATAATGCACTAAAATGTACTTTAACGTCTTGTGAAACATGTTTATTAATGAATTTTATTTAAATGCATTAAACATATGTTAATTTCATTTTCAATGGTAATCATTTTTGGAAATACTTTAGTAACATACAGTTGTATATCGATATTCTTAATTTTCAGAAAAAGTTCATTTATTTATTTTCATACATCATAGTTTACATACCCTTTTTAAACATTTGCATCCATGAATTTATGTATCATAATACTATAAATTACACTAAATTTGTAGACTTAAATTTAAGAAGTTGATGTTTTTACTGTTATACTTTTTAGAGTGTGTTCATGCGATCCCTTCTTTCAGTGTCCATCAATATATCATATGAGTTACATATATAATGTAAAATAATAACGGGGTGATAAAATTCATTTGTATATTTGTAATCAAAATTAAGTTTGATATATTATTATTTATATTTATTATTGCGTTAACATTATTTAGTGTTTGATATATTTGAGTTATATGAATCTACATTATATTATGTACAAACAATAATGTACGTATTTAACACTTTTGAAAGGGTAAAGAGTAATTTGAGATGTCGCTTTTGTAAGTTTTCAAGACGTTTTGATCAAATTTATACAAATTCTTGAAAACTATTATCTGAATACGAATAAAATAATTTAGAATATCCGAATACATAATTTCAAATATCCGAATCCAAATCTTTTGATAATTCTGGACCCGATTTTGGGATTTTCGCGTATCAGTTTTGAATGTGGATAGTTTTAAACAGCCCTAGGTTCATGCATATAAACTATCTATGTGTTTATAAGTATATAAGATCAGAATTTTTACGGGTATGTTGTCGTAAAAACTTGGTGTATATATATGTAGATGGTCTTTTAAATCCTACACGAAGCAAAAGGATATACTTGTACCCCCTAATATTAATGGAGAAGAGCTTATAAATGAGTCAAGTATTACTTTTAAATGCCGGACTCTTAAAATTGATCTAACAATAACTTGTATTCTAGCTCGGGTTAACTCGAAACTTCTGCTCAAATAAAATTAAATGAGTTTGACGTTTATTAACTCCTTGAAGACATGACTCTCAAACTTAACCTTGAACTCAATTCCATGAAAACATGTTGAAAATCTCGATTCCTTGAAAATGTGGCAATTGAACTTGAAGCAACCCACAAAATCTGTTGATAGAAACTAAGGGTATATTTCGCAACAAATTAGCAACAGATTATTACCGGAGTTGAAGTTTATGACTGTGTATACTTTTTCAAAAGCTACTTGAAGAATCTTCTGTTTCAACTGAATTTTTTTTCTAAGAAGTTCAACTTCTTTTTGTGATCGAACAGGAATTATTCAATTATAGGAGCTGGAGATTAGTAAAACTATAATCTTAATCTCCTACAAAGCTATAAGTCCCCCAGAAATAGAATACCTCACAATCCCATCTATCAGAACACCCTAAAAATCTAGAATGTCCTAGACGAAGCCAAAGACTAACCATTGAAACGACATCAACAACATACGTTTTGTGAACCTACAAAGAGACTCACCCTCGATAACAAAACCACATGAGGCAATCGTGAAGATGAGTAGAATTTCGTCAGGCCAGGCATCACTTAACAGAAAACATTAACACAAATAATAAGGGACACAGTCCCAATTAGATGAATGAACATTAGCTCTAATTTCATTTCAGAGTTGTGATAACTAGAAGGCGTGTGTCGTGAATACCCAAATTGCACTAGTTTTCAAAGACATTAGATGGACATAACAATGATGTGTTAGAAGGGTTGAAAACCTTAACAAACGAGTGAGGTTAAGGAAGGATAGTTGAAGTACACTGACATCATCGAGGAATAGCATTCACCGAGTACATAGGGTTAGGTAGCTTTGAAGTTAAGAAAAGGTAGTGAAACGGATCACCGACTGGCGTGTCAGTGCTACTAATAGAGTGCCAGCACTTAGTTACTGCTCGGGGATGTAGTTGTAGATATGTTAGTCTTAGTGGATCGTGTGGGCTACACAATCACATTAAACAAGATCTTTTGTCTTTGCTTGGCGTGTTTCTCATGATCGATTACCTCATTTAGTAAACCTGGACTTGCAAGGGCTTAATGTCTTTGCTTGTGCCCTTTTTGCCAAGAGGCTGCTGAATCGAACGATCACATTCGGTTTAATTGCGTTAAGGTAATTTGGTTAAAGGTGTTTAGTTGGTGATGGTTAAAACCATCCGGTAAACATTTCCTTTGCTGATTTCATTTCGTCTGATTCATTTGGTAATCGCTCTAAATATTTTATAAAGATCTTTCGTGGTGTTTCTATGATGACATTGTGGTTCGAAATTGGAGGAACCGTCTCGTTCACACGATTGTTGAAAAGTGGCATAACACTGTACATGAATATATTTTTTCAAAGATCGAGTCTACTAGTCTTCTTCGGATCTGCAATAAATGTTCGAAAATGGGTTTCTCTTGGGCAAATTGGAGTAAGAATCCTCGGATTTCGATGTTGGCTAACTGGTGGGGTTGTAGTTTGTTTTGTTTCTTTATTCTGGTGAAGTTCTTCTTTGTGATATGGGTGCCTTTTTTGTATTTTTTTTACGTTTGATGCTTTGTTTCTCCTCCTTGGAGTTCTATCAGCTTGTTTGTATTTTTTTATGCACCTAATTTGAGTTGGGTTTGTTATATATTGTTGCTTTCTCCAAAAAAAATTAAACGAGATCTTCCGGATCAGTGACAACTGGATGATAGCTTGAAAATGTGTGGAGCGTCACTTGAAAAGGATGATAAAAA